>JASEVX010000142.1:0-504235 GCA_031761405.1 Serripes groenlandicus | reverse complement strand
ACTTGTCTAAAATCCCGGAGGTGAAGGACACGGTACACAAACACTCCATACTGCATCATCTGTGTACAGTCATTATAGAACAGTTCCCTGATAGTACAGACCTGTACTCCGAGATTGGTCCCGTCACAAGGTGTTCAAAGGTACGTTATTCTCAGTCCTAGAGATTATTATACCCCCTTCGAAGAAGAGGGGGTATATAGGAGTCACTGTGTCGGGCTGTCTGTCTGTCTGTCGGTCGGAAGCCATATTTTGTCCGGCCTATTTCTTACAAACCACTGGGTGGAATTTAATAAAATTTTACATGAAGCTTCTATACCAAGAGGAGATGTGCATATCTTAAAGGGGTTACAATTGCATCTTATTTTACAGAGTTATGGCCCTTTTACTTATTAAGTTATGGTGTATGGGCCTCTTGTTTGCAATCACTTTGAACTAGTTGCATATGGTGCAAATTGTTGCCCTATGGTTAAAGGTTTGCATGCAACTTCATTAAGAGTCCATATCTTAGTAACAACTTCCATTGAAACGATATACAACCCTTCCCAACCATCACACCTATGAAAATAATCAAGTTAAATAACTCTATCCTGCATATAATTCAAATTATCACCCTTTAAGACATTGTGGTTTAATGTTTAGCATGTAACTACATGAGAGTCCATTATCTCAGTAATCAAATAAGCGGTGGATTAGTCGAGCATGCTGTCCTCCGACAGCTCTTGTTTATATCATTTTTATTAGCTCGACTTTTGAAAAAAACGAGAGCTATTGTCATGACCCTGGCGTCGTCGTCGGCGGCGTGGTCGTCCGGTTAAGGTTTTGTGTTCAGCTCAGCTTTTTTTCTGTTTTCTAACAAACTACTACTGTTAAAGTCACTAAACTTCATAAACATAATCATAATATGTTAAATAATAAAAGTATATAGCTGGAAATCTTTATTTATTGAACTTAAAACTTCAAAACGTAAGGTTAAGGTTTTTTGTTTAGCTCAGGTTTTTGACAATTTTTCACTCATGATTTTTCATATCTTAAAAACTTTTCTTTTTTTTTGCTTGAAACTTCACAAACTTGCTGAGTGTCTTAAGTTGACCTTATATAACAAGTTTCATAACTCTGTAAATAGTATTGACAAAATTATCTCCCCATTTCGATTTAGAAAATCTACTTTGAAGGGAGAAAAATGGTGATAACTGAAACACAATTTAACCTATAGCTTTGAAACTTACTAAACTTATTCAATGTCTTAACATAACTTGATACAACAAGTTCCATAACCCTGAACTTAATATTGACCAAATTATCTCCCCTTTTGGACTTAGAAAATCTACACTGAAGGTGTTGTCATCCGGTTAAGGTTTTTTATTAGCTCGACTTTTGAAAAAAACGAGAGCTATTGTCATGACCCTGGCGTGGTCGTCTGCGGCGGCGGTGGCGTGGTCGTCCAGTTAAGGTTTTTTGTTTAGCTCATTTTTTTATTAGCTCACCTGAGCTTTGCTCAAGGTGAGTTATTGTGATCGCCTTTTGTCCGGCGTCCGTCGTGCGTCGTGTGTCAACTTCTTCTCCTCAGTAACCAGTGGGTCAATTTGGATGAAACTTCACAGAAAGCATCCTCTCAATGACCTCACCAGAATTCCTTCAAATTTTTGGGATCCATGCAAAATTCTGGTTTCCATGGCAACGAAACCGAAAAAACTTTAAAATTCTTCTTCTCCCGAATTGGTTGGCAGATTTTCAAATAATTTTGTAGAAATGTTCCTTGGATGACCCTCCATCAGATTCCTTCAAGCCGTGTTGATTGGTCGAAAAACATGGCCGCCAGGGGGGGCGGGGCTATTTTGCCTTATATGGCTATAGTGAAAACTTAAAAAATCTTCTCCTCCAAAAGTGTAAGGCCGATTTTCAAATAATTTTGTAGAAATGTTCCTTGGGTGACCCTCTATCAGATTCCTTCAAGCCATGTTGATTGGTCGAAAAACATGGCCGCCAGGGGGGGCGGGGCTATTTTGCCTTATATGGCTATAGTGCAAACTTAAAAAATCTTCTCCTCCAAAAGTGTCAGGCTGATTTTCAAATAATTTTGTAGAAATGTTCCTTGGGTGATCCTCTATCAGATTCCTTCAAGCCATGTTGATTGGTCAAAAAACATGGCCGCCAGGCGCCAGGGGGGGGGCGGGGCTATATTGCCTTATATGGCTATAGTGCAAACTTAAAAAATCTTCTCCTCCAAAAGTGTCAGGCTGATTTTCAAATAATTTTGTAGAAATGTTCCTTGGGTGATCCTCTATCAGATTCCTTCAAGCCATGTTGATTGGTCAAAAAACATGGCCGCCAGGGGGCGGGGCTATTTTGCCTTTTATGGCCAAAGTGAAAACTTAAAAAATCTTCAACATCTTCTCCTCCGTAACCAGTGGGTCAATTGGGATGAAACTTCACAGAAAGCATCCTCTTAATGACCTCACCAGAATTCCTTCAAATTTTAGGGATCCATGCAGAATTCTGGTTTCCATGGCAACGAAACGAAAAAAAATTCAAAATTCTTCTTCTCCCAAACTGGTTGGCAGATCTTCAAATAATTTTGTAGAAATGTTCCTTGGATGACCCTCTACCAGATTCCTTCAAGCCATGTTGATTGGTCAAAAAACACGGCCGCCAGGGGGGCGGGGCTATTTTGCCTTATATGGCTATAGTGAAAACTTAAAAAATCTTCTTCTCCAAAAGTGTCAGGCTGATTTTCAAATGATTTTGTAGAAATGTTCCTTGGGTGACCCTCTATCAGATTCCTTCAAGCCATGTTGATTGGTCGAAAAACATGGCCGCCAGGGGAGGGGGGGGGGGGGGGGGGGGGGGCTATTTTGCCTTATATGGCTATAGTGCAAACTTAAAAAATCTTCTTCTCCAAAAGTGTTGGCCTGATTTTCAAATAATATTGTAGAAATGTTCCTTGGATGACCCACTTTCAGATTCCTTCAAGCCATGTTGATTGGTCAAAAAACATGGCTGCCAGTAGGCAGGGCTATTTTGCATTATATGGCTAAAGTGAAAACTTAAAAAATCTTCTCCTCCAAAAGTATCTGGCCGATTTTCAAATAATTTTGTAGAAATGTTCCTAGGGTGACGCTCTATCAGATTCCTTCAAGCCAAGTTGATTGGTCGGAAACTATGGCTGCCAGGGGGCGAGGCTTATATAGCTTAAGTGAAAAAAAAATAAAAAATCAGGTGAGCGATTCAAGGGCCATCATGGCCCTCTTGTTTATTTTTTCTCCCTATCAGTCGAGCATCTGTGCCGTACGCGGTGCTCTTGTTATATTATATTATATGTTTTCAATTACAGGTCGACTGGGATGAATTAGAGAGGAAGTTAAACAAATTGGAAGCAGATTGTAAGGCTTCTTGGGACAATTTACGTGCAATAGTTAAACATGATGGTCCATCCAACGCTCAACTCAAATCCAAGTAAGTAGGGTTATAAATTAGAATAGAATTATATTACTGATGATATCATGTCCTATGGTGGAAAAGAAGCTTTAATCCTTTTGACATATGCCAAAGTACTTTGATGATGCAGTTGCAGCAACCAATTCAGGGTTGTGGGAATAGCATTATGACTGATGTGTCGGTGTCGGGAGTATAGCTAATTATACCCCCTTCGAAGAAAAGGGGGTATATAGGAGTCACTGTGTCGGGCTGTCTGTCTGTCTAGCTGTCGCCATATTTTGTCCGGCCTATTTCTTTCAAACCACTGGGTGGAATTCAATAAAATTTTACATGAAGCTTATATACCAAGAGGAGATGTGCATATCCTAAAAGGGTTACAATTGCATGTTATTTTACAGAGTTATGGCCCTACTTATTAAGTTATGGTGTAGGTCAAGGTGCTGTTTAGGGGGTATTTATCATCTTCAGTGATAGTTCTAGTTTGACCAGAAAACACTGTGATATAACTGATATTCTAATGCCAAGCTCCGGTTGCTCAGAGAGTAGCAACACAGGCTGTCAAACTAGGTGTTGTGAGCTTGGCAAAAATTATTTCTGAAGTTTGACAACAGTCAATGTGAGGTGTCATTGTCAGGATAAATATACCAGGAGTATTGCTAATTTGACCAGGAAACACTGTGATATAACTGATATACTAATGCCTAGCCCAGCGGGCTCAGACGGTAGCAACACATGGTGCCAATCTAGGGGTTGTGAGCTCGGCAAAAGAAAAATGTGAAGTTTGACAACAGTCAATGCAACAGGCAGCATTTGTCTTCCACCAAAGGGCTAACAGTCTATGTGGAAAAGCAACCAGTTGCTTGGAAATACTTGTGTGGAGTACTGGTGTGAAAAGGCAAGGAAGCAAATTTTTAGGTGATCTGGATGCCATGATATGACTGAAAAATTGTTTAAAACAATGTTAAACCCTTTCCCTCATATAAACGCTTTCTGACGCCTCTGCAGCAGGCGGCTATTTGAAAACATAGTGTCAAAAGAAGAAATTGCACAAAACGTGCAATTTCTCCTTTAGTCACAATGTTTTCCACTTTTTGTCATAGGTTATCCATTCAATTATGGAGATTTTCTATGTTTTGACAAAATACGTTCAAAGTCGTCTGCTGCAGAATTGTTGTATGAGGGAAAGGGTTAAAGCAGACGGCGTTTTGAAAACATAGTGACAAAAGAAGAAATTGCACAGAACGTGCAATTTCTCCTTTTGTCACAATGTTTTCCACTTTTAGTCATAGGTTATCCATCTGACAAAATACGTTCAAAGTCGTCTGCTGCAGAATTGTTGTATGAGGGAAAGGGTTAAAGCAGACGGCGTTTTGAAAACATAGTGACAAAAGAAGAAATTGCACAGAACGTGCAATTTCTCCTTTTGTCACAATGTTTTCCACTTTTAGTCATAGGTTATCCATCTGACAAAATACGTTCAAAGTCGTCTGCTGCAGAATTGTTGTATGAGGGAAAGGGTTAAAGCAGACGGCGTTTTGAAAACATAGTGACAAAAGAAGAAATTGCACAGAACGTGCAATTTCTCCTTTTGTCACAATGTTTTCCACTTTTAGTCATAGGTTATCGATCCATCTGACAAAAAACGTTCAAAGTCGTCTGCTGCAGAATTGTTGTATGAGGGAAAGGGTTAAAGCAGACGGCGTTTTGAAAACATAGTGACAAAAGAAGAAATTGCACAGAACGTGCAATTTCTCCTTTTGTCACAATGTTTTCCACTTTTAGTCATAGGTTATCCATCTGACAAAATACGTTCAAAGTCGTCTGCTGCAGAATTGTCGTATGAGGGAAAGGGTTAAAGCAGACGGCGTTTTGAAAACATAGTGACAAAAGAAGAAATTGCACAGAACGTGCAATTTCTCCTTTTGTCACAATGTTTTCCACTTTTAGTCATAGGTTATCCATCTGACAAAATACGTTCAAAGTCGTCTGCTGCAGAATTGTTGTATGAGGGAAAGGGTTAAAGCAGACGGCGTTTTGAAAACATAGTGACAAAAGAAGAAATTGCACAGAACGTGCAATTTCTCCTTTTGTCACAATGTTTTCCACTTTTAGTCATAGGTTATCGATCCATCTGACAAAAAACGTTCAAAGTCGTCTGCTGCAGAATTGTTGTATGAGGGAAAGGGTTAAAGCAGACGGCGTTTTGAAAACATAGTGACAAAAGAAGAAATTGCACAGAACGTGCAATTTCTCCTTTTGTCACAATGTTTTCCACTTTTAGTCATAGGTTATCCATCTGACAAAATACGTTCAAAGTCGTCTGCTGCAGAATTGTCGTATGAGGGAAAGGGTTAAAGCAGACGGCGTTTTGAAAACATAGTGACAAAAGAAGAAATTGCACAGAACGTGCAATTTCTCCTTTTGTCACAATGTTTTCCACTTTTAGTCATAGGTTATCCATCTGACAAAATACGTTCAAAGTCGTCTGCTGCAGAATTGTTGTATGAGGGAAAGGGTTAAAGCAGACGGCGTTTTGAAAACATAGTGACAAAAGAAGAAATTGCACAGAACGTGCAATTTCTCCTTTTGTCACAATGTTTTCCACTTTTAGTCATAGGTTATCCATCTGACAAAATACGTTCAAAGTCGTCTGCTGCAGAATTGTTGTATGAGGGAAAGGGTTAAAGCAGACGGCGTTTTGAAAACATAGTGACAAAAGAAGAAATTGCACAGAACGTGCAATTTCTCCTTTTGTCACAATGTTTTCCACTTTTAGTCATAGGTTATCGATCCATCTGACAAAAAACGTTCAAAGTCGTCTGCTGCAGAATTGTTGTATGAGGGAAAGGGTTAAACCCTAATCAATTAACTTTGGAAAGATGCATAAACAACGAACAAATATGATTGTCGGATACTTTTTTGTTTAAACTGCACACATATAGTACATATATAATATGGTTATATGAGTTATGAGTTTCCCTTAAATTCTATTTCAGAATGTCTGAATTTTTAGCAGATTCCGCAGAGAGGATAATGATTCTACAAATTGTACATACACGAGTGAAAAACAGGTAAACAATTTATATAGGTTAAACATTGTCCTTCATATAGATGCCGAGCCCCGGTAGCGAATTTGGTAGCGACACGGGCTGTCGGGGGTTGTGAGTTCAAATCCCAACTTGGCCAACATTCTTTCTCCTGTTTGACAAAAGTCACTGTGACATGTGTTATTCATCTTTCACCAGTGAGCTAACAGTCTGTGGAAAAGCAGCCAGTTGTATGAGTAGGTGAATTAGCTGCCATGATAGTTACTCAAAATGTACTATCTTGCCTTTGTGTTGTTATAGGCGATTGCAGGGTGGCACAAAGGGATCACTTCTTTGTTGCCTGTCCAGCTGTTGTGTTGACACTTTCTGGTTTATTAGGAGGCTACACACAAGTTCCTTTGTAAACTCTTGCTTATTTTTAGCTCACCAGAGCACAAAGTGCTCAAGGTGATTTTTTGTGATCGCCTTTTGTCCGTCGTCAGTCGTCCGTCGTCAACATTTGCTTGTTAACACTCTAGTGGCAAGATTTTGAATCCAATCTTCATGAAAGTTTATCAGAACATATATCTCTATCAAATCTAGGCCAAGTTCGAAACTTGGTCATGTTGGGTCAAAAACTATGTCACTAGGTCAAATTTACGGAAAATCTTGTTAACACTCTTGAAGCCGCATTTTTGGCTTGAGCATGTTGAAACTTTGTCAGAATGTTTGTCTTAGTGATATTTAAGCCAAGTTCGAATATAGGTCATGTCGGGTCAAAAACTAGGTCACTAGGCCAAATTTAAGAAAAATCTTGTTAACACTCTGGAAGCCACACTTTTGGCTTGAGCATGTTGAAACTTTGTCAGAATGTTTTTCTTAGTGATATCTAGGCCAAGTTCGAATATAGGTCATGTTGGGTCAAAAACTAGGTCACTAGGCAAAATTGAAGGAAATTCTTGTTAACACTCTGGAAGCCACATTTTAAAATTTAGCATGTTAAAACTTTGTCAGAAAGTTTGTCTTGATGATATCTATGCCAAGTTCGAATATGGGTCATGTCCTGGTGATATCTAGGCCAAGTTCGAATATGGGTCATGTCATGTCAAAAACTAGGTCACTAGGCCAAATTTAAGGGAAATCTTGTTAACACTCTGGAAGCCACATGTTTGGCATGAGCATGTTGAAACATGTCAGAATATTTGTCTTGATGATATCTAGGGTAAGTTGGAATATGGGTCAGGTCGGGCCAACAACTAAGTCACTAGGCCAAATTGTATACAGATTGCATTTTTGACTTGAGGAGCTTGAAATTTTGTCAGAAAGTTTGTCTTGATGATAATGCCATTGGCGCTGAAAGAGTTGTGTCTTAAATAGCCCATTCTCAGGTGAGCGATTCCAGGGCCTTATGGCCCTCTTGTTTCAATTCATTTGTGAAGATTTCAACCTTTCTTTCTGGTTTTAAACATCACTTCTCTGTTGCCTGTCCATCTTAAGCTCAGTCACATACTGACCTATAAACAGACAACATATTTTTTCCTTCGTTCAATTGGTTATGCTAACGTTTCATTAATTAATGTGTAAATTTCAAGATTAATTTTTTCGGATTTTTTTCAATTTTAGCTTTTCAGATACAATGTGCCAGAAAAGCTATAAAAGACGTTGTGTCTGTTCAATTTCAGATATGATAAGTAATGTGTTATTCTGTTTCAGATATCATAAGTTATTATTATACATGGGCTTACCCCTGTATCAAGCCAAAGATCTAAAGGTGAACTCTTATTGTAAGATAGTGTGTGAATTTGCTCTAGAGTATCGCACAACACGAGAAAAAGTTGTTCAACAGTTGGAAAAGAAAGCGAATCAGCGGGAACGAAAGAAGACACGAGGAAAAATGATTGTGGATGTAAGTCTCAATACATTTTGTCAGTTCACTGTAATCTGCTAACTGTTAACCTCATATGCTTTTTTCAGTGTTTTCTGTTTGGAATTGAAAACAATGTTGGGAAAAAAACCGTTAAACTTTCAACATTTAACATATGATTTTGATGAGAGGGTTGGGAACATTCGTCGGAAAAATACATAGTCGCCACATCTACCGGCTGCCAGTCTGCCCATGAAAGTTCTTTGCAAAGGCTATTTTTCAACAGCTTCTGTCTTTAATTCGATGGAAGTTTGTTTAGCTTATTTAGATTCAACAGTTTTGATGGAGTTATAGCGCTTTGATACTCAGGGAGTATCCATTAGTTTTTCAGATCTTCTTGATTAGTTTTGTATGTATTTTCGATTTCTGCTTTAAATTTCTTTCCAAAATAGTTTGTCACAATTTTTTTTATGAAAATTCCGTAATATATCTTGAATAAAAGTTTCATATTTTACGTTTTCTCAGCTTGCATTACCGAAAGATATAGATTCTAAGATAGAGAAGGCAAGTTATTTAAACAACTATGTGGTATACATTTTAGAGGAGATGTCATTCTACAGCTACTATGCTCATTTAGTTAAGGAGTCATTATTATGCTCATCTAGAATCAACATATTTACACAGTGTTTGCATTATCCTATCACCTAGTACAGAACTTTGAAAAACATTGTGGGAAAATGTTTTCACCTCTATATCACAGTTATACTTTCAATTTTATATATAATTTTATTTGAGACATTGATCAGTTGATTTAGGATCGTGATTGTGAGAGTAAAAACTTGTCAGAGAAAAAGTGAAACAGAAGTTCTAACAAAAAATTAAAATATATTTCATTAATTTTCAAACACTGTGTAAGTTCATTGCATAATTAAAGGTACATATATTTTTCACTTAGTTACTACTATCAGACATAAATAGCTAGGCTACTGTAACAAAATTAGTTTAATTTTGATGCAGAGTTTGAAAAATTGTGGAAAAAGCAGAAATTGTTGCCAAAAGCTGTCTGCTGCAAAGATGTCAAATACCATCAGTATCGGGGAAAGGGTAAAACAAAAATTAATAATTTCAAAATCACCTTGGGTACAGAATCAATTTTAATAAAGAATTATTTTCTAACTTTCACAAAACAGTGTGTGGTATATTGCATGACTTAGATTATTAAGGTGTACAGATTTTATATATCTTCATTTTTTATTTTTAGCTTGTCTGTTTTCGAAGAAAAAAAGTTTATTGTGATACCCATGGCGTCGTCGTCACAAAACTTTAACCTTACCTCATAACTCAAAAACTGGTCCGAATTTTCAATTAAAACTTGGCACTCAATCTGTCATGTTCTTAGGAACAATACGCATGTCTAATCCAAGTCGCATAACTCTGGCCTAAATAATTATTCAGTAATGTCCCTTTTTCGACTTAGAAAAAAACGGACAGGCTTAAGCGTTAGCGTTCACTCCACTGCGCTCTTGTTTTTTATGTATTTATGTAGGTCAGTTTAGATCTGTCCTGTCAGTCTTAATATGTGTCTAGTCCATAACTTTTTTTATGGATGATGATTTCATCATTATGTTACAGAAAAGTCAAGAGCTATGTTGCTAACTTCAAGGTCAAGGTCACGGTGCTTTATTGAATTATTTTTGGGTATTGAAAGTCATGATCTCATTGATGTTTGTGTTGAGTCCATAACATTCTCATTGACAGACTTTGGTATCCTTTCTACCTCTATGTTTAAAAGGACAAATTGATGTTCAAAAAGAACCCTGTGAGATATAATGGTAAAAGTAAGGTGAAAGAAGCTCTAAGCTTAGTTAATGAACAATTAAGCAACGCGGTAAAACAGCTGTCCTATTAATTTTGTGAATGTTAAGCACAAATAGTTTCGGTCCTTATCACAGCTACATTCTATAAATCTTTAGCTAGGATTTCAACAATTGTGTACCGTCACAGTGATATAACATAAATACTGTTGGAATCGCCGTAAATCCCCGAATAACAAAGTACCTATTTATGCAGACAGATGCATGTATTTTTGATTTGTATTATAAGGACTATTTATGTGATGGTGTTCAGTCAAAATGTATCGATTCTGTTTATTAGGCGGCATACGTTTAATTTTATTTCTTTTGTTGTTTCCATACACAAACAAATTGCATGCTTATACATGTGTGTCTTAGATAGGGAGTTGTGAATTAGTAAATGGTTTAACCGTTTCCCTCATACAACATATCTGCAGCAGACATCTTTGAACATATTTTGTCAAAAAAAAGAAAATCTATATAATTGAATGGATAACCTATGACTATGTCACGATGTTTTCAAAAGTTGTCTGCTTTAAATGCGTCAAAATGCATCTATAGGTGGGAAAGGTTTAACAGCAAACATTTAACCCTTTCCCACTTACAGACGCATGTAAAGCAGACGGGTTTTGGAATCATTGTGGCAAAAGGAGAAACTGCTCATATTATAATATATATCTCCTTTTGTCACAATTATTTCAACTCCATCAAATGATAATACCTTCATTTATAGAGATTTTCCATATTTTTGCCTAGATTTTGCAGTCGTCTACTGCAGATTTATAGTACGTGGGAAAGGGTTTTAAAAACTTTAATCTGAAAAACAAAATTGATTAAAGCTGTCTTTGTCTAAATTTGGTTTTCATTTAACCTCTTTAGCTCGACTTTTGAAAAAAATGAGAGCTATTGTCATGACCCTGGCGTCGTCGGCGGTGGCGGCGGCGGCGTCCGGTTAAGGTTTTTTGTTTAGCTCATTTTTTATTTTTTTTTCTCCCTATCAGTCGAGCGTCTGTGCCGTATGCGGTGCTCTTGTTTACTTATAGAGGCAAAACTTTATCCCTATTTTGAACTAGACATTTAAAAAAAATTGTGGCAAAAAGAATATTTTCTAAATGTACGAAATTTCTCCTTTTTGCCGCAATGCTTTGAATTGTTATTCAAAAGTATTTTTCTGATGTTATATTTTCTACTCAGGGAAAAAGGTTAACAAAATAGATAGCACTTGGTTCTTTCATTTATATACAAACTTCATATTCATCAGAAATATTTCTGATTTTTAAGCCATATTTTGTTATGACTTTTAAAAAAATTGCATACCCTTTTATGTATAACATTAAACGTCATTGTTGGCTACAAATATTTATGAAGTCAATAAATATGTATAACATTGTTATAAACAATAAACATGTTTTTTTTCTCTAAGATTTCCACAAACATATGATTGAGTAGGGCTATTTAAAAGACAGGAACTGAAAACATAATGAGGTATCAAAAATGTTGAAAACCTTCCTCACATATAACAAATCTGCAGAAGAGATCTAGCCCAAAAAGATGAAAATTTCATTATTTTATAAGAGTTGAAAGATTATGTCAAAGAATCAAATGCTCACCATGACCAATTTCTCCTTCTGCCACAAGGTTTTCATTAGTCGTCAGCAGCAGATGCTTCAAAAATGAGTCTTACAAGTTTGAAAGTGTGAAACATTATTACAGTAGAATCTGTGTATTAAAACCACCCATGGGGAGGCAACATGTTGGTCTTTGTTCACAGGTGGTCTTTAATTGCAGGGTCATTTATGCAAAAAATGAGTCTACAAGTTTGAAAGGGTGAAACATTACTACAGTATAACCTTTGTATTAAGACCACCCATGGGGAAGGCAACATGTTGGTCTTTGTTCACAGGTGGTCTTTAATTACAGGGTCATTTATGCAGAAAATGAGTACAAGTTTGAAAGGGTGAAACATTATTACAGTAGAACCTGTGTATTAAGACCACCCATGGGAAGGCAAGGTGTTGGACTTTGTTCACAGGTGGTCTTTAATTGCAGGGTCATTTATGCAGAAAATAAGTAATTGGGAAACCAAAAAAGTGTGGTTGCTATAGAAAGGCAATTGCTATGCTATGGTGTTCTTTATCACAGGACAGTGGTGTGACTGTACTTAACTATCAAAAGCTATGTCTACAAGTAAGAGAGCTATTTGTTTTAACATATTTTCTGTATCATGTAATTTCAGATGGGAAAGTTCAAGGGCACAAAGGGTGCTGGGTCAAGGTCAACGGATGACCAGGAAGAGGAGGCGCTGACCAAAGTGTTATCCAACGGTTACATAAGTAACGATGAACATGGGTTACCGGGACGACAAGTTCGGAGACGAATGGGACCAGCAGGTACAAACAACTTGTTACCTTATTCATTGTAGAGCAACATGCTGATGAATCCTTCACTTGAACCGTTTCCCACATACAACAAATCTGCAGCAGACGACTTTGAAAACATAGTGACAAAAATCTGAAAAATCTCCATAAAAGATAGCTTAATTGTTAAGCGAAGTTGAAAACATTTTGGCCAAGGGAGAAATTGCTCATCATGAGCAATTTCACCTTTGGCCAGAATGTTTTCAAAAGTCGTCTGCTGCTATTGCATCAAAATGCGTCTGCAAGTGGGCAAGGGTTAACCATTATCCCACATTTGTGACTTCAAAACCCTTATCCGCATACAACAACAACTATGCAGCAGACAACTTTTGTAAAACATTTTTAAAAGCAAAATTATGGAAACCACTATTAGGAGGAAGTTTAATTATTGAAATGGTAAAAACATTGTTGCAATCTGAGCAATTTCTCCTTTTGCCATAATGTTTCAAAGGTTGTCTGATGCGAAAATGTTAAAATGTAGGAAGCTGTTTAACCCTTTCCTCATGGTGACACTTTCTGATGCCTCTACAGCAGACGACTTTTGAAAACATTATGACAAAAGGAGAACTTTCAACTTGTTAAAGTAACAATTCCTTCATATGTAGATTTTTTTCATGTTTTTGCCAAGATGGTTACAAAGTCGTCTGCTGCAGATTCCTTATAATATAGGTAATGGGTTAAACTACATGTATATTTCCAGCTATATAAACAATCAGTTTACACATGCAAAGAGTCTTATCTTTGTAAACATCGTTACTTAATGATAACATTTTGTAAAAACAAAAACTTCACCATGAATATGAAAGAAATTATAAAAAGTCACAGAATGATGATGGTGGTGCTAGTTTGAGAAATTTCGCTGGATAAGTATAAGTATTGTACATGATGTTTCATCTGAGGAAAGCAGTATGTCATTTTAAATATAGGTTACACAGGTGCAAACATTGTGGGAAAAAGCGATAATGTCATCAGGAATAATGTCTCCTTTCTCCATAATGCTCTTAACCCTTTCCCAACCTGCAGACGCATTTTGATGCAAGAGCAGCAGACGACTTTTGAAAACATTGTGGCCAAAGGTGAAATTGCTCATGATGAGCAATTTCTCCTTTGGCAACAATGTTTTCAACTTTATTTAACAATTAAGCTATCTTTTATGAAGATTGTTTAGGTTTTTTCTACTACGTTTTTAAAGTCGTCTGCTGCAGATTTGTTGTATGTGGGAAAGGGTTAAAATTATGTTTGCTTCTGGGAAAGAGTAATAGCGAAAGTAAAGCAAAGAAAACTTTCCAAACCATATTTGGTATATGGTCTTCTTAAGACTTTTTAACCCCCCTTTCCCAAATACAACAAATCTGCAACAGAAGACTTCGAAAACACACAGACAAAAATATGGACTCTCTCTATAAATTTCTCACTTGATAGGGATTTAATCTCTCTCTTTGATTCATCAATTAAGATTCCAAAAGGAACAGTATGTCATCTCGCGGCCATGCCACAACTGACTCAGAAATGTACGATACTGGGGATGACGAGATTCTAGAAGCCTGTGTGAGAACAGCTACCACCCCAGGTACAAGAACAGCACCAAAAGAGCGACGACGTGCCAGAAATGCCAGAAAATCATGTAAGTATAATAGTAGAACTGTATTACAATATCTACATAAGATGTAGTCATATATAGTTTCTATATTGAATATATACTGTTTCTGTTGTATAAATATTTTGTAGCACAAATTTTTGGGGCTTTACCTTTTGCCACATGCCGACACATTTTGACATATTTGCAGTAGATGACTTTTGTTAACATTGTCACGATAGGAGCGAAATTGCTCAACCATTTTGAAATAATGTTTTTAACTTTATTCAAAAATTAAACTGAATAAATAGAAATATTCAATGATTTTACCCAAGATGTTTTCAGTTGTCAGCTGCATATTTGTTGTATGTGGGAAAGGGTTAATGTATACTGTTGTACATCTATAGACCAAATATTTGGGTTGGGGCTTCATGCTTAACCCTTTCCTTCATATAGACGCTTTCTGACGCCTCTGCAGCAGACGGCATTTCGAAAACATAGTGCTCAAAACGAGCAATTTCTCATTTTGCCACAATGTTTTCCACTTTTAGTCATAGGTTATTCATTTAATTATAGAAATTTTCTATTTTTTGTTCAAAGTCGTCTGTTGGAGAATTGTCGTATGAGGGAAAGGGTTAACCCTTGTCTGCCACATATATGTCAAAACATGTCTGTATATATATGGGAGGAGGTTGACTAGAGCTTTTATATATCAAACGCACATATACTCAGCAGCTCCAAATAAGGGGCATTTCGCATGCTCTGAAAACCTTATTTGAACCTCTAAACCTATATTGTGGGTACTCAAAAGAACTGTCTCATTTAGCGGGTTCTTTTGAGTATCCATATTATAGGTTTGGTTGGATAATAAGATGAATATTGTTGGGAAAAGAGCTGAATACCCGTTTTATCTGGACCTCTGATTACTAGTTACTTAAGTTGGTTGAGGGACACATTTAAAATGTCAATGTTTGTATAAAAGTGCAATATTTATTTTCTTGCAGCAATTTGAACATGTTTTGGCTTTGAAAGCCAATGCAAATGGAGTAATTGCCTAGTACGAACAAATATATATAGCTTTCCACTAGTTTTATGTCCTTTTTCATCTGCTCTTAAAACCTCTCAGAGAAAAATATATAAATATGTTATCATGAGACTGAATTAAAAACACCGTGGGGTGGAAAAAAAGGAGATATATTGCTTGTTTTGAGATATTTCTATTTTTTCCTCAATGTTTTAAAAAGTCAATTGCCGTCTGCATTAGGAACAGGGTTAAGATGATACCTCTTAATGAACCCTTTCCCTCATACAACAATTCTGCAGCAGACGACTTTGAACATATCTCTTTAATTGAATGGGTAACCTATGACTAAAAGTGGTAAACATTGTGGCATAAGGAGAAATTGCTCGTTTTGAGCAATTTCTTCTTTTGTCGCTATGTTTTCAAATAGCTGTCTGAGGCGTCAGAAAGCGTCTATATGAGGGCAAGGGTTAAATTAATTAAGTATTACAATGTAGTATCTACATAAGTGGTTATGGGCTAAATGTTAAGTTTTGTATAAAAAATACTAGACTTAAAAAGATGGTAAACCTCTATAAATGAAACATAAAACATTGAATAGAGTTGAAAACATTGTTACAAAAGGAGAAATTGCTCATCATGAGCAATTTCTCCTTT
Organism: Serripes groenlandicus; assembly: GCA_031761405.1. Classification (NCBI taxonomy): domain Eukaryota; kingdom Metazoa; phylum Mollusca; class Bivalvia; order Cardiida; family Cardiidae; genus Serripes; species Serripes groenlandicus. The sequence continues at coordinate 488,386 of JASEVX010000142.1, read as the reverse complement.
TGTCACAATGTTTTCAGAATTCGTCTGGGGCAGAGGCTTCAAAAAGCGTCCGTTTGTGGGAAAGGTGGATTATAGTATTTTCCTCATGGTTGAGTAAATGAAATCGGAATTTAATGATTTCCTAAATCTACAGCAGATGACTTTGAAAACATCTAGGCAAAAATATGGAAAATAGATATAAAATATTGTGGCTAAAATAGATATTGCTAATCATGAGAAAATTTCCCCTTTTACCAAAATGTTTTCAAAAAGTCATCTGCTGTAGAGGTGTCAAAATGTGTCTGCAAGTGGGAAAGGGTTAAAGTATTTTCATCATGGTGGGATAAATGACACAATTTTAAATCTGATGAAAATAACTGTATTAGAATACATGTATATATACATACAGTCTAACCTGTGTTTAAAGATCACCCATGCAAAATGAACAATCTGGTCTTTCTTCACAGGTTGTCTTTAATTGCAAGGTTATTATATTTAGAGGACTAGATAAGGAAGAGTAAACAGGTCTTGCTGCCACAATATCTCTGTTAGCGCACATTAAAACCTATGTTGTGGGTACTCACTAAGACGATTCTTTTGCGTACCCACAATGAAGGCTTTTGATTTCAAATACGGATTTTAGAACGTCCCAAACACCCCCTTATCTAGAGCTTTGAGCTTAATGTGTCTTTCACAAAGCTTTGAATGTTTCCGTATTAGATGTAAGACGCGGAGTTCTCTGATTTCAGCTAACTCAAGAACAATAATGCAACTCTATTGAAGTTAGTGTATTATGATAAGGTAAACGTATGGACTTGAATTGCACCCCCCAAAAATGTGTGCTGAATTTCAGTTCAGATAAAAATGAAAAATAAAGCAAAAAAGGATTAATTTTCACTCCCAGACTAAAGACCTAATAAACCCTGGTTTGTTTGACAGAGAGGTGCCCTGGCATGACCATCTTTTAACCCCGCCCTTCCCCACATACAAACAAAATTCACTAGCATACGACTTTGAAAACAACTATGCAAAATTCAGGAAATTTTTTATAAAGGAAAGTTAATGTATTTAAAAAAAAAGAGATGAAAACATATAGAAAGTCTCTTTAATAAGTGAAAGATTATTATTGAAATGGGATAAACATTGTGGCAAAAGAAGAAATTGCTCATGATGAGCAATTTCTCCTTTTGCTGAAAAAGACAACTTTTGAAGACATTAAAGAAAAAGGTGAATGTTCTGCTTTTCCCACAACATTTTCAACTCCATATCAAAATTATGTTAACTGCCTTTACTAACATGCTTCCCAAGTAGACAACTCAAACAATATCATATCAGATAAACTGTTTACTCGGTTTCTAATGTAAATATTGACAGTATATTTATGTCTATATGACCAAAAACTTTTCAGCCTGGGAAAAAATCTTAAAGAAATTAATGTTGTTGTTTTTGTTATTGTGGTCTAAAATGAAACATCTACCTAATTATTTTTGGGGAACGGGCACCTTTCTGTCGAACTCTTTCCAACATGCGTCAAACCTGCAGCCTACAAGTTTGAAATTTAGTTTCGCAAAAATAAGGATAATCTCTCTAAATGAAAGTATAATTATTGAGTTGAAATCATTGTTGCAATTTCTCCATTTTGCCACAATGATTTCAAAAGCTGTCTGCTTTAAAGATGTAAGAATGTGTCTGCATGTCATTGTGGGAAAGGGTTAAGATGACTAAGTAATTTACATTTCCTCAAGTCTTACATTTGCCTGTTTTTCGACCATATGATTGCCTCTAGTCCTAGTTCCATTATTTCACAATACATGTACATCTTCACATAATTATTGCTTAATTAACAGGATATTTAAAAATTAAAAATTATAAGCTTATATTATCTCATTTTGGTCTTTTTTAACCAGGTTTTCCGAAGGAAAAATCTGGTTATTAGTTTGGCGAAGTTGTTGGGCGGGCGGGCGGGCATCAAATTTCCTTGTCCGGACCATAACTTTGCCATGCGTAGAGATATTTTCAAATAACTTGGCACAAACATGCACCATATCAAGACGATGTGCCAAATGCAAAAAAAAATCTATAGATTCAAGGTCAAGGTCACAGTGATAAGAAAATAGACTTTAATTGAACTTTTCTTGTCCGGACCATAACTGTGTCATGCATAGAGATATTTTCAAAAAAATTGGCACAAATATGACTATATCAATATGATGTGTCACATGCAAAACTTTTGTCTGTAGATTCAAGGTCAAGGTCACAGTGATAAGAAATAGACTTTAATTGAACTTTTCTTGTCCGGACCATAACTTTGTCATGCATAGAGATATTTTCAAATAACTTGGCACAAACATGCACCATATCAAGACGATGTGCCAAATGCAAAAAAAAATCTATAGATTCAAGGTCAAGGTCACAGTGATAAGAAAATAGACTTTAATTGAACTTTTCTTGTCCGGACCATAACTGTGTCATGCATAGAGATATTTTCAAAAAAATTGGCACAAATATGACTATATCAATATGATGTGTCACATGCAAAACTTTTGTCTGTAGCTTCAAGGTCAAGGTCACAGTGACAACAAATAGACATCAGTTGAACGTTTCTTGTCCGGACAATAACTTTTTCATCCATAGAGATATTTTCAAATAGCTTGGAACAGATATACATATATATATATCAAGACGCTGTGTCATATGCACAATTTATGTGTTTAGTTTTCAGATCAAGGTCACAGTGACAGAAAATATACTTTACTTGAGATTTTTTTGTTCAGACCATAACTTTACCATGCATATACATGTAGATATTTTCAAATAGCAAATATGCTCCATATTAAATAACTTGGCAATTTAAAAGAATATAGCATAGATATGAGTAAGTTTCATAACCTCGGGCCCTGGATCTAGTCTGTTTGCACAGGCATAAACGCGTTACTATCAAGTAAAGGGTTAAGGCAGATCACTGATTATCAACCTGACATTAGGGATCCTAAAATGTGGCTGCTTACAACAAAAGGTTGCTTAATATCTATTATATGTTCTTAATAAATGAGGCCATCAACACACGATTGACTGTATTGAACTGATATTTGTTAGATAAAATTGTGATATATTTAATTGACAAAGTAATTATGATTATTCATCAATAGAAATATTCCCTGTTACTTGAATTACTAGCTTTGATTAACTATTAACAGAAAGATTTGACAGATCTGTTAATTCTTAATCAAACACCTTCCATTATAGAAAACCTGGTTTCATGGAATTTCCATGTCTTGTTTTTTTTTTTCTTTAAAAAAATAATATCCCACTTTTAAATGTGCTATATAGGTTAAAACACTAACAGGTGTTCTCTGCTACATTTGCCATAATGTTGCTAAATATTAAAACAATTTCCAAAGGACCTAGATGTTTTTTCTGTTTGATATTGAAATATTCTAAATTACATTGAAAACCCCTTTTTTTTTTTTGAAAGCTAATTTGGCATGCCAGCACAGTTTAATTACCATGCCCAGATTGTCCTACTTTGACCCGTTTGCAGTTGATATTTTTTATCCAAAACAAATTTTTAAACCCTTTGCCATATATCTATATATATATTGTTGCTCCTTGTACCACAATTTTTTGAAAGGTCGTTTGCTGCAGCTAGATGTGTTAAAATGAGGTTATACCAGTAAATGATAAGATAATAATTATGTTAATTAGGAAAAGAGGAATGAATAAATTTCTGTGCTTTATAAATATTGATTTAGACTAAACTTAAATATAAGTTAAATTGTTGATATTTTTGAAAATAATATTACAATATAATTAGATTTAAAAACTGTTTAAACAAACAAATAAAACGAGATAGTTAAGAAGAGTTTGAACATGGTCAAGATTCATATAAATATCATGCATGTTTTGTCCATGTTTGTGTTGATGTCTTGTGGGTTTAAATGTTTATTTTTACAAAGTAACAAGTTATTTACCGTAGATGGTGCCCTATTTTGTCCTATAATCACTCTAGGGATTCGTCATATTCTTGGAAACGTTGATGGTCATATATGTGACAGAGAAAATAGAACACCATTAAAGTAGGTTAGAAGAAGTTTTACAGGGCTACAGATAACTTTTTCAGTGAATTGGGTATTTACCCCATTGTTTTTAGAGAATTGCTTTTTTTTTTAAATTTAAGTAACAGGAATAATTTTACCCCATCATTTTTTTGAAATTACGTTTTAGTATGACTTGAAATCATCGTGGCAAAGGGAGACATAATGAGCAAATTCTCCTTTTCTCACAATATTTCAATGTTGTTTAACTAATGTTTCTAATTGTTGGCAAATCTATATATTTGGGGATCCCTCATTCATCCAGACATTTTTTAAGATTAGTTTTGCTTTAATCTGTATGCAGTGTACATCTGAAGCTTAGAATTTGTCTCGTTCACATCAAGCCATAGATACTTTTTATTCCATTTGGATCTTGTTTGATTTAATGTAAAAAATGTAAGCAACACAAATGTAAACAATTGCTTTATTTACATTTTGTTTGCTTTTGAGTACTCGTCATTTTAAAAAGAATTGCTTTTTTTGACAATTCTTTTGCTTTTTTAAGCAAAAAAGCTACTTATCTGTAGCCCTGGTTTTACTTCTAAAATATATTATGTAGATACATGTATATCATTCAACCATTTCCCACACATGACAATTCTGCAGCAGTTCCTACATTGATAACATCTTGGCAAAAGTATGGAAATGTCTGTAAATGAAAGAAAGATTATTTAATGGAGTTGAACATGGTGGCAATTAAACTCTTTTTGCCACAATGTTTTCAAAAAGTGTCCGTATGTGGGAAAGAGTTCAACTTGTTTTGTTTCAAACATGTCAGTGTTTTGTTTTTGTGGTGTGTTACAAATTATTAACATAAAATGTATAATTTATCCACTTTTACTTACAATTAAATCCCCCATATAGATCAGATCTAAAACAGAAATAAGGCACCCGCACCTCTGCAGATGACTTTTAAAAATATTGGAAAGACGAAACTCTCCTTTAGCCACAAGGATTTTGACTTGATTAAATTGTACTTTCGACGTCGCATGTAAAATATGTTTCTCCTCAGATGTATTCAAAGTGGACTAACTCTTCATTACCTGCAGAACATTTTCGAAGATTGTGGAAATAAAAAATATGTCGGCGCATCATAAGTGATTAATCTTAGTTTTTGAAATCTTTAAATCTTTTCTTTTCTTTATATGAAGATCATAGTTAAGATATAATTTACGAGTTTGTTTTTATTGCTATCAGGTATTGAGTTAATAAGATCATATTAGGTGGATTATGAAAAATTAGGTAATATTTAACGTTTAGATCTGTTTTCCCATTTTGTTTTAATGATTAGATCTGTTTTCCCGTTTTGTTTTAAGTATTTAGTTTCAAGGAAATGATATTATTATAATGCTGGTAAATGTTTTAAATGTTACAGGTCCCCTCACATAATGGTTTATTTTGTGTTCTCATGTGGATGATTATGTAGATCATTTGTGTATTTGATCAATTTCAGTCCAGGATAAAGATAGTGACCCTGACCTCTAGGTAACCAAGGAGTGAAATCTGTTACTATAGAAACATTTGGTTTTTTAAACCATAGCAACAATGACACTGTGCTGCTTTCTTATAGAAAGGCATTTTCCAAAGGCAAGGTGAAATAGTTTTTATCACAAGTAATAAGATATAAAGCGTTGAGACAAATTTGGAGACAAAGTTGAAAACATAGTGAGAAAACGAGAAATTGCCCAGTTTGAGCAATTTATCTTTTTTCCTAAAGGTTTCAGAGGCCTCCATATGTATGAGAAAATACCATTTAACCCTTTCCCTCCTATAGACGCTTTTGGACGCCTCTGCAGCAGACAGCTTTTTGAAAACATAGTAACAAAAGAGGAAATTGCACAAAACGTGCAATTTCTCCTTTTGCCACAATGTTTTCCACTTTTAGTCACAGGTTATCCATTCAATTATGGAGATTTTCTATGCTTTGACAAAATACGTTCAAAGTCGTCTGCTGCAGAATTGTCGTATGAGGGAAAGGGTTAAATAGAATTTACATTTCATGATATTTCTTGATATTGCCATTGTTGCTATGGTGATCTTTGTTTTTGTCTATTTGCAGCTATTGCAAAGTATTGCTAAGGTATATGTTGCACAGTTGTTGTGTCGCTATTTTAGTGAAATAATGAACTTAAGTTGCCTTCTAGAATTATAGATGTTCATTTTCTTTCTATTCCAAAGATTTCAGACATATATATCGGTGTTGTGAAAATGTAACCTAAAAGATAAAACAACAACATTGACACCTTTTGATGCATCTACAGCAGACAACTTATGAAAACATTCTGACAAAATGAGGACATTTCTATTTCTTCTTTTGCCACAAAGTTTTCCAAATCTATTCTAGAATTTAACTTTTCTTTATAGATGTTTGTTGCTTAGAGGTATTCAAAGTTGTCTGTTGCAGATTTATTGTTTGTCAGAAAGGGTTAATTGCTGTAAATTGTTGGCTTATTATCAATGTTGCTATAGATATTTTTCTTCGCTGAAATATACAATGATTCTTATTTTTTTTTTAAAAGGACTTCTTATTATGTGGAAATATAACTATAAAATGAGCAACTTCAGACAAAATGGGGTCATATGAATATTATGGAAGAGACAAAATGGGGTCATATGTGAACAATGGAAGATTCAGGCAAGCTTGTGTGTATGCACAGTTATAATTGCTATAGTTTTCATTGGCCACCAACATGTAATAACCCTTTCCCACATACAACAAATCTGCAGCAGACACTTTGAAAACATCTCATCAAAACATCTTTATATATGAAGTCGTCTGCTGCAGAAGCGTCAGAAAGTGTCTATTTGTGGTAAAGGGATAATATACATGTTTAACCCTTTCCCTCATATAGACGCTTTATGACGCCTCTGCAGCAGACAGCTTTTTGAAGACATAGTGACAAAACAAGAAATTTCTCCTATTGCCACAAATTGTGTTCCAAGTTTAGTCATAGGTTATCCATTCAATTATATAAGGAATCCGCTGTGGTCGAGTGGTTAGCGTCGGGGATTTCGAAACCGGGTGTCCCGGGTTCGATCCCCAGTCGCGGCACTACGGTCATGGTGGAGTGCCCTTGGGCAAGGCACATTTTCTAGCCTAGTACTGGTTTGTTTACCCAGGGATCATGAATAATTAAAATTGAATTGCGCGCAAAATGACCTTAGCTGTTGATGCGCCATAAAACAATATACATTCATTCATTCCATTCAATTATAGAGATTTTCTATTTTTTGACAAAAAATGTTCAAAGTTGTCTGCTGCAGAATTGTTGTATGAGGGAAAGGGTCTCTGAAGCAGACGGCTTTTTGAAAACATAGTGACAAAAGAAAAAATTGCACAAAACGTGCAATTTCTCCTTTTGCCACAATGTTTTCCACTTTTAGTCATAGGTTATCCATTCAATTATAGAGATATTCTGCGTCAGAATTGTTGTATGAGGGAAAGGGTTAACCCCTAAACGTGTCTGAGGTATCTCAACTCTTGCATGATCTCTTTCAGGATTTAGTCATCACCATCTCATCTAGATAGATACCTCACAGTGTAAAATAACAAACAGTTCTAGGCCCGTCGTATATTAACATTTCTCTGAACCATTTCCCACATGCCGATGTATTTTTGCACATCTGCAAAGGAGGACCTAATTGCCACATATTTTTTTAATTCTTTGATTAATAAAAGTTCGATTTTAAGAGATTTTCCATATTTTTGCCAATGTTTTGAGTCTTTTGCTGGATTTTTTTAAAAATTTCATGTGATATTTTGGCCCAAAAATGGCTTACCTATTGTTGTGATTGAAGTTTATAGTGTATGTATCACTTCAAGTTTGCAATCTTGGTTTACTTTTGTGTTAAGATTGACTTTTCTCCTAAAATATTAAAGCTTTGGTTTTAAAACTAAGAAATATTATTTATCGGCATATATAAGGTGAATATTTTTTGAAAGGGCACTTACATAAAATATGCATTTTCCTGAATTATGGTTCCTTTTTAGATTATTGGTTCAAATTTGCTGTTTTGGAATTTCATAAATCAGATGAAAGATTGCATCTGCTTGCATGCAGTGCTCTTTTCATTACTTGCTGCAGGCAACATCCAATTTATTTCTTCATTTTAAATCATTCAGTTTGCTCTTCTAGAAGTAGTTAAGTTTTACAGAAGTAGTATAATTCGACTTTACACAATAAATGCTATTATAGATTTGCTCTAGGCCTACACTGTTCGCTATCAGTTTATTTTACGACTACTCAATATGGGTTCCAATACATTAAGCTTTTCCTACTTTGCAGACACAATTTAAAATCATCATGAGCAATTTCTCCTTTGCTGCAATGTATTCAACTCCATCCAATAACTATACTTTCATCGATTGAGATTTTCAATATTTATGCCAGAGTATTTTCGAAGTTATCTGCTGCAGACTGTTATTTGAGGGAAAGGGTTAACCCTTTCTCACATACAACAAATCTGCAGCAGACAACTTTGAAAACATATATGTAAAATATCTCCATAACTTTAAGTTATATTATTGCATAGAGTTGAAAACATTGTGGCAAAAATCGAAATTGATCATTTCGAAAAGCAATTTCTCCTTTGTCAAAGTGATCTGATGCAGAGGCGTCAGAAAGCGTCTGTTTATGGGAAATGGTTAAATAAATACTGACAATGTTCATATAATTCTACATATCTAATGATTTTTGATTTTACATTGAACATAATTTGTTTTAGAAGCTCGATCAGCTACATACATCAATAATCAGAAGGAAATATCCAGTGCATGCTTATAAAATAAACATTAAACATTTTTCAGATTTTTATTTGAAACTGAATTTGTTGATGTCTTATTTTCAGTTGATCTTCAATATTTAACAACATAAATTAATTGTAAGTGAAAGCTGCAAGGAGTGAGGGCTGTCTTCAAATCATTGCTTGATCGTTTGCAACTCTTTTTCTCAATAGTTGGATCCTCCTTATATACCTCAGCAAAGCATAAATATGTACATCTGTTTCTTTTTAAACTTTTCCCACATACAGCTAGACCCTTCCTGATGCCTCTGGGGCAGTCGACTACTGAAAATATTGTAGCAACCAGAGCAATTACTCATAATGACCAAATTTTCTCCTTTAGCCACAATGTTTTCAACTCTTTCCAATGATCATATTTTGTCTCAAATGTTTTCAAAGTCGTCTGCAGATTTACTGTATGTGGGAATGGGTTAAGCCCACATGTCCAAGGAAAGTTTGATGTTGTCACCCAGTTGCTGGCAACATTACCAAAATGCTTAAAGTTTTAGGTTTACATTTCAGTTAACAATCAAGCCTGTGCTTGCGGATAGCTATGCTTTCTTTTTCAATTAGGCATTCCCAATAATCAAATCAAATCGCATATTAGTCAGTATATATATTTCTTGGCTCCAACCTTTTATCTTAGACTCAAGCACAGTGTTTATAAAAATTGGCTGTTTCATATAAGTAAAAAGTGGTCTACTTGTTATGTGTCAAAAAGCATACTTATCAGGGTAAAGGTTAAGCTGAATTTCAAAAATGTTTAAATTCATATCCATACTCTAGAGGTATTTTTTGAAAAAGAGGATTATAATTATATGGAAAATGGGTTACATTTATGTTCACTTTTTGATTAATGATCAGTTATTGGAACTATTTTTGTCAAGTTATTCATGTTATTTTGTAAAACTGTAAATTAATTTATCACGGAAATAATTGTAAAATGCATGGCATGTACAATAACTTTTTGATCACATGAAAAGTGACCCTTGGTGTTTTGTGACTGGGAAACATCCATGACTGTCTGTGCAGTCATACTTGCATCTTTGAAGCCTCCCAAGAGAGGTTTCGACCAAAGACTATTATTATACTTTCATTTATAGAGAAATTTCATGATTTTGCCAAATGGTTTTCAAAGATGTCTGCTGCAGAATGGTTGTATGTGGAAAATGATTAACTTTGATCTTTTAGTCACATGAGACTTAACAATTTTGAAAGCTTTATTTTATTGTTAGCTCACCAGAGCCCAAAGTGCTCAAGGTGAGTTATTGTGATCGCCTTTTGTCTGAAGTTCGTCCGTCGTCAACTCTTTAGGCTACATTTTGTATCCGATCGTCATGAAAGTTTATCAGAACATTCCTCACCATCAAGTCTTGGACAAGTTCGAAACTGGGCCATAGGAGCTCCAAAAACCATGTACATTATCAGAATGTTTGTCTTGATGATATGTAGGTCAAGTCTGTTGGGTCAAAAAGTAGGTCACTAAGGAAATTGAGGGAAAATCTTGTTAACACTTTAGAGGCCGCAATTTTTGCTTCAGCATTTTGAAATTTTGTCAGAATGTTTTTCTTAATGATATCTAGATCAAATTCGAAAATCATCATCATCATCAGCAGGGTCATATTGGGTCAGCAACAAAGTCACTATGCCAAATTGAAGGAAAATCTTGTTAACACTCTGGGGAATGAATGTTTGTTTTCATGATAGTAGGCCAAGTTCGAATATTGGTCATGTCTGTTCAAAAACTAGGTCAATAGGCCAAATAGAAGGAAAATATTGTTAAATCTCCGGAGGCCGCATTTTTACTTTGAGCAAGTTGAAACTTTGGCAGAATGTTTGTCTTGTTTCTAAAAATGTCTTGGGTGACCCTCTACTAAGATTGTTGAAATTATTTTGATGATATGATCTGTTAAATGGCTTCTCGTTTTAGTTCTTAAATAGCACATTCCCATGTGAGCGATTCAGGACCTCATGGCCCTCTTGTTTAGTAACTGCTATTCTTGATTACCAGTATTTTATTTGTCCGGGATTTGTTGTGCTTTTATATTCATTTAAAAAAAAAAATACAACAATAATTGTTGTTCCCAGGTCAACCTGTTTAGATGCTAAGACATTTATCATTGCCTTGACTATGTGTAGGGTACTTTAACCCTTTCCCACTTACAACTAACCTGCAGCAGACAACTAAGTGAACAAACTTGTCAAAGAAGTGAAAAAACACCATAATTGGGAGATCTTAATTAGAAAAATAAAGTTGAAATTATTGTTTTCAAAAGTTGTCTGCTGCAGATGGGTCAAAATGTGTCAACTGGTGTGGAAAAGTTATCATTGTCCATAAATTTGGGGTCAAGGTTGTCACAGTTTAAAATTGTGTGTCATGGCATTCATGTTGTTATTAACCATTTCCCACTTACAACATATCTGCATTGGATGAATTGTAAATTCTGATAAACAGTACACATTGGAATGTGACAGGCAATGATCTTGATCTAAAAATATATAAGTTATCTGTACACAGAATTTGTGCTGAAGTAGCGATTGGTCAGAAGCCAATTCATTCTCGAAATTGGCCAATCAGAAGTCTTTTTTGGAGCATGGCGTTCATTTCAGAGCTTGAAGAAAGTTTAAGAGTCACATAGTTTTGGGCACTGCATGCACTTGTCCCAAATATAAGGTTGGTTTTGTCCAGAGCACAACTCAAATGGTCCCAGGTTTGAACCAGTTCCCTCATGCTGCTAATGGTTCTTATTCAGTTAATACTCTCATAGTTATTACTTTCAATGAAGATGTGTATCATAAGTCTATTGATTGTGTATGTTAATTGAACAGATATTGCATAATGAATACAAAACATGGTTAACCCTTTCCCTTATATAGACGCTTCCTGACGCCTCTGCAGCAGAACTCTTTTTGAAAACATAGTGACAAAAGAAGGAATTGCTCAAAACGAGCAATTCCTCCTTTTGCCACAATGTTTTCAACTTTTAGTCATAGGTTATCCATTCAATTATAGAGATTTTCCATTGTTTGAAAAAATATGTTCAAAGTCGTCTGCTGCAGAATTGTCGTATGAGGGAAAGGGTTAAATACATATGTATACACATGTATAGATAAAATAGACATTGTAATATATTCTTCTTGGGACAGTTTAATCTACACGGAAAATACACACTTAATTGTAATGATTTGAACGAGTGACACTATTGTATGCCCTGTCAATGTCCCTGTCAATGTCCACTTAGAGGCGCTTTCTATCAACTTTTGAAAACATTGTGACAAAAGGAGAAATTGATCACAACAATTTAGGCAATAATTGTTATACTTTCATTTATAGAGATTTTCTGTGTTAATGCCTAGATGTTTCCAAAGTTGTCTGCTGCAGATTTATTATATGTGGGAAATGGTTTAGTCACATGTCATCCGATTTTCTTTATCATTTAGAGTGACTAACAGACTTTTTTTTATTTTTTTTGGAGTGAAATTGAGTGTTTGAACCCTGTTACGACTAATCTATGTGAGTGATGAACAAATGAAAAAAAAAAATCACTGTATTATAACCCTTTCCCACATTTTTTGTGCCTAACTAGCATAAAACTTTTGAAAACTTTTGAAAACATTGGGGCCAAAGGAGAAATTGCTCATAATGTGATTTTTTTTCCTTTTTGCCTCACTGTTTTCAATTGAATTCAATAATTATACTTGATTTATTCATGTGGAAAAACAGCCAGTTGCTTGGGAAGATTGTTGTGTGGAGGAGTACTGGTGTGAGAAAATCAGGAAATGCATGAGTAGGTGAACTTCAGGCCGCCGTGATAAAACTGAGAAATTGTTAAAAACGGCGTTAACCCCCAATCAATCAATCAATTGATATATTCATACTCTTGCCTTGATATAAACAAAGTCGTCTGCTGCAGATTTGATGTAAGTGGGAACGGATTAATTTCACCTAAATTATGTTTCAGTGTAATTAAACAGTTAAATATAATTCTTTAACATTATTGTATTCATGTGTTCTGAGTATATTTTGAGACTTTGCATGTGCATGATGTCATTTATAAGTAATTGATGTTAATGTATCTATGGGAAATACTGGCCACAAATATGCAATATTTACATGGCATATATAATTTACTAAGGAAAACAGGTCTGCCATCAATCTATCGTATAGGTGATATGAGCTGTCCCGCGAGAAAACCAACATTGTAGGCTCTGCGTAAAGTATCGACCAGGATCAGCCTAAGCATGCCACGCAGGCTTATCCGGTTAGACACGTTTCGCCTCCTGTGGATTTTCTGTTCAGGAATCGTTACTCTATACCTCTATTCCCCTGAGACGGAATGTATCGACCTGGATCAGTCTGCGGACTGCGCAGTCTGATCTGGGTTGATTCATTACACAGAGGCCATAATGTTGGTTTTCTCGCGGGATGGCTCATATGTTGCAGGTTAACCCTTTCCCTCATATAGACGCTTTCTGACGCCTCTGCAGCAGACGGCTTTTTGAAAACATAGTGACAAAAGAAGAAATTGCTCAAAACAAGCAATATCTCCTCTTGCCACAATGTTTTCCACTTTTAGTCATTATATATAGGTTATCCATTCAGTTAAAGAGATTTTCTCTTTTTTGAGAAAATATGTTCAAAGTCGTCTGCTGCAGAATTGTCGTATGAGGGAAAGGGTTAACACCTATTGTTCCTCTTTGTGTTGGAACTTATAAGGACAACTTTTAACAAATATTTGGAAAATAAAAACTTGTTGGAAACAGACAATTTTTCTTTTTCTGAATCCTTTCACATACAAGAAATCTTCAGTAGATGACTTTAAAAACCTCTTTAGATGTAAGTGTAATTATTGTATAGAGTAGAATACCTTGTGGGAGAATTAGAAATTGCGTATCAAGAGCAGTTTCTCCTTTTGCCACAATGTTTCCCAAAATTGTCTGCTGTCAAAATGTGTTTTCAAGTAGGAATGGGAAGATTAAACCCTTTCCCTCATATAGACGCTTTCTGACGCCTCTGCAGCAGACAGCTTTTTGAAAACATAGTGACAAAAGAAGAAATTGCACAAAAAGTGCAATTTCTCCTTTTGCCACAATGTTTTCCACAATGTTTTCCACTTTTGGTCATAGGTTATCCATCCAATTATAGAGATTTTCTACTTTTTTACAAAATATGTTCAAAGTCGTCTGCTGCAGAATTGTTGTATGAGGGAAAGGGTTAATGCTATATTGTATATTTCATTGCCTCCATTATAATGTTTAACAAATCGTTGAATCTTCTGTATATTTCAGTGAGAAGAACCTTAAAGAATGGACTGAGCAACGATGAAGTGAATGCCGTGTCTGGAAAGGCGGAGCACGTGTGAACAGATAGCTGCACGTGCGAACAGACGGCTTGAAGGTTCAAGATCATCATTCTATACATTATAGACTCATTTCCACATGTTAATATTTCAGGATTGTAGATCTACTATGTTCCTGCTAATATACTTGTATAACCAAACAAATGTGAATATAGAGTATACCAAACAAATGCGAATATAGCGCACACAAAACCATGCATGTTTTGAATTATTATCAAGTAGATGGTTCATTATTTCAACCAATAATCTAGCATGTCAGTGACCACCTGTGTTTATAGTTTACGAATATACTCACACTATTCATGTGATATACAATATTCTATGACAGTGTGAAGTTATAAACAACAACAGAGCTTGTACCCTATTATGTTTATGACCATCGGTGTTTATAGTTTACAAATATACTCACACTATTCATGTGATATACAATATTCTATGACAGTGTGAAGTTATAAACCACAACAGAGCTTGTACCCTATTATGTTTATGACCATCGGTGTTTATAGTTTACAAATATACTCACACTATTCATGGGATATATACAATGTTCTATGACAGTCTAAAGTTATAAACCACATTACAGAGCTTGTACTCTATTATGTTTATGACCATCGGTGTTTATAGTTTACAAATATACTCACACTATTCATGGGATATACAATGTTCTATGACAGTCTAAAGTTATAAACCAGAACAGAGCTTGTACTCTATTATGTTTTATCCCTTTTCCACATAAATTATGACAAAATATGCAGCAGGCCGTTTAAAAAACATCTAGATTAAAATTTTAAAAATCTCTGAAAGAAAAAGTATAATTATAATATATAAAAGATGATAAAATTGTGGCAAAAGTAGAAATGACTCACTATGAGCAATTTCTTCTTTTGCCACAATCATTTTTAAAAGTCAACAGTTGCAGATATGACGGCAGGTGGGAAAATGTTAACGTAAGGGTAACACATGTGATTTTGTACATTATTGGATTGCTTGTACATGTTGAGCCATCATAGAGTACAATTTGGGAAAATTAGCTATTCTATATTTGCCTCAAACGTCTATCGAGTATGAGGTAACAACATGCATGAAGATATGGAGATGAAACAAAAATGTCAGGATCAATTATCTTGATCTATAAACCAATAATGTTGGGTTTTTTCTCAATCATCTTAATCTATTGGCGTTTTTTTTTTTTTTTTTTTTAAATTTTCAAAATTAAAATTGCCCAAAGAACAGAATAGAATAAGACACAAAAAGACCTTCATAAACTTTGTGTTGATTTAAAATTAGATTTGAAATAATAAATTACATATTTCCCTTCCACAACGTTATTCTTAGTTCAAGAATGCTGCAAACTTTTGATGGAAAATGCCGATACATTTATTTTTGTTAAATTCTTATCCATGCCAACTTTTGTAATATAATTATAATTTTCAACAATACAGTGTTTGTCAGTCATGTCAGAAAGCTGATAAGTCCAGAAATGCAGCTCTAATAAAGGTCTATGTGAAATGTATAGGCTCAGTTATCACGCATAAATCATAACTCCATTTGTTTTGATTCTAGTCTTGTAGAATAGAATTTGCTTTGCTCAAAGTGTTACAGAAGAACCATCACAAGGCCTTAATATGATGGTTTAATCTGCTCTTTGCTCCTTAACCCTTTCCAACATACAGACACTTTCTCAAGCCTCTGGAGCAGATGACTTTTGAAAACATTGTGACAAAAGGAGAAATGGCTCGTAATGAGCAATCTCCCCTGTTACCACAATGTTTTCATCTCTATTTAATTATTATACTGTCATATATATATAGAGAGTTTTCATATTTTTGCCCAGATGTGGCAAAAGTTTTCTGATGCAGTATATGTCAAAATGTGTCAACATAGGGAAAATAGTAAATAGGTACAAACAGTATAGAGGTTTATAGAGATCAAATGATTTTCAATCTTGTACACTGTCATGTCAAATGGCATGTTTGCATGTTTTTCTATTCTGGTAAATATATTGACACAAATATATAAGGTCATATTAGCCTACATGGGTTCTATGCAAGTAAGTTTCCATGTAATGGATATAGGCAAATAGATATAGTGATGTTGTTTTGCTTTATTTTCATATGTAAATGAATTCATTGATGTTAATTTGTTTTTAATTATTGTGATTTACCAAAATGCATTTCTGGTTTTCCAATATTTTCTTTCAGGGCCTATGTAACCCACACACACAAACTTTGCAGCAAAAAAACATTGAAAATCTCTATAATTTGAAATATGATTGTTGAAAAGAGTTGAAAATCATTGTGGCAAAAGTTGTCTGACGCAGATGGACTATCTGTATAAACGATAGTATGAAAATCATCAAAAAACAGTTCTCAAACCATTGTGGCTAAACGAGAAATTGTTCACTATGTTGTCTGCTGCAGATGCATCAAACGGTGCCTATATGTGGTTAAGGGTTAACCCTTTCCCTCATGTAGACGCTTTCTGATGCCTCTGCAGCAGATGGCTTTTTGAAAACATAGTGACAAAACGAGCAATTTCTCCTTTTGCCACAATGTTTTCCACTTTTAGTCATAGGTTATCCATTCAATTAAAGAGATTTTCTATTTTTTGACAAAATATGTTCAAAGTCGTCTGCTGCAGAATTGTCGTATGAGGGAACGGGTTAAAGATAATCTAGGATTATTGTAAGGCTTAGTGCTATGGATATATTATTATTATTTAATTTATGACATGCGTTATAATGACATGAGATTCTCTATTTATTAGAAGAGCTGTGCTTAGAAAGTTGATGTCTTACTGCATCTGCATACAGTTGAGACTCTGACGAGTCTTTACTGCCTGTTTACGTGTTATTTAGACCCGGATGAAACTGCTTACAAAACACATTAGAATTGAAGTCGAGTCTTTACTGCCTGCTTACATGTTATTTAGACCCAGATGGAACTGCTTACAAAATACATTAGACTTGAAGTCTACCATATCGCTTTGTATGATTCTGGTATGGAATATGCAATAAGACTACTAATTGACAGACAGTTGGACAAGATTGTAACATAAAAGGGAAATTGCTCTTCTTGGGCAATTTCTCCTTTTGCCACAATGTTTTTGAATGGCATCTGCTTCAGAGGTGTTAAAATGTGCCTATCTGTGGGAAAGGGCTAAGAAATGCTTTTCTTGTTATTTCTTTCACAAACATATTATATAAGCCACTCACTGTATGTACTTTTATAATTCTGTCTCGAAATCAACTGTTCATCATATCCTACATGAGAAAACCAATTATATTTTTTTGTATTGATTATATTTGTCTTTTGTGTAAGTGTGTATTTCCAACATTATTTGATATGGCACAGGGTGCAGCTTGAATTATATACAGAGATCAATATAAAACACCAAGCTGCCCTGTTAAATAATCCACGGGGGGGAAGAATAGTCTGTTCCTTGATACAGATTACTTAACCCTTTCCCTCATATAGACGCTTTCTGACGCCTCTGCAGCAGACGGCTTTTTGAAAACATAGTGACAAAAGGAGAAATTGCACAAAACGTGCAATTTCTCCTTTTGCCACAATGTTTTTCTATTTTTTGTCATAGGTTATCCATTCAATTATGGAGATTTTCTATTTTCTGACAAAATACGTTCAAAGACGTCTGCTGCAGAATTGCCGTATGAGGGAAAGGGTTAAACATATGGAGAATTTGTAGTAGAGCACAGTAACAATTGATTGACTACATTGGAACTAAGACACCAGTAAGTTTGCTTGAAAATGATGGCATTGTTTGTTGACATTGTTCACCGTTTCCCACATATAGGCGCTTCTTGACGCAATTGCAGCAGACAACTGTTGGCAACATAGTAACAAAAGGAGAAGTTGTTCAAAACGAGCAAATTCCCGCCATGCCACATTGTTTACAATTATTACACTTTCATTTATCAAGTTATTCCGTCTGTAAGTCATGGTGCTTTCAAACTCGTCTGATGCGGAATGTTTGTATGTGGGGAAGGGTTAAATTATCACAGCAAGTAAAACATGTCAAATATGATTTACAATTGACCTGAACATTCTATTTAAAATGAGCGGGTTTGTCTTAGTCTTTAATGTTTGCAGATAGGAGAATTGAACCTGGTTTGTCACTGGGTTATTACACCCATGGAAAATAACATAAAACTGTACATTTAGGGGAATAAAATAAGTTGGCCTGAATGTGGTAAACTCTAGTGTTTGTTACAATTTAAATTTCTATTAGGCATATACAGTTCTTATCCTTTTACCTGATTTAATATTTTTAAAGTCCTGATTAAAGAATATCTTGGACGATAGGTTATATCGACTAAAATGGAAAAAAATAAAAGATTTAAACAGGGTTTGAAATATTGTGGGAAAGGAGAAATTGCTCATTTAAAGCAAATTCGCCTTTTCCCACGAAGTTTTCAAAAGTTGTCTGTATCAGGGTAAAGGTTAATGAATGTTTTGACAGCGAGACGATCCTGAGTGTCTGTCCCTGCAGCCTCATCAAAGCCTTCACAGTGTCTAATCACTTTCTGACACATCTGCAGCAAACGACTTAGGTTATTATGCCTTCCTTTGTAGAGATTATAATCGTATTTTTGCAAACATGTTTTAAAAAATGTTTGCTGCAGATTTGCTGTATGTTGGAAGTAGTTAAATGTATATCAGCATTGAAACAACAGCTTGCTGAAGAATTATTTAGCTGAATGAAGTCTCTATTGTAGCAGCATGTAGATTTTAAAATGTTTCCAAAAGTCGTCTACTGTACATGCGTCAAAATTGGTCTACTTGCTGGAAGGGGTTAAAATAGAATGCTATTTATCCCATGGTCTATTTATTGGATCCCAAATGATAACAAGTATATAAATTTATTTTAATAAAAGGTTGAAAACATTGTGAGGATAAAGTCGATTAACCTATGATAATTTTAGAACCTTGTTAGTTGTAAATGGCCTTAGATAAGAAAACAAACAAACAAAAACAAATATGAAGTCAAGACAGAGTAGAAAACGTCATGGAAAAAGGTAACGTTGATGAATTAAATCTCTTTTTCCCACAATGTTTTCAAAATTTATCCTGAACAGTTGTATAGAAATGCATCTATATCATGGTAAGGGTTAACAGTACAGAATGTAGAGTTGTAGAATGTTTTTATTGTGTACGGTAAGTTATATGTTATTTAAACGAGTGATTGAACACACACATTGCTGTAAGTATTATTCAAGTTGTTTAACTTAAAAACTCCTGCCATATTATGTATGCATTGTTTTTTTCTTTTTACAGTCAATTCAATAAAAAGATTTATTTCGTAAAAAAAATCTGTGTCATTTATTTTTCTCCTCACTTTAAACATCTCATCGTCCAAAACTTCTGGCCCGATTTGAAAATTATTCAATTTGGTCCAAAGTTTCCTTGGTGGACCCAACCAAGATTGATGAAATTGTTCTGAACCTTTGAAAAGCATGACCACCAAGGGGCGGGGCTTGTTTTCCTTATATGTGACAACTTTACAAATTTCCTTGTCGAAACATATAGGCCTGATTTTATAATGATTTGGCACAACTGTTCCTTGGGTGATCCTCTACCAAGATTGTTGAAATCATTACGATCCGTTTATAAACATAGTCACCAGATTGTGTTGATTGGTTTTTAGCTCTACTGGCCAAAGGCCAGAAGGGCTTATGTCGTGGCGATTTGTCCGTCTGTCCGTCCGTAAACAATTTCTTGTTAACACGATACAGTCTTCACTTTTGATTGTATCTCAACCGAACTTATACAGTAGTTAGATATCCATGAGAGCTCGGTTCCTTTCGAAAACCAGCCAGATCCGCCCATGCATGTCTGGATTATGGCCCTTGAAATGGTCAACATTGCTATAAAAGAGCTTGTTAACACGATACAGTCTTCACTTTTGGTTGTATCTCAACCAAACTTATACAGTAGTTAGATATCTATGAGAGCTCGGTTCCTTTTGAAAACCAGCCAGATTTGCCCATGCATGACTGGATTATGGCCCTTGAAATGGTCAAAATTGCTATAAAAGAGCTTGTTTACACGATACAGTCTTCACTTTTAATTGTATCTCAACCAAATTTATACAGTAGTTAGATATCTATGAGAGCTCGGTTCCTTTTGAAAACCAGCCAGATTTGCCCATGCATGACTGGATTATGGCCCTTGAAATGGTCAAAATTGCTATAAAAGAGCTTGTTTACACGATACAGTCTTCACTTTTAATTGTATCTCAACCAAATTTATACAGTAGTTGGATATCCATGAGAGCTCGGTTCCTTTCGTAAATCAGCCAGATCTGCCCATGCATGACTGGATTATGGCCCTTGAAATTGTTCAAATTGCTATAATTGAGCATGTGAACACAATAGAGGCTCTATTTACTATCTGATCTTCACCAAACTTAAGATAGTAGTTAAATATTGATGAGAGCTTGGTTCCTTTTGAAAACCAGCCAGATCCGCCAAGACTGGATTATGGCCCATGAAATTGTAAAAATGCTATAATACAGCTTGTGAACACAAAAGAGCCTCCATTTACTATCCGATCTTTACCATACATACATGCTCTGGATTGAAAATTACCAAAGAAGCATACCAGTAGAGCATAGGCCCTCATGGGCCTCTTGTCTTGTATGCATCGAGCAAGACCATTAAACGATATTTGATTTTATTTAAATCAGGCTAGCGATTTATGGTCAGGGGCGTAGCTTTGCAATAATCAATGTGTAGGCCGTCTCGAGTGAAAATCAACATTGTGGACTCTGCGTAAAGTATCGACCCGGATCAGCCTAAGCATGCCACACAGGCCTATCTGGATAAACAATTTGCGCTCCCTGTGGATTTTCTTTTTCAGGAATCTCTACGCTATACATCTATCCTCCCCAAGACGGAATGTGTCGGCCTGATCAGTCTACACGGACAGCGCAGACTGGTCTGGTCGATACATTACTTGAAAACCAGCCAGATCCGCCCATGCATGACTGGATTATGGCCCTTGAAATGGTCAACATTGCTATAAAAGAGCTTGTTAACACGATACAGTCTTCACTTTTGGTTGTATCTCAACCAAACTTATACAGTAGTTAGATATCTATGAGAGCTCGGTTCCTTTTGAAAACCAGCCAGATTTGCCCATGCATGACTGGATTATGGCCCTTGAAATGGTCAAAATTGCTATAAAAGAGCTTGTTTACACGATACAGTCTTCACTTTTAATTGTATCTCAACCAAATTTATACAGTAGTTAGATATCCATGAGAGCTCGGTTCCTTTCGTAAATCAGCCAGATCTGCCCATGCATGACTGGATTATGGCCCTTGAAATTGTTCAAATTGCTATAATTGAGCATGTGAACACAATAGAGGCTCTATTTACTATCTGATCTTCACCAAACTTAAGATAGTAGTTAAATATTGATGAGAGCTTGGTTCCTTTTGAAAACCAGCCAGATCCGCCAAGACTGGATTATGGCCCATGAAATTGTAAAAATGCTATAATACAGCTTGTGAACACAAAAGAGCCTCCATTTACTATCCGATCTTTACCATACATACATGCTCTGGATTGAAAATTACCAAAGAAGCATACCAGTAGAGCATAGGCCCTCATGGGCCTCTTGTCTTGTATGCATCGAGCAAGACCATTAAACGATATTTGATTTTATTTAAATCAGGCTAGCGATTTATGGTCAGGGGCGTAGCTTTGCAATAATCAATGTGTAGGCCGTCTCGAGTGAAAATCAACATTGTGGACTCTGCGTAAAGTATCGACCCGGATCAGCCTAAGCATGCCACACAGGCCTATCTGGATAAACAATTTGCGCTCCCTGTGGATTTTCTTTTTCAGGAATCTCTACGCTATACATCTATCCTCCCCAAGACGGAATGTGTCGGCCTGATCAGTCTACACGGACAGCGCAGACTGGTCTGGTCGATACATTACGCAGATGTCTATCGCCGCAGCTGCATTTTGGGGCATTTTGAGAACAAATGTGTAGGCACGTGCCTAAAGGGAGCTACGCCCCTGATGACCATCAATGTCCACTTGTTTGCTAGGATATACATTACAGTACATCAAACTATGTGGATTAAATTGAAAGCTTAAAGAATATTGTAATTCTCTCGACAAGATTAAGTTGCTTTTTTGGTCAATTCCTCTGCTATCAGCCTGGGATATACTTTGAGAAATGACAGGTAATTCCAACTTTTCTCACACTATTTCAGCAGATTTCTGTTAGAAATATTAACAATTGGAAATCTTCACTGGAACACATACATATTTGACAAGGGCGTTTGTTATCAAACAACTACAGTTTGGATAGCTGGATTGGTGTTTAACGCCTTATTCAAATTAAATCACGAAGACTCGTTTACCCAACGTGTGTTTACTGGTTTTCTCACACCAGTGCGGGGTCATACCAAACACTTTAAAAATGGCTTTCCCTCCTTGGCACTCCGGATTGTGGAGCATAACGACTGCCTCTATGGTGTCGGGATAAATGGACCAGTAGGACTGGTAGCTTACCCATGCGATAATATATCTATAGGTGCTACCTATTTACGAAAAAACACTTAAAATTAAACAGCATAATTTGGCAATTACAGTTGATTTTTAAAAGTATTTGACTAGACGGGGGTCATTGGGTAATTTCTTCTTTTCACCCCTTTTCTGATGTCACCTGGCGACTACCTTTTAAAACCGGTCTGAAAGGCTGGTACAAATATTGTAGGGGGTCACATTTCTGTTTAATTCTATCCCTAAAACAGACGATTATTCCAGCCCTTTTCTGATGCCACTTGGTGACTACCCTTTTCACCCAATCAATATGTCTTGAACCATTTTGTAGAGGGTCACCCATAGAACATCTTGGAATTCGAAGAAGCGGTTTCACAGGAGAACAATTTTTAAAGTTTTGCAATTTCCACCCCATTCTGAAACCGCAGCAAACCAATTTATAGGTATAAAATAAATTGTTGAACAATTTTTAATGAGGGTCACCAAAGTAACATTCATGTCAAGTTTGGTTAATATCGCATCAGCAGTTTCAGAGAATATTTGACCGTTTGACGTACGCCGTACAGTGAGTGATCACAATGGAACACCTTGAGCCTTTGGTTTGAAATTGATCTTTAAACAAGAGGGCCATTATGGCCCTAGATCGCTCACCTGAATGATTTCTAATGCAAAACACATCAAGACAATTATTCTGACAAAGATTTAAAATGCAACCTCCAGTGTTAACAAGATGTTCCTGTATTTGGCCTCTTGACCTATGTTTTGTTTTACCTGATATGACCCATATTCGAACATGGACTAGATATCATCAAGACAATCCTTCTGACAAAGTTTCAACTTGCTCATAGTAGAAATGCGGCCTCCAGAGTTTTAACAACTTTTTCCTTCAATTTGGCCTAGTGACCTAGTTTTTGATCAGGCATGACTCATATTCGACCTTGACCTAGATATTATTCAGAGAAACATTCTGACAAAATTTGAAGATGCTGAAGCAAAATTCGGCTTCTACGGTGTTAACTCGATTTTCCTTCAATTTGTCCTAGTGACCTAGTTTTTTAAAAAAGACAGGACCAATATTTGAAATAGGGACTACATATCATCAAGACAAACATCTGAAAAGGTTTGAACATGCTGCAGCATCCAGAGTGTTAACACGATTTCCTTTCAATTTGGCCTAGTGACCTAGTTTCTGACCCAATATGACCCATATTCTAACTTGTCCAAGATCTGATAGAGATAAATGATCTGATATACGTCTATGAAGATCTGATGCAAAACGTAGCCTGTAGAGTGTTAACAAGGCAATTGTTGACGACGGACAGGCGCAGGACAAAATGTGATCACAATTGCTCACATTGAGCACTTTGTGCACAAGTGAGCTGAAAAGTAAAAGTGTAACATTAAAGCTCAAATCTTAACTTTAATTGTTGTAGATATTGTGAAAGAAAATATTTTACACACAAAGCTTTGAAAAATAATCTAATATATATGATAAAATGGCATATGAGAAGCATTTATTAACCCATTTTCACATACAAGGAATTTGAAGGTGATTACTAAAATCTTAGTTGGAAAATAAAAAATATTCATAATGAGAAATGTATGTGTTCATTTCATTGGACACATCAGAAGTAGTCTGTAAGTGGTTAAGGATTAATCCTTTTCGACATGTAGATGCTTTCTGCCACCTCTGCATAAGAACATTTTTGAAAAACATTGTGACAAAAGGACATATTGTTCATGATGAACAATTTTCCCCTTTATCACAATTTGTTTACTCTATCAAATAATTACACTTTCCTATTAATACATTTTCCAAAATAAAACCAAAATGTTTTCAAAGTGGTTTGCTGCAGATTTGTTCCAGGTTGGAAAGGGTTAAGTAAAGAGAAAGTACTGTATATGGTATATATGTACATGTATAATTAATAAGAGGACCATAATGGTCCTATATTGCTCACCTGATTTAATCAAACTTAAAAAGTTTTCAGTGTTTTTTCCCCTATATGAGTTTATGAAAAACAAGTGACCCCCAGCGAGGGCTCATTTTTGACCCCAGTGCTATAATTTGAACGATCTTGGTAGAGGTCCACTAGATGATGCTACATACAAAATATCTTTTAGACAAGAACATTTTTAAAGTTTTTTCCCTATCTATGTAAAACAAGTGACCAGAGGGAGGGGTCATTTTTTACCCCATGGCTATAATTTGAACAATCTTGGTAGAGGTCCACTAGATGATGCTACATACCAAATATCACAGGCCAGGGCCCTCTACTTTTAGACAAGAAGATTTTTAAAGTTTTTCCCCTAAATGAGTCTATGTAAAACAAGTGACCCCCGGAGAGAGGTCATTTTTGACACCAGGGCTATTATTTGAACAGGCTTGGTAGAGGTTCACTAGATGATGCTACATACCAAATATCTTTTAGACAAGAAGACTTTTTAAGTTTTTTCCCTATATGAGTCTATGTAAAACAAGTGACCCCAGGGCTATAATTTGAACAATCTAGGTAGAAGTCCACTAGATGTAATGATGCTACATACCAAATATCAAAAGCATGGGCCTTCTAGTTTGAGACAAGAAGATTTTTAAAGTTTTTCCCCGATCTATGTCAAACAAGTGACCCCCGGAGAGGTCATTTTTGACCCCAGGGCTATTATTTGAACAATCTTGGTAGAGGTCTACTTGATGATGCTACATACCAAATATCAAAGGCCTGGGGCCTCTACTTTTAGACAAGAAGATTTGTTAAGTTTTTTCTCTATATGAGTCTATGTAAAACAATAGACCCCAGGGGAGTGGTCATTTTGAACCCAGGGCTAAAATTTGAACCATCTTGGTAGAAGTCCACTAGATGATGCTACATACTTAATATCAAAGGCCTGGGCCCTCTACTTTTAGACAAGAAGATTTTTTAAGTTTTTCCCCTTTATGAGTCTATGTAAAACAAGTGACCCCTGGGATGGGGTCATTTTTTACCCCAGGGCTATTATTTGAACAATCTTAGTAGAGGTCCACTAGATGATGCTACATACCACATATCAAAGGCCTGGGCCCTCTACTCTTAGACAAGAAGATTTTTTAAGTTTTGGTTAATTTCCCCTTTTTTTGTAGCCGTGGCAACCAAAGTTCTGCATGGAATAGAATTCTTTGAACAAGTTTGAAAGAGATCCACCCAAGGAACATTCCTGTAATATTATTTTGAATTTGGTTAATTGGTTTAGGAGGAGAAGTCGTTTGTAGGAAAACGTAAACGGACGGACAACGGACGGTGAGCGATCACAAAAGCTCACCTTGCACTTCATGCATAGGTGGGCTAAAAATACTGAAAATCTCAATGAATTTAATAGAGATGAAAACATTGTGGCAAAAGGAGAAATTGCCAATTTTGAGCAATTTCTCCATTTGCAATAATGTTTTCAAAATTTGTCTGCTGCAGAGGCGTCAGAAAGCATCTACATGTAGAAAATGTTTAACCCTTTACTACTAACAGACTACTTCTGATGTAGCGTCTGTATGTGGGAAAGGATAACTAAGAAAGAATCTAAAAATAATTTACATGTACAAAATTTACTTTAAGGTAACAGGTTAAATTAAAATGCTCAAAACTTGTAATGCTTGGCTGTGGAAGAGTAGCAGACAACTTCTTGAATAATTGTAGTGAAGGAGAAATTTCTCCTATTAGAAAAAATTCTTCCATCCTTAAAAAGTTTTCTATGGACAGATATTATATTAGGAGATGCATTCCAATTTTTTCTCGAAAATTGTTGGAAAAGGATTTGTTTGTTTGTTTGTTTGGAGTTTAACGCCGCTTTCAACAGCTTTGGTCATATCACGGCGGACAGTGCACCTACCCATGTTTTCCTGGCTTTCCTACACCAGTACTTACACAACATTCTTTCGAAGCCACTGACTACTTTCTCACATAGATCAGAGGTGAGTTGGAAAAGGAGAACATGCTGATAATGATGAATTTCTTCCTTTCCAAAAATATTTTCTTTTCAGGAATAACATCAAACTATCATTTGTCACAATATAAAATGTTTTTTCCCAAAGCTATATGTTCAAGCATGTATAAGTGTTTAACCCTGTCCCACATGCAGATGACTTAAAATGATGACGTTATAACTTTAAATAACATTGTTGTAAATTCAGAAAATCCTGACAAGTTATTTCTCTTTTTGTCATAATGTTTTCTATTGTATACAATTATTACATGGCCTTTGATAGATGTTGCACAGGTTTTTGCAGAGTTGGTTTCAAAAAGGTCTGCTGTAGTCTGATTTATGTGAGAAAATGCTAAATATGCTACAATTCTTTTAAGAATTTGCTTATTTTTCAGTTTATTTGCTTCATGTGTTAAATTAATGATAACAGCTATGATTGGATTTATTTCATATGATTATGAGTCAATGAATAAAAAACGAAACACTTTCAGTGTTAATCAGAATTATCTTATCTAAAGTGTCGTCTTCAATCATTGATTCTCTAAATACTGCTGTCCTTAAAAGAATAGTATTTATTCTTTTCAATGACTATTATGCCAAGCTCTGTTTTCAGAGTTTTTTAATCACAAATTTACCAGCACTACATGAATATGCTCCGACAGTAGCTGTCAGATCCATCAAGTTTCTATTGTCTCTGCTTATGAAAGTTGTTTCCTTCCCTTCATGAAATCTAGAATGTTAGCACAAAAATCACCGGCTATAGTAAAACAACTCACAGCCATGATTTTATCACCCAGCAAAAACTAATTTAGAAATTTCTGAATTCTTAGTAATGTGTATATAAGTGGTCACTAAACGAGGTCCAATGTAGCCTGTGTAGGACAGGTTTGACTCATTATCGCATTCCATGATGGGAATTAACGCCTCTTCATCTTTTTCTGTATCGAGCTGTACAGGGACATTGAGTTCAATTGCCCGTCTTACAAGAGGTCTTCTTGCTGGTGTTGTCTACTATTTAAAATAACCCATATCAGGGACAGGAAATTGGTTTTTCTTGCTTGGTCGAACACAAATTAAGTGGCCTGAATATACCTGAAATTTAAATAAAAAACATAGCTAGAAACAAATGTTTGTCATTTTGGCACAAGTATAATAAGTTTCTTGTGTGATTACACAATGTTGAATCATATCTTACATAATCAGAAAATTATTAATATCTAACCAATTGAAATACCACACTCATGCGATTACATGTGAAGTTGGGAACAATTCACAAGCCCCTTGATGGATTTTAATACATAAAGAATGTGACATGAGAGAAATTGTTGATTTACCCATCATATACTCAATTGTTGAAAATAAGTTTCAAATGTAAATAGATATATTACTAATAGACAATTTATAAAAAAGCTTGACGATAACACGGGTCTCCATCTCTCAATACTCCCTCGCAATAGCAATACACCAGTATTTACACTAGGATTTTGTTAACTGGATCAACCAGTTTAATAATAGCTTTTAATAGCACATGACCTAGTGTTCGATTAGTTAGTTTAATATGAATACAGCCATGGTCTTTGTCTACAAATACTTTTCATTTGGTTTTTGCTTCTTAATACATGTACTGCTGTAGACTCACGCGCTAGCTAATTTAGCTATTTTGAACAATTGGATAGCGGAATCTAGATTACTACTGCCTGTTCACGGACATTGACAAGGTACTTACTCGATGTTTTAATAAGCTTCTGGTGCATTTACCTTAAAATTTTACTAAGGCTTTAACCGTTTCCCTCATGTAGATGCTTTCTGACGCCTCTGAAGCAGACAACTTTTGAAATCATAGTGGCAAATGGAGAAATTGCTCATGATTCCATTTGTCACAATGATTTAAACTCTATTCAATATTCATACTATCATTTTGAGATTTTCCATCTTTCGGACTTGATAACTTCAAAGTCGTCTGCTGCAACTTTATTGTATGTGGGAAAGGGTAAATTATAAACAAAATACACAGCAGGCTGGGTATGCATTGTGAGCAATGACCATATATGCATGTATCTGATTCTGAAAAATCTCAAGGCTTTAGTTTATGGATATTTAAACCAGTACTAACCAGAATTATTTTTTCCTTTTTGTTGTCGACTTGTTTATACAAATGGATCCAATTAAACAAAGGGACACATCTTTGGTTAACTATAACAAGTCGGATTCGCTACACTGTATATTTGCCACAGTACCACGATTTATCCCACTATATCTTACTGCATAATTCCCAACTGTAATGTAAATATAGTGTAGTCCAGGTTGTAAAAATAATCAGATGGTTGAAAATGAGAATGTGTTTGAATATTTGTCAGTTCGAAGAATTTGTTGTCCGACAGTCATGATTGAAGATTATCGCGAAGACTGCCGACATCTCTACAATATAATGTTAGGCCTACTTACCAACACTTTAGACGATACATTGGAGTTGTTTCTATTTAAATATTTAACCAGATACGTCTCAAGTCGTCATTATTCGGGATACAGTAAAATGTAAGGCTTCAAACGGCAATTTTTCGTTGTGTCTGTAAAGCGCTTTACTGTAAATGACGTGCGTCTAGATCACCTTGATTAGTACGGTACTAGTCGACTATTTTGACAAACTGGAACAAAATATTTCATTCTCATTTCCACGCATTTTTCGCTTTTTCTTAAAATTGTTAGTTCACACGAAATTACGCAGTTCTTTTATTACCTTAAACATCGATTTAGAATTAATAATGATAGACTAGACGACAATATTTTTCAAACTGTGTTTATACGTCGGACCGGCCGCATTTTAAACATATCCAAAATGGCGGCCCCCATTGAATTTTTCCAGTTTCATTTCAGAAACCTTCATGGGTATTGAAAAAAAAAAAAAAAAATCTCACACCTGTTACCTATAAGCGAAAGGTGCAAACCTTTTGAAAGCCACGTAAAATATACAAACAAACTGACACCTTTGCTCCACACAACAGACATCCAAAGCAACTTTGTACTTCGCAGAGATTGAGGCCTTCTAAATTTTCCAAAGTCTCAACACATTTCAGTAGGTTTTGATTGCCGGAAACAACTGAAGATCTACCTCACAGCAAATACATGTACACAGTCATCACACTGGGTGCCATAAGTTAGTTGTACGTTTGTACATGTAAAATACGAAGGGCCATAATTGAATCTGAACAAATTGTTATATATGCATCTCATGTTTGTACTCGTGCTATCTTTATAGTAAACATTGAGTAGTTGAATTCCATCCAACGGTTACTGAGAAATATCCTGAATACCAACACAGCAAATTAATGATTTTCTGGGAGCATAACACAAAATAGACCAGGATAGAGACAGTTATGGAATGTTTATTAGTCATGAAAATTAATGTTTTTTATTATATTAAAGGTTCCCACTTACACAAGCATTTTGAGGCATTTGCAGCAAATGTCTTTTGCAATTAATTAAGGCAAAACCATTTAGTTAAACAAATGAAAAATGTCTATAATCAAAAGATCAATTATTGAATCAAGTCGAAAACATTGTGGCAAAAGGAGAAATTGCTCGTTTTGTCATGATATTTTCAAAAGGCGTCTGCTGCAGAGGTATCAGAAAGCGCGTGTGTGCAGGAAAGGGTTAACTTCAGGTTGTAAATAATGTAGACCAAGGTACATGTAGTCTAATATTGGCGGTCTTCATATAAATCAAGGAGAAAGAAGTCATATATATAGCTTCTTTTCCTTAAATAATTTCAAATTCTATTACTAAATTAGGAACAGTTTTTCTTATCCAACAATGTTCTTAACTCGCCAATAATCAAACTTGTTATCAAATACAGTCAAACCTGTGCAAAATACCACCTTGGAATAGCCGTTCCCTGTCTAAAGCAATCCCACTTTAAGTTTCCCAATAACTCATTTTCTGCATAAATGACCCTGCAATTAAAGACCAACTGTGACCAAGGACCAAGTTGCTGTGTTCCAATGGGTGGTCTTTATACACATGTTCCACTGTATTTCCAAAGCAAATGAATTCTAAGGCCAGACAATTAATAACCAGACGGAATGACCAACATACAACGCTGCAATGTACAGCTTGATTTCTGAGCTATTAGAAAATATACTTTCTGAAACAAAAAACATTTATCCATAACCATCTATTTATGCTTAACCCTTCGACTGTTGGAACCAGAAGCCTGTTCTACCACGATAGAGCCAGGCCAGTTGGCACATCCACGCCGTCTGACCAGGCCCTATTCTGTTGAATGTTCAACTAAACTCTTGTTATAGTAGAATTGGCTATGGACTCTTCAAAATGCAAAAGTTAGCAAGTCCATTTCAAAGTTTCAGCATTGAAAGGGTTAAATTCATGATATATCTAAACTACATACTGTACATAACACAGCAATCAATACTGCTTTCATTCACTGTAAACATCTTCCAGATGTAGACGATTGTGTACGTCCGAACACAGGTCATTTTTGAAAGTTCATGACTGTATGTGGACGAAGGAGAAATCTCTCCTTCCACACTCTTATCAGTTATATCCCGAAAGTAAACTTGAAACTTGGCAGATGGTAGTTTTTACTCATATGTATCTGTTGAAATATCTCTGAACAATAACATGCCAGGTATAAATTCACAAGTAACATCTGAGTTATAATGTAGGGTACCTCTACAAAAGCTTTGCATTGACGTTGCAAGATGCATTTGAAACCATTGTTCAAAAACTCACTATAAAGACAAAGTTAACACGTGTGCAGCCCACAACTTGAAATCATTATGTTCTCATGATGTGCAAATCCTCTTTTTCAATAAAATCCTGAAAGTTTCACTTTAAATCAGTCCAGATCTTTTATTTTGGACTTGAGATGTTTTCTGATTTCGAAGAGTTTGAAAGCAGTACAAATTGTGCCATGAACCTGGAAATCCAACCATAGGGCATTTGTGAACGATGTAGAACGATGTAGATCCAGATCACCCTGCACATCCAAACAGTGTGATCTAGCTCTAAAGTGCTAGATAAACATTGCTTATTTGGATCAGACTGCATAGTTGCATAGGTAGATGAACACTTGTGATGTATGCCCTATAATTAGTTTTCCTGTCATGTTAAACATAAAACATTGTTTTTGGTGAGCACACACTATCCTATCTATAAGTATGTTACCCTTTCTCCACATGTAGATGCATCTGCAACAGACAACTTTTGAAAAAATTGTGTCAAAAGGAGAAACTGCATATAATGACAAATTTCTCATGTTAGCACAAAGTTATCAAATCTATTTGATGGCTCACCAAACACAAAACTTTAAAATTGAATATATATACAAGAGTGTTCGAAGGAAAAATGTGCCACGTTCGGGAGAAGAAGTAATGTAGAAAATGTGAAGGGACTGATGCACAGACACAACGTGATCGCAATACCTCACCATACACTTCATGTAAGCTCAAGAAAAAAAATCCTTCTATATATCAACATAAATGAAACCATAAAGAAAAATATTTACAAAAAGAAATATGGATTGAAAATCAAAATCCCACTGTCTCTAGACATCTTTTATAAACAAGAGGGCCATGATGACCCTTGATCGCTCACCTGAGTTATGTAATGTGATTTGCCATGCCAAACACAATAACTCATTTGGCAGCCAGTAAGTAGTAAGTAGTTTTTCCCTATATACCCTTATGTAACACAGACACATTTTGAACCCAGGGCATTATTTTAACAATCTTGGTTTTTCTATGGGAAAATGCTTCACACCAAATACCTAAACTCAATAACTTTTGGTTTCAGACAAGAAGATTATCAAAGTCTTTTTTACTTTACATCTCTTTACATATATGTAAATCAGGTGACTCCAATGGCAGTGCCAATTTTGACTCCATGTGCATAATTTGAAACATCTTGGTAGAGGACCAATGCTAAACACCACATATTTAATATCTAGGCCTTCTGGTTTCAGACAAGAAGATTTTCACAGTTTTGAACAAGATCCTTTCAGCTGCCATAGCAACCAAAATTCTTCGTGGAATTAATTGTGTTCAATAATTTTGAAAGGGCACCAACAAAGTAAGATTCCTGTGAAGTTTCACCCATCAGTTTAGGAGGAGATGTCGTTTAAAGAACTTTTTGACTACGCATGACAAACAAAAGATGATCACGATAGCTCATCCTGAGCACTTTGTGCTTGTGTGTGCTAACAATTGAAAATGACAGGAAGAGATAAAACATTCGTAACCCTTTTCCACACGCATTGTGACCCATATATCTGCTGCAGGCACATGACTTGAACACTTTTTGACAAAGGGAGAAATTGCTTACTTTTAATGACCAATGTCAATTTTTCCACAATGTTTCAACTCTCTTCATTTAATACACTTTTATTAAAAGACATTGTCCACATTATTTCCTAAACATTTTCAAATTACTAGTCATCTGATGCAGACTGTAATATGTGAGAAAAGGTTAATATAATAAGCTCACCTTTACAAACGTAACAATGTTTGACAGAAATATACTTTTTTTTCCCTGTCAATCCTCAAATCGACAATTATTATTCATTATTATCTATGCACACCTTTAAACAAGAGGGCCATGATGGCCCTGGAATCGCTCACCTGATTTTTTTTTTCACTTTAGCTATATAAGCCCCGCCATCTGGCGGGCATAGTTTCCAACCAATCAACTTGGCTTTAAGGAATCTGATAGAGGGTCACCCTAGGAACATTTCTACAAAATTATTTGAAAATCGGCCTGACACTTTTGAAGGAGAAGATTTTTTAAGTTTTCACTATAGCAATAAAAGGCAAAATAGCCCCGCCCCCTGGCGGCCATGTTTTTTGACCAATCAACATGGCTTGAAGGAATCTGATAGAGGGTCATCCAAGGAACATTTCTACAAAATTATTTGAAAATCGGCCCGACACTTTTGGAGGAGAAGATTTGTTAAGTTTGCACTATAGCTATATAAGGCAAAAAAGCCCCGCCCCCCCCTGGCGGCCATGATTTTCGACCAATCAACATGGCTTAAAGGAATCTGATAGCGGGTCATCCAAGGAATATTTCTACAAAATTATTTGAAAATCGGCCTGACACTTTTGGAGGAGAAGATTTTTTAAGTTTTCACTATAGCCATATAAGGCAAAAAAGCCCCGCCCCCCTGGCGGCCATGTTTTTCGACCAATCAACATGGCTTCAAGGAATCTGATAGAGAGTCACCCAAGGAACATTTCTACAAAATAAGTTCAAAATCTGCCAACCAGTTAGGGAGAAGTAGAATTTTGAAGTTTCTTTCGTTTCGTTGCCATGGAAACCAGAATTCTGCATGGATCCCAAAAATTTGAAGAAATTCTGGTGAGGTCATTGAGAGGATGCTTTCTGTGAAGTTTCATCCCAATTGACCCACCGGTTACTGAGGAGAAGATGTTGAAGATTTTTTAAGTTTTCACTTTGGCCATATAAGGCAAAATAGCCCCGCCCCCTGGCGGCCATGTTTTTGACCAATCAACATGGCTTGAAGGAATCTGATAGAGGGTCACCCAAGGAACATTTCTACAAATTTATTTGAAAATCGGCCTGACACTTTTGGAGAAGAAGATTTTTTAAGTTTGCACTATAGCCATATAAGGAAAAATAGCCCCGCCCCCCCTGGCGGCCATGTTTTTCGACCAATCAACATGGCTTGAAGGAATCTGATAGAGGGTCACCCGAGGAACATTTCTACCAAATTATTTGAAAATCGGCCTGACGCTTTCGGAGGAGATGATTTTTTAAGAATTTTGAAGTTTTTTCATTTCGTTGCCATGGAAACCAGAATTCTGCATGGATCCCGAAAATTTTAAGGAATTCTGGTGAGGACATTGAGAGGATGCTTTCTGTGAAGTTTCATCCCAGTTGACCAACCGGTTACAGAGGAGAAAATGTTGACGGACGACGGACGACGGACGACGGACAACGGACGCCGGACATAGGGCGATCACAATAACTCACCTTGAGCACTTCGTGCACAGGTGAGCTAAAAACGTAAGCAAATAAAAATTGACATAAATAATCTTAGCTCCCAGGCTATCCCCAAATCATCAATTATTATTTATCATTATTTCTGCACACCTTTCATAAACATAAGTAAATGACAATTATGACAGAAATATACTTAAACCCTACCCCATCCCCCAATTCATCAATAATTATTTATTATACTGCACACCTTTCATAAACATAAGTAAATTACAATTATGACAGAAATAAACTTATACCCAAGGCCATCCTAAAATTATTAATTATTTACATATTTTTATCTCTGCACACCTTTCATAAACATAAGTAAATGATAATTATGACAGAAATAAACGTAGACCCCAGGCCATCCCCATATCATAATTATTTTATGTTAATATCTCTGCACACCTTTCATAAACATAACTAAATGACAATTATGGCAGAAATAAACTAAGACCCCAGGCCATCCTCAAATCATTATTATATATTATTATCTCTGCACACCTTTCATAAACACAAGTAGATGACAATTATGACAGAAATAAACTGAGACCCCAGGCCATCCCCATTTTATTAATTATTTTATATCAATATCTCTGCACACCTTTCATAAACATAAATTAATGACAATTATGAAAACTAGAAATATCACTGAAGATGATAAATACACCCAAAACAGCACCTTGACTCAAAAATGGCTTACGACCGACCAACAAAAGGGCCATAACTCTGTAAACAAGAAAAAGTAACAAAGGGCAATAACTCTGTATTTAGATTGAATAGAGTTATGGTTTCTGTACACTGCACTTCCTCTCAATGTGTTGTATCATCCTATGAAGTTTTATTAAATTCCAACAATTAATTT
Organism: Serripes groenlandicus; assembly: GCA_031761405.1. Lineage (NCBI taxonomy): Eukaryota > Metazoa > Mollusca > Bivalvia > Cardiida > Cardiidae > Serripes > Serripes groenlandicus. The sequence continues at coordinate 452,800 of JASEVX010000142.1, read as the reverse complement.
TAAAGTTATGCTCCGGACAAGACTCTACGAATAAGAAAAAGTAACAAAGGGCAATAACTCTGTATTTAGATAAAATAGAGTTATGGTTCCTGTACACCGCACTTCCTCTCAATGTGTTGTATCATCCTATGAAGTTTTGTTCAAATCCTATGTTGCATTGTTAAGATATGGTCCGGACAAAATATGGCTTCCGACCGACCGACCGACCGACCGACACAGTGACTCCAATATACCCCCCCCAAAACTTTGTTTTTTGGGGGTATATAAAATAAACTAACACTCCAGGCCATCCTCAAATCATTAGTATATATTATTATCTCTGCACTCCTTTCATAAACACAAGTAGATGACAATTATGACAGAAAAAAACTTAGACCCAAGGCCATCCCCAAATCATTATTATATAGTATTATCTCTGCACACCTTTCATAAACATAAGTAAATGATAATTATGACCGAAATAAACTTAGACCAGGCCATCACCAAATCCTCAATGATTATTTATTATATATTCCTTCACTCCTTTCATAAACAAGCACATGGCAAAGATGACAGATCAACTTAGACCCTGCCTATCCCCCAAATAATTAATTCTTATTTATTTTTTATCTCTGCACACCTTTCATAATTATAAGTAAAAAAACAATACAATTATGACAGAAATAAACTTAGACCAAAGGCCTTCCCCAAATCATCCATTCGTATTTATTATATATTCCATCACACCTTTCATAAACAAGCACATGGCAACAATGACAGATATAAACTTAGAACCTGCCTAGCCCCAACATAATTAATTCTTATTTATTATCATCTCTGCACACCTTTCATAAACATAAGTAAATGACAATTATGACAGAAATAAACTTAGACCCTACCCCATCCATCATTATTTTTTATTAGCTGTGCACACCTTTTATACGCATAAGCAAATGACAATTATGACAGAAATAAAATTAGACCATACCCCATCCCCCAAATCATCAATAATAATAAATTATTATCTCTGCACACCTTTCATACGCATGAGTAAATGACAATTATGAAAGAAACAAACTTAGACCCTACCCAATCCCTCAAATCATCAATCATTATTTATTATTATCTCTGCACACCTTTCATAAACATAAGTAAATGACAATTATGACAGAAATAAACTTAGACCCTACCCCATCCCCAAATCATCAATTATTATTTATTATTATCTCTGCACACCTTTCATAAACATAAGCAAATGACAATTATGACAGAACTAAACTTACACCCTTCCCCATCCCTAAATCATCAATTATTATTTATTATTATCTCTGCTCATCTTTCATAAACATAAGTATATGACAATTGTAAAAGACATTTAACCACACAACCCAATACTAATTACTTATAGACATAAGTAAATGGAAACTATGACATAATTTAACAGTCAGATATACCCTTGCTCATACCCTATATGGCCAAATCATCAATTATTATTTATTAATATCTCTGTACACCTTTAATAGACAGAAATTATTGATAATGATGACAGGCGATTTTTCATATTTTTGCAGAAATATTTTCAAAGTCAGATTGTTGTATTTGAGAAAGGGTTATACATAATTTATGGCATTCAATATATAATTGACAAACATGATTAACTTTATGACCTACAACAACACAATTAATGGCATTTAACATACATTATCAAACAAATAGTAATATCATACTGTTTCACCAAGGAGAACAAAATCAATAGCATTCAATTTATATATCAAACAGTAACTTTTCACTAAGCAGATTGAACCTATATTTTGAAACACACGCACTAAGCAATTGTATACAGATTGTGGAAAAAGGAGATTGTTTCCGAGACAATTTTTTTTTTCTCTTTTTCCAACAATATTTTTTATACTCTCTTTCTACTATTCCTTTTTTTCTAGAGTTTAATCTTGTCATTACATATCTGGCAATTTAAATTTTCTTCTCAAAGTTATATATTGCATATATTTACAAATAGACAATCATATAGCAAAATTTCAAAAGTTTATGTGAAGCCATTCTATTTACAAGATCAGCGTATCAAACCTATACAAAAGATAAATGACACTCTCTCGAACAAATCAACACGTTGGAATAAATACTATTTTCATGAAAGCATACTGCTCTTTAGATTCCAACTGTTTAAATCATTTCCCACTTGCAGACGCAATTTGTTACATCTGCAGCAGTCAAATTATAAAAAACCTTGTGGCAAGAGTCGAAATTGCTAATAATGAACAAATTCTCCTTTTACCATTATATTTTAATCTCTATTCAATACCTTTACTTTCGTTTAAATAGATTTTCCCGATTTTTTTTAATTGTCTTATGCAGAACTGTTTTAAGTGGGAAAGGATGGTATTACATACACAATTTTCAATGGTATAATCAAATTAAATAGAATGTATTTTGATTCAATTGAAAATATCAATTGAATCCTTTCAGTAATTGTTCTAGTATCGTAAATGATACATTTAAGATCACACAATGTCACACAAAATAAAGCATTACTAAATAATGAAAATATTATAAATGAAATTATTGTGAAGTAATGCTATTTCTCAGCAGACCTTATTGAAATGAAAAGAAAAGAAATATAGTTCTACATGACATCATGTAAACATACAAACATGTTCAAGCAACACATACAATTACATATAATCACTTTCAGTCAAGAAAGATTACAATTAAAATGTCCATAGCAATAAAATAACTAACATATTTACAATGTGTAACATAATCACATCATATAACAAATGTATTGAAATGTTTAGATTGAAAGAAAAGAAATATTTAAACGACATTAAAGTGTGCACAGATGCAATCTCAGAAGAGTGTACAAAGGTTTCTTTGACCAATTATAATATGAAATTATTAAAATTGATACATATTTATCTATATAGATGTCTATAAACGCTTTTGTTTCAGGGAGTCCCATCAAAACGTCAAGTACACATTAACATCATTCAATGCTTCTGTAATCAGGATGGACTATATATTTCCAAACGAACTGTCCAATCCTGAAATAAGGTGAAACAGAAAGCTGCAATAACATATAAGCAGCTTCTAGCGAAACGCTGTCTTATAGCAATTAGGTATTACAATGAAACCTTAGGGGAGCTAGTCTGTTTGCAGTCTCACCACAATCTTCACTGCATGCCATCATTGTATGCCTATATCTTACATGCACCTAAATGCATCTTCCAAAAAACAAGAGTTAGATTTTTGGTTCGTTTATATGGTGTTTAACGCCGCTTTATACCTTTTCAGTTAGATCACGGCGTTTCCTGCGTAAATCACCAGTACTACTGGTTCGCTTATCCTGACACTAGCGAGTCAGTCTTAATGCTAACCATTTAATCCTGAGCGCTATGGAAGGAAAGCCATTTCTACCATTCTTAATGTCTTTGGTATCATCCCAAGAGTGTTAGAAGAAACAAAAACATGTGATGCCTGCCAATATGTCACTAATTAAAAGCGAGAAAGAAAGAGGACTGAGAAGTGACCCCTATGTGACACCCTGCCAAAGCAGGTAAATAAAACTAGAAATATAAACCCACTTGTAAAATGGCATTGTTACTTTTAAACCTTACCACTTGTAGACACATGTTGACGCATCTGTAGCGGTCGACTCTTGAAAACGTTATGGCCAACGAAGAAATTGCTCATAATGAGGAGGAATTTCTCCTTTGGTCACAATATTTTCGACCCTTTTCAAATAATATATCTTTATGTTTTGAGATTCTCCATATTTCTGTCTAAAAGTTTTCAAATCCGTCTGATGCTCATTTGTTGTATGTGGGAAAGGGTTAATACTGACAAATCGTGGAGGATACAAGAGCCCAAATTGCCAGATGCTGCTCATATGTATATATGTAAACAGGACTTGTTAATGAACAGGACAAATGAGAAAATACATTTCTTCCAAACATTGGCCCAAGTGTAGCTTAGAGCCTATGTTATCCCAGCTGCTGTTTTTGATTTCTCGATTTTAAACAATTTATCAAAATTGTACTTTTTCAAATGTAAAATATTTTAAACTTTAAATTAAGGTGGTGGACTCTTTCTTCAGTTATTGAAAACAAATATGTGAGCGATGGTCTGCAAAAACCAACCTTATGGCATTGGTGACCCAATGTAGATCCGTATAGCTTAATCTGGCTTTACACTATTTGCTAATAGTCAAAAGTATTTCTTTCAATCTTTTAGAATGGATCAGGTGTAGGAAAAATTTAATAAACACTAATAACGCTCATGATGATTTTTCTGGAGCACCACTCCTTGTTTAAGTGTGAATGAGAGGTTCTCTTGTCTACATGTTAGGACAATGCAATAACGATGTGTCAATAACTTACAACTTAAATAGTCGCAAAGAAATACGAACAAGAGGGCCATTGTGGCCATTGAACACTTGCCTGACTACCTCTCATTTTCATAAGCAATTCTCTACCCTTTCCCACATATTGACACTTTCTGACACCTCTGCAGCAGTAACTTTTGACAAAGTTTTTTAAGTTTTCACTTTTTACCCCCTTTCTGTTGCCATGACATACAGAGTACTGCTATAAGGTCAATTATTTGAACAAATTGGATGATACACCACTCAAGGAACACCTCAGTAAGGCTTACAATTGGGCAAGTAGTTTAAGAATAACAATAAACTGATATCAACCAGATTCCGTGCATAAACTGGTAACAATACCCCACCTTGAAGACTTTTTGCTCAGACGAGCTAAAGATGACAATAAATGTCTTTTTTAGTTATAAACAAAAGATCATAAAAAACCAATACCTAAAGGAGTTTTCCTTCTACACTTGGTTACAGCATTCCTCTTTCTTGCATCTCTGGCCAATGGAACTTGTTTCTGTGAATTCTGCCAAGATGTAGCCATTTTTGACATGTTCATGGACTCAACTCTCAATTTCTGAAACAGTTTGAGTGAAATACAAGAGTGTTCGAAGGAAAATATATTGCCAAGTGAAAACAAGACATACATACAAAAGAGAAGTGATCTCCTCAGTGTCTCATTACCAAGGTATTTAAAACAAAAAAGAAAATTGCATTGGACATAGATTAAATAACAGATTGATATATCAGGGTTTAATGCCAGGCAGTATATACATTACATCACTTCACTGTCTTTCTATCTCCAGCGTCTCACACACCATTCTTTCCAGGCATCTGGCTAATACAAATGTATGAGCGAGTTCTGCCTTTCGGATTTTTCCACGCAAGCGGCGCAAATACTGGTTATATCTCCAGAAAGCAGGATTAGGGAATATAAAATCCTTACGTAATTTAGGAAGTTTACAGTAGCTATAATGCAATATAATATCATGTTCTACCTCTTGACATTTTGCCATATTTCAAGTAAATCCGGTTGAAATTGAAGGAGTATGTCGCACCAGATTAGATTTTAAGAAAAAAATCCTACTTCAAGGTCAGAGATGAAGGTCACAGGGACATGAAATTTGCGTCTTGCACATCTACTACTCCTGATTAACATTTATGCCAAGTATGAAGTAAATCAGGTTGAAACTGAAGTAGGAGTACAACAGATTAGATTTTAAGAAAAAAAAAATCCTATTTCAATGTCAGAGGTGAAGGTCACAGGGACATGAAATTTGCGTCTTACACATCTACTACTCCTGATTAACATTTATGCCAAGTATCAAGTAAATCAGGTTGAAACTGAAGGAGGAGTACAACAGATTAGATTTTTAACAAAAACAAATCCTATTTTAAGGTCAAAGGTGTAGGTCACAGGGACATGAAATTTGCGTCTTGCACATCTACTACTCCTGATTAACATTTATGCCAAGTATCAAGTAAATCAGGTTGAAACTGAAGGAGGAGTACAACAGATTAGATTTTAACAAAACAAAAAAAATCCTATTTCAAGGTCAGAGGTCAAGGTGAAGGTCACAGGGACATGCAATTTGCGTCTTGCACATCTACTACTCCTGATTAACATTTATGCCAAGTATCAAGTAAATCAGGTAGAAACTGAAGGAGGAGTACAACGGAACAGATTTTGCGGACAGACCGACGGACCGACCGCATGACCGACAGGCTGATTCCAGTATATCCCCTTCAAACTACGTTTGCGGGGGTATAATAAGTTTAAACTTAATACAAATGTTAGTCAATTGGATGAAGTTGGGACAAAAACCCTCAACAAATTAAGTAAAATGTGACCCCTTAACCACTGAACCAATACATCAATAAATGATTGTATTTGGGCTGCACAGTCATAACATGTGTGAATAATAATCATGCTAGCTTGAATAACGGCAGAACATAGGCACCACATGTCGTTACAAGTCTTTGGTATTAACAAGCTGGGAATTGAAACCACGACCTCACGATTCGAGGCTGGCACTCTAACGACACACCACTGAGGTGGGATATACTCATCCTAGTGTTTGAATGAATTGGAGCACAAAAACGTTTCGTTTTGTCCTGAATCATTATAGATCATTACCATGACTAGTAAACATCAATTCAAGCTATCTGTTGCAGAGGTTGTCAAAAACCATATGTATATACTGCAGCAGCACTATAAATATAGTGTCATCTTATTTAACTAAATTTAAATATTTAGGAATGTATTATTTTATATCTGCCATAATGTTTTCAAAATGTGTCTGCTGCAGATGCGTCAGAACCTATCTGCATGTGGGAAGAGGTTAAATTAGGTAATAATTAGGCTAGACCTACCTCAATCTCTGTTTCAATGAGGTTTACCAAGTAATATATGTGTTTCACCATTACTGTAATTGGTATAATATCTTCAAGCCTTTCTTCATCTTCACCAACTCTCAAATGAGCACCAACATGCACACCATCTGGCCAAAATGACTTCTCTGCAATATACTCCAGCAATGGTCTAGAAGCATCAGCTTCCCTTAAAGACAGACATCGGCTAATGAATCGTTTGCATGCTCGAAGGACGCAGTTTCCAAGCCATTTGTTTGATTTCACCATAGTCTCATACATTGTCTTTTGGTCCAAGTCCAGTTCACACCTATACTCATCATCTAAGGCATCTATGAGAGTATCAGCGTTTATTTCTTCCATTGTTTCATACAAGGCAACAATGTTGCCCAACTTTATTGCACTTGTTGGATTTGGTAAAAGATCATCGGAGAACTTCTTTGTTAGTATATTCTTCACCTCCTCAACATAATCGATGAAACACTTGTCCGGATCACCTCCTGTTTTATTCAACAGTGTCATAATCATACCGACTTGAATTAACAATTTTCTGCATATTCTTGGGTCATTTTTTTGTTTGTCATCAATTGCTTTCTGAATATCTGGACTTAAAGGTTTTTGTTTAACTTTATTTTTTATATCATTTGATAAGGATACATAATTTTTGTAAAGTTCATCAGTGAAAACTATCTGTGGTAGGGTGCTGATGATGACATATGCCTTCCCTGGAACAAGTTTTCTAACCAATAGTTTCTCGATTGATTCAAAGTCATACCAAATTTTCTGACCTTGTCCATATGTTGTATCGCATTGCGAGTATTTCCCTATCACTTCAACCCAGTCAAATTCGGAGTCTTTGAATTGGAGAATATGCATTTGTGCCACATCAGCTATATTAACATACGGTATAATAGACATTGTTTCGGATCTCATTAAAAACTGCACCGACTCACAGCTCTTAGAAAGTACCAATATCTTGTCCAATATCTCATTTTGTACTTCCACTAAGCACTTCAGTAATATGTACAGGACACAATCTGTTGAGTTCATAATACAATCTTTCATCCTCAGATCACAATGCATGTTTATCATATGTGTTACTATATCTCTATTCAAATTTAGTTTAAGATATTTCCATGACTCTTGCATCTGTCCAAAGCATGTTCTCAAGATCTCAGTCTTTTCTTTACCCCCTGCCTGTTGGATAAAATCTGTAACAGTCATATTTAAGCCCTCATGCTTTCTCATGGCGTAATTAGCGGTTGATACTACAGCCATGTGCCACTGCATTATGGGTTTAATATGAGCAGGTAGATGTAACTCGCCCTCTAGACTCATGATAAGACAAAGCATTGGAAACTTTTCACGCTTCGTAAACAGTTCTGAAACAAAGTTGTCATAAGATGGTGTGCTTTTTCGTCTAAAGATTGTACTCATTGAGCCTTCTGTACTTTCATCCACTTCAAAAAGAACATCCTCTAGAATATTGCTTTGATTACTAAGTAAACGATAGTGCATGACCATCTGTCGATGATACACAAAACGGTTTTCTACCACAATTTGTAGTCTCCTTTCAAATTCATCTTCCCATAACAATCTATCCGATCCACTGCACATCTTGTTGCATTTACCAAACACAAACTCTTGGGTATGAAGAAGAACAGTCTGAAGAAAGAGTCCAACGGTATACTCCCCAGCACCTAGCAGTTTTCCAATATTTGTCCAATGTATCTTAACGTCAGTCCAGAGTGTTTGGGGAATATAAAAAGCAGGTAAGCGCAAAAGTTTCTCTAAACATTCTGGTATTTCATGGCCGAGTGCTAAGGATCCAATTAGACACCCTTTCATCAACAGGAATAAAATCTGACAGGCAAGTGGAGAAAGATTTCTAACTGCGTATAATGGATCTGTAATTTTACCTATAGTGAAACCTCTGCACTCAACCTCTGAGTTTTCTTTAGTCTTCAAATGAGTCTCTATATTCAGAATCTTTGAACATGAAGGACAATCCAGGTTCTGGGCAAAAGGTGGACAAATGACAATCCTGTGCTGACATTCACAATTAGCAAATCTGCAATCTGTCAACCTCTTTAGTTTTGAGTCAAGTGGTTTGGGATGAAATTCTCCTTTTTCTTCGTCTACACCAGGATAACCAGGAAAGAAAACATTTTCTACAGTGCATGGAGATTGGAGGAAGTCTACAAAAAATGACTTGTCTTCTCTTTTATATCCAGTAACAAGGCAACTTGAAAATAACGATACCAGAAAGCTATTCAAAAGGATGTCAGACGTTGAACTTTGCTCTGAATGATTAAGATAAACCATTCTAAAATCTTCCGTTCCTAAAAGACACTGTAGAAAATGTAAATATTGATTATCTAAGTTACTTTCTCGGGCATGCTTTGCTATTATCATTGCTTCTGATTTGATTTTATCATCCAAAACCTGGTAACTTCTTGGTATATAAAAAATCATTTCTGCATATGCAAATAGAAGTAACAAGCCTTCTTCTGTTGTGTTTATTTCATCAATCAGAATCTTAATATTGTTTGCAGATTTAGCATCAAATTGGTCCATTAACATTACAGCGTCCTTTTGTCTAGCTGAAGAGAGGAACATGAGCAATGGACATCGATCAATGCTTGCATCTCTGAGTCCATCTGTAACAGGGATATGAATTTTGCTCAAATTAGGCAATACAGCTGCCAGTTCGTCTGTATCCTTCTTGATGCAACTGCGGCTTTTTTCCAGGGATAACCATTTTAAAACATGAGATTCCATAGTATAAACAATGTCATTGTCTGCCTTTCTAGTCAATAATGCATTGACATGACCAGCTATTTTCTTATCTGCAGAGCTGAAGTCACATGTTAAATGTTTGAAAAAAGCTTTAAAAAAGCTGCTGGCAACAATATATTGCAAATCAAAGCTATGTCCAATCAATAAAGATTGACTCCCAATGAGATAGTCAAGCAGGACAGAGAACTCATCACTTTTCTGGTCCAGTTTAGATATATGAAGACAGAACATATCTTCCATTAAGTCAACAATCAGCAACACGAACGGGCATTGAGACCTTCCAGTGTCATGCAGATATTTTATTGCAGCATTCAGTTTCATAATGAAATCATTTCCCCCCATTGAATCATCCTCTGTCTCTTCACAGACTGCTCCATTTCTAAGAATTTGAAAAATGAAATCTTCATCAACTGCCTGCTGGCATTCAAGAGCAAAACACAAAACTGGTTTGAAAACGGCAACATTTGTGTCAGGAAGCCTATTTGTACAAACAAGGTCCAGTAGACCAAAAATTGCTTCCGACTCTGGATCTGTCAGAACACAGCGTAAAAAGTAACTAGCTAAAAGACGTTGACATTTAGATGATGAGTGGATTACAGTTTGCTCTATGATAGTCATCAATGCTTTAAGCACATTATTTGAATCCAAAGAGTTTTCACTTTGTACGCTATAGGCAAACTTATATAAGAAGGTGATATCCAGTTTGCTTGGAAGTACTAACGATGAAACAATGTCGGCACTAATACGTAGATGATGAATGAACTTTGAACCAGGATGAACCTGTGCTACAAGGGACAACACCTCATTCGATTTCTTAAGCCATTGGCTTATACTTGAGTAATATTCTATGGTTGTTTGTGTCGGTAACATTCTCTGACAAACCATTTCAACTAAAATGTCTGTCATTTCTTGTTTCTCTGTCATTACAAAAGTTTCTTCAAATCCGTCATGTTCAGTTTCTATTAATCCATCTAAAAATTGTGAAACATTGTCTTCTTTCTGACCAAGGTAGGATATTTCTCCAGATGTGTCTTTGCCAAATGCAACATCTGTTGAACTGTCTTCGTCAGATAATTCTGTCAATTCACGAAACTCTTTTTCATGCTCTTTGCAAACCATAACTTTGACATCTGAGGGGCTCAATATCAACGGCTCAGACTGGTTACTATCAAAAGGTTGCAAATCATTATTCTCTAATTCAAAGTCAATATCTGTTTCAATTTCTTCATTAGAAGATTCCATCTCAGAAATGGGCAAAACTTTGTTGACAGTCTTGTTTAAGGATGAAGCGGAGGCAATTTCACTGGCTCCTTGGACACTACCAATTGTACATGGCCTTTCTGCATCTTCAATAATATCTGAATAACTGCTTACAGAGTTCTGTTGAGTAACATTATCGTTGTGCGTTTCTACATTATTATTTTCCGAAGTACATAAATCTTGATCTTCAACAAGCTCAATATTGTCTTCATCTTCAAAATTCTTATCAACATTTGCTGTATCATCAAGATCATGCAAATTAATCAAACAGTCTTCATCTAGACTAATATTGACAAATTTGTCTATTTCAATTCGATCGCCATGGACGCTTCCAGGTAATACTTGAGTTGTATGGTTTTTTAAGGTTAGTTTTTGAAGATCGCTTGGTGTCAAAAGTTCCCTGCATGTTTCAAAGAGTTGCAAGTGGGATGATAATACGGAACATTGGTTCCAGATAGCTATATGAAGCGACGTTATTCCTTCTAACAAGTCTTTCCCTTCAAATGAGATATGTTCACCGACAATTAATTTTGCGTACTGTATTCTATCTGATGCTAATAGACTTTGACAAATTCGTGCAGACACAATGTTGCAAAAATCATCAAAGTAATCTTCCATTGCAGACGCATAGTCATACTTCATGAGTCTTGGCAGTTTCTGATCAACAATTAATTCTTGTTTCTTTTGAAGTTCAAAAAGGATTTCACCTGGCAAAGTTTCTTCCGGATCCAAACCACATGCACTTTTTAACAATTTCACAGAATACAAATACTCTTCAGATGTTGTTTCAACAGAATCAAAGATGTATTTACTGTATGGCATTTTCAGTTCAACTGCATAGGCGTTGCATATATAACTTTCAGGACCGGAAAGGTCGGGTATTTTTGCTATGGAAAATCGCTCTTCTTGTGATATTATAGTTTTCCAGATTTCTCTTCGCTCGGCACAAGAAGTGTCATCTACAAAAAATGTATCAAGCATTTGTTCTGTCTCCATTAAAAGCACATATTTAACTAATGGAAAGCTTATGATTTCAAGAATGTGTGCTTGCAATGCATCAATGAAGCTTGACGCTGTTTGCAGAGATTGTCTATTACACGCGACCCTCATTTGCCAGTCCTTATAATCAATGGTAGGATAATTCTTTGCAATCGAGGTCATTATCAAATAATCCAAATGAAACAGAAAATCATCCGAATTCTTTATGTTTGTCATTAGAGCGATCAGACTTTCAACATTTCTTCCCTCCTGGCTGTCCTTAATTCTTGTAAATAACCAGACGATTTTTTCCTTTATATAGATATTCAATGGTCTTTTATTCTCTAAAGCTTCAAGAAGTGATTGCATAAATAGTTCGGGCAAAGTACTAATTGGCTTTTCCAGAGAATCTAATGTGATAAGTTTCCAATTTGACAGAAAGTTTATTTGTGATAGCATATTTGAAGATCCTTTATTTCTGCCAAGATGCACAATTATATAAACATGTTTCACGTCGTCCTTTGATCTTGTAGAAACAAATTCCTGACGAAACTTTTCAATCGTTGATTTCGCTAGCATAATATGCCGCTCATCCTCAATCGCGCTGCATTGTAGAAATAATATCTGGGAATTCGACTCCAGCCAATATAATTTCATTCTGAAAGACAACTGTTTCTCTGACTTAAAAGCACCCAACTTGTCTACTTGTATTTTGAAATTGTCAATCTTCTGTAGAACCTTGGTATTGATATTGCTATTCGTGAAAACGATGCTCATCAAGCCATCGTGAGTTTCTTGCATGCTTAACTGTAACTCTAAAAGATTAATTATTCCACTGTGTACAGGCAACTCTAGGTAGGAGTCAACCACCTCTTCTTTGTTATACGAAAGAGCCTCATGCCTGTTCCTTGACAGTCGCACTATAACCTCAGGTCTAATGACATACAGCAAGTCCAGTTTACAGTTGCAAATGATTTGATCTTCAGTTAAATTCTTTTTACAATTTTGAAGTATCAAAGATGATACCATATCTTTACTAAACATAGGAAATGCATCTAGCTCGTCAAAGTCTGTGTGAACACTCACGTCACGTACCCAATCCTCAAGTTTGGCTATTATTGCTCTTTGCGCAGAACCGATTAAATCTGAAAAGTTTAAGTACTGTTTCTCAAACCTGTTTATAAATGGTGGGTCGGAATACTCCAACTTGCTGTCATGTACCAGAAGAATACATCTAAAAGTATCGGCTACTTGGCAAAAAGGATGGCTGTCAGGGCCAAATGCAACTCTGCAGATTTTAGTTTTTCCAATTATAATGTAGTTCTGGTTCAACATGTCATACAAACTACCATATATATTTTCTAAATCTTTAAGGATAAGAACGAGCCCTTGTTCCATACAGAGTATAATTCTGTTAAGAATTATGTAGTTATAATCATCAGTTAAGTCTTCTTCAAATTGACTACCAAATATAACTTCTCTATCTAGTCTTCCAATATCATTTAGACTTTTTTCAAGTATTCCCAAAACAGATTCTCCAGTTGTTATAAGCATCAAGTGGCGAGCCAATGGATCATCGATGTTACTTTTGATAAGACCTATAATAGGGCATGATTGTTCCATATCTTCAACCTGAAGCTCCGACAGTAATGCTGGTCTTTCAGCTGGTAGTCCACCAACATTCCTTTCAATACCCGTCATCATGATGGGCCTTTTCTCTTCTATTGAAATGTCTGGGTTATGCAACACCTTCAATGGTTTAAATCGAGACACTTCAGCCAGCCCTATCTCATTCAAAATCACGACTGGAAGGACAGAATCTGCACTGTTGGTTTCTTGATATTTTTCAGCCTTTTTAAAGACATTGACGATGCTATCCGACGTAGCGGATTCTGATCCCTGAAAAGATACACAGTACAACATTTGAGGTAGAGTTTGAAAAAATCATCTTTGGAATCTAATCCCCTGAGGTTATTTCTAATAACTTGCATTGATAGGGATTTGCTACACCCAGGCTTACCAACCATCTTATGGGAATACGATGCAAACCAAGAGGACAAACATATGTTGTCGTAAGGCAGTGTTCCTCTAAGTGCCAGGTGGGAGACCCATCCTGTTTAATATATCTTCCTGCTCCCCTTTAATTATACCATGAACGTCGTTTTCTAAAATGTAACAGACATTTTTCCAACATATTTCCGCAATCTGTTCTCTGTATGTCTTTCTTAATGCATCGTCAGTTATGTGGCTATTGTAACAATGGACCAGGGCAAGTACAATGGTCTTTTCTACATTATTAATTAATTTTGTCACAAATGGCCTTCCGTTAAAGTGACGTTTCATACGAGCATGATCATTTTATGTAGTTGATTGCCGATTTTTATTTTATACACATGTGATATTTTGATTTAATACCGTTACAATTTACCAGGGAATTCATTGTTGAATTAGACACACTCATATATTGTATTTATATTTAAATCCGGCGGACCGACGAATTTCTGGAAGTTCGATTTTTATATAAATAGAGAATAGAAAATAGACTTTGTTTATTTTGAACTTCGTTAATGTCAATACTTTTTCTATATCACAACGAATCGACTGTATATATATATACATATCAGGGAAAACAAGCCGTGCCCCTTGGCAGCCTATTTTCAACAGATCAGAATCATTTCATTATTCTTGATAGAGAGTCATCAAATGAACCGTTGTGTCATATTATTTTCAAATCAGGCCTATACTTTAAGTTTGAAAGCGTGCATCGTATGGGGGTTACACGTAAAGAAAAACACACACTAACGGTGGAAGTAGTCTTGAATAAGAAAGATACACAGTATGTGAAGTCATTCAGAGCAAACATTCAAGAAACTGAATATTATACCCATGATAAATAACCACCAGAAATAGATGCACAACGGAAGAATCTTTATCCTTTTTGGCAAAGACTGACAATAAGGATGTTCATATAAAGTACTATATGCTCATCGTTGATGCAAAATCTATACACAGATGGTGCCTATTGTAAAGTGTAGGAATGTGTTGAGGGTATAGTCAGTGTTGTAGTTTGGAATTGTAATGGTTGAAGCAGTGATAAGTAGTTTAGAGATGGATTCCGTGGCTAAAGTCTCGGTTTGGACATATTTCAGGAAATGACTCCCCAGCCTCTTACTTTTCCTTCTCATCCTACGATTTCCTCTCCTGCTATACCTCTTCCTGATATCTTTTTTTTCCTACTCTTCGTCCTCTATTGTTCTTCTTCGTCTCCCTCCCTCCTAATTATCATCATCGTCATCATAGTATCATTAACCATCGCACTGTGCATCAAATTCCGGTTGTTTACAGACATAATGGTTTAAGTTTTAAGCTATATAACAGACCACGGAGACCCTCCCATTTTTAACTTGGAAATTGTTATCCTTTGTAAAATTGTTGAAACGGGTGTAAAATACCAAACAGAAAGCAAATCAAGTATATTTGTCTGACATTTACGGATTAAAACTGTGAATAAATGTCTGTAAACAACTGGAATATTCGGGGCGGTTTATCTTGTTATAGATTTAACGGTAAATTTTAAGCGTCCCTAAAGAACAAACCACAACAGATAAAATAGAGACGCATACATCGCTCATTGGCAGTCTGTTTATGAAGTTTTATCGATGCCAAAGTTACAGATCCATTCTGCAGTAAGAAAGAAAACAACAACATGGAAAGGGCATCTGCTAATACAAGTCTGAGTCTTCACTGTTTCCTTTTCCCCAATATAACACAATTAAAGATGGTTTTCAAAATACGAAGACATATGGAATGTCTTTATATATGAACATTTCATTCTTGAAACGAGTTGAAAACAAAGGGACATTCCTTGTATGGGCAATTCTTCTTTTGCAGAAAAGTTCAATACCTAAATGAGTGAACGAAGGAAAAGAGTCATTCTGCTTACATCCGTCTTTACTGTAAAACAATATAAACGGGACATTTAAAAAAGCTACTGATGTTTGTCAGTCAGTGTTGAGTTATAAGATCGTATGGTAATAAGAACTTACACTTTTGCATTACATTTTATTATACGAAGAAAAACCATAAATAGGTAACAGGTGTGAGATTTTTTTTTTTTCTACAATTCATGAAGCTTTCTGAAATGAAACTGGCCAAATCCATTGGGGCTGCCATTTTGGGTATGTTTAAAATGAGGCGAAAAACACGGATTGAAAATTATTGTCGTCTTTTTAATCTTTTTTTTTTTAAATCGATATTTTGGGTATGTATAAAATGAGACGAAAAACACGGATTGAAAATTATTGTCGTCTTTTTAAACCGATATTTAAGATCATTAAAGTGCTGTGTTATGTGAGGAATTAACATTTGTACGAAAAGTTAAAAATAAATGGAACTCTGTAAGAAATATGTTTTTCCGTTCGTCAAAAAAACCCGACAGCATTAGCCTTCTACGCCCAAACCTAAATTTTGACTGTATCGTAGCCAAAGAAGGACGTGACGTCATTTCCGTAACACTTCATCTTGGCGTAACGTCAATGGCGCGACGTCGTTTCCCGCAAAAAAAGTGGTATCAACATGAAAGATCCCAAATTCCTATACATGATCTATTGACTCACTCATTCAAAGTTTAATTAGTTATCAAACATTGTGGCAAAAGGATAACTTTCTCATAAGGGGCAATTGTTCCTTTGGGGACAATCTTTTCCTAAATCGTCTGTTGCAAAGGCATCAGAAACCGTCTCTAATAGGGAAAGAGTTTAGCAGAAATGTGACCCCTTACATAATTTGTTCCAGTCATATTGACTGGTTGAAAAAGGCAGTCGCCAGGTGGCATCAGAAAAGGGCTGATCTATTTGCTTCTTTACCATAATGCAGGTGATCGATTAAGGATCATCTTGGCCCTCATGTTTTTTACCTCGTTCATTATAAATGTATTCCTTGATTTTCTGATAGTCTTTACTTTATTATTTTCTATTCGTAATAATAGACGACAGCAATACGAATTCCAAACATGTTTTGATAATGCAAGAAACATGACATTAACATTAGTATTGTCTAGTCAATTACTTATAAATTTGTATGGCTAAAGTATGCTCTTTAATTTTTGTTTATAATTATCTTGCGTTTTTTCGTAAATAGGTAGCTCCTATATATATATTATTTAGTACCTATATCGTCCTATCTTTATCAATATCATACTGTGAAAGACGTTTTTGAAATAGGAAAAATGTAGTAGTACAAAAACATACAGAGTCCTTGCCGAAAGAGACCAGTTATAATGATCTCGTGTTCTATGAGTCGAAAATAGTTATTCCAGTTACCTTTGCCGAGACCGCAGCCTACTTTGTAGGGAAATGCGATAGTCTGTAAATCTTTGCGCTGTCCTTATTCGTTTAAACACTGCGTAAACCATCGGATTCTTTGTTAAGGGGTGTCGTAATAAAGTCCGATTCGCCCTCGAAGATATTGAAAACATTTGCAACACTCCTATTGCGCTTTCATACAGACCACGTGGAAACAGTTGCCGTCGTCGCAAATCTTAACGTTCCCGTGTTTTCCAATCGTTTCCACTGTGGCGAGATTACTGGACTTAATCGGCGTCCTCTTCGAGTAAATGATGTCGGCCCACGGATATTTCTTGGCTATTATTTCTGATAGTGCATACGATTTAACTGTGAGACAATTGACTTCATAAACTATGGCTTTCACGTTACGGATATCCGTAATATCATCATCAACAAACGATACTCCAATACTCTTTCTTGAAAATTGAGTGCGACGCTTTTTATACCATAGCGGTGTTACTATAAATATCCGATGACTCACGGTCACGTGACGATTCATTTGCCTTGACCTACTTTTCGTCGGTACTAAAAGAAAACACGTACAGATAATATTTAATGACAGGTTCGAATAAACAATTGCCGATCGCTTACCTGCCCACAAGCTATAAATCACCGCCAAGTAACACAACTTTATGGAAACAGACGGAAATCTGTCCGGAAATTTCCGAGTATAATTACCGGTCTCTGACGTCATTTCAATTTCTCGGGAAAATGGCTGACATACATGATAACACTAGTTTAGATGAAATTTTGCTAAATAGTTCGTATTTGAGTTATAGTGAAAGTTCGACTGATCGCGAAAGCAATATTGAATCTGCTCCATACTAGTTTGAGCTATTACCAAGGGAGATTGCCTATTTGCAACCTGAAAATGTTCAGGAAAACAACCTTGAACAACGAATGGAAAACAGCGACTGGTAGGTTTAAAACATTTTAAGAACTATTACTTTTCGTATACGTTTATTATTATTATGTTTTACTTAACGGGTATTTTTCTATAATGTATTTATCATATATTATTAATTAGCATGGGGTCCTTTGTCTGCGGTTAATCCTGTGTTTAGATGATTGTACATGTAGACCTATGAATCACTACAAGTACAAGCAGTCACTGAAATTAACTTTTGAAATTCACTGGTGCGAAAATCCATAAAAACCCTTGTTATGTGTTAATTTACAATGGCCAAATGAAATGTTTCACTTGTCCGAACCAACAGTTACTGGCCACGGACCATAGGACCACTGCTTATTTGGCAGACTGTACAAGTGAACAAACTACAATGTACATTCCAACCTCAAGTATGCAATAGATATAACACAATGTCTACTATATCTATTTAGTAAGTTTGTTTGAAAAATGAAAATAAACAAAATATTGCAACTGGTTTCTTTAGACAGTTTAAGCTAATTTAATCTGTTTACAAATGTGTAGAAAGCGTATCATGGGATGTATCGTCTTAGTTCTCAATGTCGCAAGCATTAACAAAATGACCTTGTTCTTGGCTCATAACTTGAAAACTGTTCCAGACAAAGTTCTGGAACTTTATTTCATATGCATGGAAATAAAAAACACTATCCACATGTGAAATTGCTTGGCAAAAATGTGTCCTGCTGTTTCTTCTCCTTTGCTCTTGTAAGTACTATAATTTGACTAATAAATATATATATATCTTTTTAGGTGCATATGCGATTTCGCACATGCCTACAGAGCGTGAAACTAAATGCTGCCAAGAGGTTGATTGCACCAAGGAGAAAAGTGAGGCATTCAACGATGATGGAGGGGACATTGCCTGCATCACACATCATCCTGGCTTTGCATAGGTTACCTGCATTAACGGATATGTCTTTGAGACAGCATACTATCATTACATAAAACAATATGGAGAACCTCAGCATGAAGAGCATGAGTAAGTAAAGTAACCTGCATTAATACCTCACTTTGCTTTTATTGATGTTTATTTCAATGTGTCCACTATGCAGGAAGGTAATCACTTAAGCCAATATGATGGTGCATACGTATCTTGCAGCGCCTATACTTATTAACATGCGTTAACCCTTTCCCTCATACAACACATTTCAAAAGTATTCTGCTACAGAGGCGTCAGAAAGCGCATGTGTGTTTAGGAAATAGTTAACTCAGGAACTCAGTACTTTATTGTTTTAAGACAAATGGTAGGTAAATGAGTCAATGTATGGAAAAAGGTACAAGTTTGCTTTTGTTGATAGTATAAATCCGGATCATCCTGTGCATCCACAGTCTAATCAAGATATGAGCCGTCCCGCGAGAAAACCAAAATTGTGGACTCTGCGCAGGCTTACCCGGATGGACACTTTTCGCCTCCTGTGGATTTTCCGTTTCAATAAGTGTTACTATATAACTCTATCCCACTGAGACTTAAGTCATTTCCTATAATTGGGTCCAAACTGGCCCGATTGTAGTTCCGTAATTTGATATCAAAGTATGATATACAATACCTACTTGAATCGTGAACGAGTTAGTAAAATCAACTCGGCATCGAAGGGTGAAATCATCTTAATTTTTATAGAAGATTTCGGCACAAATAAGCTCGCCGAAAGAGTGGCGGTATTGTAATATACATCAAGAAGTCGTTATTTCCTAGTATTGAAATAGTTCGAAATCATAACGACACAAATATATGAATAGAACTAAGGTGTGAATTGTTTGCCATTGCAGAAGATGTTTATTTTGGATCAAGTGTATATTAAGGGGGGGCTACATCTCCAGCTTATAATGTGGTCAACTGCAATTTATTCGATATACTAAATATAGATAAAGCAAAGTTTTGGTTGCTAGAGATTTCAATGGGCGAGTAGGCATTAAACCGGACTACATACTATGTTATTCCACAAATGAAGACATAGACAGTATCAACTATATAAACACCTCGGGAGGACCTCCATGGATAAAAAGTCCAACGCCCCGGATTTACAGTAAATAGATCTGTGCAAAATAACGTCACTGAGAATATGTTATGGTCGACTAGAGAACACGGGGTCAGACACATTTCGAAAAAATAGCGGCGTTAAACATTAGTGAAATTAAATACTCCATGCATTGTTAAAATAAACCCCGTTCCCCTGGCTGCAATGTTTTAAACGGATAAGAATGCCTATGAAATCTCCCAAAATTAGTCCAGAAGTGACAGTAGTCGATTGAAGCAAAAGGTTAACAAACTCATACATGTATGCACAACAGACAATTCACCATTACATAGGTTTGACTGGCTTTAAGCCAGTGGTGCACATTTTGAACTGAAATTTGATTAACATTAAACTGTTTTGATCATTTTACAGGGGATGACTTACCTCTTCGTTTTGGGGCTGCTGCTCAGGTATTTTGTTAATGTTATCTTGCATCTCTGGTTGTACATGTGTACGTTGCATTCCTTGTTGCTCATGAGTACGTTGCATTTCTGGGTGCATATGTGTACGTTGCATCTGTGGGTGTACATGCGTACGTAGCATTTCTTGATGTTCAGGTGTACCTTGAATCTCTGGGTATATATGTGTACATTGCGTCCCTGGATGTTTATGTGTACCTTGAATCTCTGGTTCTTCATGATTATGTTGCATCTCTGGTTGTAAATGTGTACTATGAATTTCTGGTTGTACATGTGAACCTTGCATTTCTGGCAGTACATGTGTACCTTGTATTTTTAGTAGTACACGTGTACCTGGATGTTCAGGTGTATCTTGAAGCTCTGGGTATACATTTGCACATTGCGTCCCTGGATGTTCATTTGTATTTTGAGTCTCTGGTACTTCATGAATATGTTGAATCGTTGGCTGTAAATGTGTACCATGAATGTCTGGTAGTACATGTGTACCTTGCGTCTCTGGTTGTTCATGTGTACCTTGCATATTTCGTTGAACATGGGCACGTTTGATTTCTATGTGTACATGTGTACGTTGCATCCTTTGGTGTACATTCATACGTGGCATCCTTTGGTGTTCATTTGTACCTTGAATATCTGGTTCTTTGTGAATATGTTGCATCTCTTGATGTACATGTGTACCTTGACTATCCGGGTATACATGTGTAGCTTGCAGCCCTGGTTCTTCAAGTGTACATTGCATTTCTCGTTGTACATGTGAACATTGCATTTCTTGTTGTATATATGAACGTTGCAGTCCTGGTTCTACATGGTTATGCTGCATTTCTAGTTGTAGATTTGAACCTTGAATCTCTGTGTGGACATGTGCATGTTTTGTATGAGGGTTTTCATGTTTACCTTTCATCTCATTTTTTCTTACAGCATCTAAAACATTGAGCTAAAATAGATGAAACATGTGCCATTAAAAAGGTCACTGATGCCTCGACAAAAGGAATTTGAAACTGAAACTATCCACTCAATAGTCTTTATTTTTAAACACAAGCGGGCCATGCTTGCCCTGGATTGCTCACCTTAGTTATACAATATGATTTGAAGTGCAAACCACAGTAACTCAATGTGCGGTCAGGTAAAGCTAATTCGAGAGTTCGAATTTCCAGTAAAGCTCCACTTGCCACAAACAAAATAACCCAATCAATGTTGACTGTCTTTTGTCAAAATAATATGACTTGAGGTAACTGATAGGTATGTTTCAATTAAGAAGATTTTCAAAGATACCTATATCTTTCTACGAAAAACTGGTAGCCCCAGGGACGGAGAAAATCGCGTGCGTGATGGAATTTGAGCAATCCTAAACAGAGGACAACAAGGCAATGCTACATACCAAATAGTTAATCTATAAGCCTTTTGATTTCAGACAAGAGGGGATTTTCCAAGTTTTCCTATAAATATATGTGTAAAACAGGTGATCCTGAGAAATCCTGGTAGAGGACACATGCTATAAATATAAAAAATATCTAAGCCCTAGACCTCTTCGTTTCAGACATGAAAACTTTCAAAGTTAAAAGATTATCCATATATATATATATAAATATCTTTGCAAAAAGGTGACTCCGGGTCGTGCAAATGTTCACCCTACGGCTATAAATTGTATTTGTTGTAGACATTTCTGTATCAGACAAGATGATTTTTAAAGTGTTTCCCTGCATATATATATATCCATGTATAACAGGTAATCCCCGGCCAAATTTGAACCCAGGTGCATAATTTGAGCGCTAGGCCTTTCCTTTTCAGACAAGAAGTATTTTCAAAGTTGTCCCTATATAAATCTATGTAAAACAGGGGATCCCTGGGGCTGGGCCAATTTTGAATCCAGGGACATCATTGGAACAATCTTGGTTCAGGACCACGAAACAATGTAACTCAATATATATCTAAGCTTTAGGTTTTTCGGTTTCAGACAAGAAGATATTCAGAAAGATATCCCTATACATCTCAAAACTGGTGACCACCGGGCCATAATTTAATTCTTTTTGTAGAGGTTCACTAGACAATGCTACAAATCAAACATCTAAACTCTAAGCATTTCGGTTTCAGACCAGAAGGTTTTTTAAAGTGTTTCACTATATCACTGTGTCAAACAGATGACTTCCGGTCAGGGCAAATTTTTACCCCAGGAGCATTATTTAATATCTTGGTAGAGGACCACTAGACATTGCTATACGTCAAATATCTAAGCTCTATGCCTTTCGGTTCCAGACAAGGAGGTTTTCAAAGCTTTTCTCTTTATATCATTATGTAAAACATGTGACCTTTCGGCATGAGTCAATTTGGACCCCAGGTGCATATTTTTAATAATCTTGGTAGACGACCACTAGACAATCTTACACACCAACTATCTGATCCCTTCGTATTTAGGTTTCAGACTAGATGTTTTCACAGTTTTTCCTATTTATCTCTATGTAAAATGAGTGAAACCCAAGGTGCATAATTTGAACACTCTTGATAGTATAGAAGACCACTAGAAAATGCTCTAGGCCTTTCGGTTTCTGACAAAAAGATTTTCAAAGTTTTAATGGCAATCATATTTCAACTTGTAATTCTTTTTTGTTAACAACTTGGAAAGGGCAAGAAACATCTTTGTGTATTGTCCTTACATTTTGCGAAGCGCTTTAGGAGGAGTAGGAGGAGAAACCGTTGACAACGGATGAAATACGATCATAATAGCTCATCTTGAACACTTCATGTACAGGTGAGCTAAGTTTTTTTTTATAACTGGCACTATAGGTAGTTATCATGAACGTCGATAATACATCTATGTTCCTGAAAATATCCACATTACTTTTATTTATACTAAAACCTTTATAAAACTTATTATTTCAAATAGTTGTATTTCAAAAATAATGATAATTGTGAACATACGTTTATATATAGTACAATAGTATTTACTTTATTAAGCAAATTTGTTGGAGCACTGGTACATGTATCATATTGCTAGGGTGGTTATATAACCCTTGACATGAACAGTAAATGTTGTGTATATTTACATAATTATATGACTTTAAGAAATAGTTCTGCATCTGGGTTATAACCATTGGAAACATGATAGTAAATCAGTTTTATCGGCCTGACATGAACATTGTTTTTCAGGAAATCGCCAACACATGAAAGTGTATTAGAACGTGGTTCATAATGAGTATGTAGCTTATTTCACAGAAGTTTGGTTAAAAGTTGCGTCACTCTGTATCAAATACTTTCGAGCTGCAATGGCTGAATCGGTTACAATGAGGTCTTTGAATCCAGTGATTTTGGGCTGACTGGGAAGAATGATGTGTAGAAAGACTTTGTTATTTCGAACTGGCCGTCGAAGTATAACTGAAATATTGTTGAAAACGGCGTTTAACTCCAATCGATCGGACAATCATATCTTGTTCAACACAAAAATCGACATTAGGGTCAAGAGTCATGATGTGTGACTGGTAATACCTGTTCGTACCTACTGTACTTACACTATAATTCAACCTCATTTCCTTCGTAATAAACGCTCTCTTAGTAACTACTATTCTGTAACTGACCATATTAAATAACTGCTGAATTACCTGAGATTCTTTAAATGGACTATCCACATGTCCCTTCTGTGTACGTGTGTTGGTTTCAGATGTGCTGTGATATAAAAATTATAATTTCTTGTATTGTTCAATCCATTATAAATGAAGTTTACATAGCATTTAATTATCACTGAACTTTTAAATAGCAAGTTTATCCGAGGTGATATTAAGGAGCTTGTAACAAACGAGAACGTTACACGTGTTTTATTAGGAGGTATAATCTAGAGGTATAAGAATTATTGTATATAAATAAATTTTAATTGTAAATAAACCTGAGTTTTCACTGAAAGCGAGTAATACCCCAACAGTGGAATTGATGCCTACTAGGTATTACTATCATTCTAATCATCAAATAATTTGTTCAATGTTCATAATATAACTAAATATTGCTTATTTTATGAAATAGTTAAAAGGTGTAATGTAAGTTTTAACCGAAATTGTCGCCTATCACAGAAAACAAGGGCAATATGTTAGGTGTATGTGGAAACAATTTCGTTCTAACTGCAGCGAAACTAGCATTCAACCCTTAACATTGCAGTTAGTCATCTAAAAATAAACATAGGTTTCCCTAACATAATTTGATTTAAAATCTTGGGGATCATTTCTTGTTACAATTTCGATTTGCGCGGATGGACTATGCCGATATCATTATTCCGTCATTTTGACATGCTGATTGATATCTTTACCAGGACTCCATTTTATCCCACTAGGACATTTCAGCTGTAAATTATAATGCCGATATTCTCGTGAACAAAACCCGAAAAATCTGGAATTCAATACGGGTGAAATAATACCGTATTATGCTTATTTGAGAATATGCAGTTGGGTTGCATCAGTTTACATTATGCTGGCGAGCATCGACATAAATAATTATAGCATAGGGGATTTTCAAATGTTGAGACTAAACGATTCATCTCATTAATGAAAGGGATTCCAAAAGTAGTACTATGACCATGTGATCAATTGTGTTTATCGGAAAATAAACGTAATATTAGCTTTAAGTTACTTAGTCAGTCTTAAACGAACCAAAACGATGATACATAGTGCTGTTGAAACCAACTGCTAGCATCAATTCAGAAATCTCTACTTGAATCCCTGAACAGTTAAGGGATGTCTTTTTGTAGGAACTGTTAACAAAAGGTCAGAAATAACTTGATCAAAATTGCTTGTCTAAAGACATTTTAAGCAAGGTCATTCCTTAAGTACTTTTAATATAATAATAGATAAGAACTATTGCCATGGCAAACAAGAGGACCAAGGTGGCGCTTTATCGAACCATAAGTAAATCTGTATACAGTGGTACTAATGTCTTGAAAACGGTGATTGCGAATTTGAAACTGCAATGTAGGGGGTGGGGGTCGAGTTCAGTCGGTACAATAGCGACTGGACAAGCTATGTCTTTCAATTAGTTCTAAGGTAAAGGTCACAGTAAACCACTTTTTTATACACGTCCAAGATGCCTCTCCAGACCAAATGTGGTGACCCCAGGTGTGAAGACCCGGACATTTCTTTATTTCTTTAAATAGTGTCAGTTAGAAGCTTAAAGCTAATGACGGACAGAGAGTGATCCCAATTGAACCGTAAGCTCAGCTTATTTGAATAAGGAAAGCAATTACATCAATACTTAAGTGACATCAAAACATGAACATACAAGCTACTGTCTCTAGTGAAATAATAAGACTCAATCACCTGTCATCATCACTATCATCACTATCATCAAATTGATTTAGTCCTTCTTTAAGCTGATTCTTAGACATTGCCGCACTAACAAACAAACCAGTGCCAAGCTTCAAGCCAATTAACAGATCTGGAGATATGCTATCTAGGTACGTTTGGATACTGTTGGACAATTCATTTTGTTTACTGCCATCTGTTTTTTTGGCAATTTCATAAACGTCCGTTAGTTGTTCAGTATTTCTTACAGTTAGTCCTAAAACAATTTTATTTTTATATCGATCTACTAGACTCAATTGGCGCATTTCGATACATGAAAGTGATTGTTGTAGGTGCGTTTGTAAGCCTATCTGGTCAATGTAGCAAAATATATCTTTTCTTTCATCTTTTGCCAAATGTTCGAGGGCATTTTCCGTTCGCTTCTTGAACACCAATGGCAATGAGAATTCTGAAATAGACAAAGACCGAAAACACACTAGTTAAACGTAACATATAAAAACAACCCATGACATTTATTCTATATACGAGTATTTGTGCAAAAATAGCCTGCTTATATTTTAGACTGGTGTAGACGCTCGAGTATGTTTATAGGTACATGATGAGCAAGATCTATATTATTAACATTCACGTCAAAAGACGGATTTGGCTTCTGGTATTGTATATACATGTATTCACTGATCTTAAATAGTTGTTTGAAGACCCATCAACTTATATTATAACCGCCTCAGTGGTGTAAAGGAAAGTTTGCCTACTCGAAGGTCAGAAAGCAGGATTTGAACCCTCATCGGGTAAGACCGAAGACTTTAAAAACAGTAGAAGTGGCGCTCTGGGTTGCACTCAAAGCACTATTATCGATGCGCTCGTGTCAGAATAAGTTTACTGATTTGACTGAAATACTGTAGAAAGTTTTTTAAACAAAATTAAAATCATAGAAGAAAAACCATCTTCGCTAAATAGTCCGTCGTTTATTCATTAGTTTAAAGATTAATGCTCTTCTATCGTATTGTTAAATGTGACCAATTCCTTCATCTTTTTTACACAAGATTTTACAGAATTGAAAACAAATACTAGTTGATCACATGTAAGTAAATTGTTAATAATTTGGCATTTCTTGCTCAAATAACACTCCGCTTCCCAACAATGTTTCTCTAAAAAAAAGCCCGCCGCCTTGGCTGACAAGGTGTTCAGAACTCAGAAGAAATATTGCGTAATTTTAAAGGAATATTTATTTAACAGTGGCAAACATCCTTGCAAAAAGAAAATTTGCTCATTTTTAACACTTTCTCATTTTTCGACAATATTTTCGTCAAATATTTATATTTCTAAACAAAACATTAACGAATAATCGGTTTTCATCAAATGAAAAGCTGTTTTTAAAGGTTTCTGACATGAACTTTCGGGTTATCCACTTTCTACTTACATCATTTCAACATTTCAGTTGAAAATTATTATCCGAAAGTGGTGTTCAACCTTTTGTGTGTGTCTTAAACAAATCTTGAAATATTCTTTAAAGCAATATTTGTTCTACTTGTTTTACTAAGTTGTAATCGAATTTGGCAAATTAGTGTAATATATCAATAGGTGCTACTTATTTATGAAAAAATAAAGAACATACCTTGGCCATAAAAAAAATGATTTTTAATGTAATTGACTAGACGATGATGATGTTTATGTCATGTGTTTTGCATGATCATAAAATGTTATTGTTGTCGTTTATTATAACGAATAAAAAATAATAAAGTAAATACTTTCAGAAAATTTAGATTTCTTTTATTATAATAAACTATGTTTAAAAATGAGAGGCAAGATGACCCTTAATCAATCATCTGCAGTGTTATTGATAATATCAAGAGATATTTTCTGATGCCACCTGGCGACTAACCTTTGCAACCAGTCAATATGGATGGAATAAATTATGTAGGAGGTCATATTTCTGCTTAACCCTTTCCCTAATATAGTCGGTTTCTGACGCCTCTGCAGCAGACGCAGTAGGAAACAGTTGCCGCCAAAGAAAAATGCTCATGATGAGCAATATAACCTTTTGCCACAATGTCTGATCAATAATTAGTCTTTCATGTAAAGATATTTTATCTCCTTGCCAAGTTGTTTTCAACGTCGTCTGCAGCAGATGTGTTGTATGTGGATAAGGGCTAATCATCTTGACAAGCACATTCATAACATAATAAACAAGTGGCTCAAGATGGTATTAAATCGATCACATGAGTGATGATATAGTAGCAAATATGTAACTTCAAAAATCGAGGAAAATTTTACTAAGAAGGGGTGAAACTGCAAGGAATGGACACTGTAAATAAAATACCTTAAAGGAGAAGGACATTTGTCATAAGGCATTGAATCTCCGAAATTACCAAAGGAACATTCTTGTGAAGCTTGGTTGATACTGATTAATATAATTAGGAGGAGATGTCGTTTGAAGCAAACAGTTTAATTGACTCCTTTTCTGATGTCACCTACCGACACTCCTTATGACAAAATTTCAACAGGCTCAAGTTAAAAGTACTGCTTCCAGAATGTTAACAATAATTTCCTTCAATTTGACTTAGTGATCTAGTTTTAGATCAGAAATGACCAATATTTTCAAATCTAGCCATGATATAAAACAAACAATAATTCAGACAAAGTTATAACATAGTCAAGTTAGAAAAACAGCTTCCAGTGATAACAATATTTCCATTCAAATTGGCCTTATGACCTAGTTTTTTACAAAACATGGTCCATATTCGAAATTGGCCTAGATATCATCAAGACAAACATACTGACCTCGACAATAATTCTGACAAATTCAACATGCACAAGTTAAAAATATCATTTTCATTGAATCTTGCATAGTGACTTAGTTTATTTTCAAGGCAAACATTCTGAC
Organism: Serripes groenlandicus; assembly: GCA_031761405.1. NCBI lineage: Eukaryota > Metazoa > Mollusca > Bivalvia > Cardiida > Cardiidae > Serripes > Serripes groenlandicus. Next base: position 424,163 of record JASEVX010000142.1, on the reverse strand, counting down.
AAAGTTTCAAGCTGCTGAAGCAAAAATATTCGTTTCCTGGAATGCTAACAAGATATTTCTCAAACTTGGCCTAGTGACCTAGTTTTTGACTGGACATTGCCCTGATTCGAACTTAGCCTAAATATCATCAAGACAATAAGTCTGACAATATTTCAATATGCTCAAGTTAAAAGTTATACCTCCAGATTGTTAATAAGATTTCCATCAAATTAGGCCTAGAGGTCTAGTTGCTCACCTGACATAACCGATATTTGAACTTGGCATAGACAAATATTATTTTTAAGTTTTAAGCTGCTGAAGCAAACAATGCGGTACCTAGACGGTATTAACAAGATATTTCTCAAATTTTGCCAATTGACCTAGTTTCTGACCGGATATGACCTATATTCAAACTGACCCTTGATATTATCAAGACATTTATTCTGACAAAGTTTCAACATTCTTGAGTTAAAGATGTGGTCCCCAGAGTGTTCACAAGAAATTCCTTTAATTTGACATTGTTACCTAGTTTTTCACCCAACATGACGCATATTCCGACTTGGTCTAGATACTATCAAGCCAAACATTCTGACATAGATTCAAGCTGCTGAAGCAAAACATGCTGCCACTAGAGTGTTAACAAGATCTTTCTCAAATTTGGCCTAGTGACCTAATTGTTGACTCGACATTACCTGTATTATAGCCTGAGCCTAGAGATATCATCAAGACATTTATTCTGACAAAGATTTAACATGTCAAATTCAAAATGCCGCCTCCAGAGTGTTAACAAGATTATATTTACATTTGACAGTTTGTCCTTGTTTTGCTCCCGCCATGACCCATAATCAAAATTGCCCTATATATCATCAAGACATACATTCTGACAAAGATTCAAGCTGCTGAAGCAAACAAATGCAGCCTCTAGATTGTTACCAAGATATTTCTTAAATTTGGCAAAATGACCTAATTTTTGACCCGTCATGATTAAGCCAAGATATCAATGAAGACATTTATTCTGACAAAGATTAAACATGCTCAAGGGTGTTAACAAGATTTTCCTTCAGTTTAAGCTAATGACCTAGTTTGTGACCTGGCATGACCCATATTCGAACATGGCATGAAGATTGGAGTGGCCTTTAGAGTGTTAATGACGAAGGACGACGGACGACGGACAAAAGGCGGTAAAGAATCACCATTTATAAGCACTTCGTGCTCAGGTGAGCTTCAAATGTTGAAAGCGGCGTAAATCATTAAGCAATCAATCATGAATCACCAATTGCGTAAAGGCTCACTAAGAGTTAATTTCTACGTCTTTATTTTGAAAGCAGACAAGCACTTTCATTAGAATGCAATTTTGTCGTTTTGCCCCTTTCCTGAACACGCATGGCTGCCAGCCTGCCATGTTTGTCAACCAATGTATATGGCTTGGACAATTTTGTAGAGGTTCACTTAAGAAAGATAATTTTTACCAAATTATTTTTTGGAATTTTGCAAGCAGAATCAGAGGAGAAGAATTTTAAAGTTTTGCCATTTCACCCATTTCTGAACCCGCAGCAACCAAATTTCTATATATTACTAAATCTTTTAACACATTTTGATGAGTGTCACCAAGAGAATAATCATATGAAGTTTGGTTAATATCACACCACCAGTTCCAGAGAAAAAGATTTGACCATTTGACGTCATCTGAGAGTGAGTGATCACAATATATTACATTGAGCCTTCGGCATGAAGATGATCTAAAAATGAGTAAAACGTGTAACATTACAGGTCAAATCTTAACATTAATTGTTGTGGATATTGTATTCATCTAAACATGTATTGTGAAAGGTAATTTTATGTACAAAACTTTGAAAAGTAAACTAATATTTCTGACATACTGGCATTTATAAACCCATTATCACATACAAGAAATTTGAATCAGATGTATTTGAAATTATCATGGCCTGGAGGAAAGCAGGATAAATATTAATGTAAAACAGTACAATTCTGAGACTAAATGCAAGCCTTATTGGGAAATGTAAAATTAATCATTATGAGACATTTCTGTTTTCCCCTCACTATGTGTTTACATGTCGCGTGCTTCTGCTACATCAGAAGTAGTCTGTAAATCGTAAAGGATTAACCCTTTTCTACATAAAGATGCCTCTGCAGCAGACACATTTTGAAAAATAGTTTGACAACTAAAAGGAAATATTGCTCATAATGAGCAATTTTCCCCTTTGTCAAAATGTTTTCAACTATATTCAATAATAACACTTTTGAATAAAGACATATTCCAAATTGTTGTCTTAATGTTTTCAAAGTTGTCTGCTGCATATTTGTTGCACGTGGGAAAGGATTAAGAAAACTGAAATTTTCCAAATTCTTGTCTTAATGTTTTCAAAGTTGTCTGCTGCATGTTTGTTGCACGTGGGAAAGGATTAAGAAAACTGAAAGTACTCAAAAATGCATGTACCTGTATCATCATTCAAAACTAAAAAATCTTTTTTTTCTCTTATTGTCAGTTCAGACTACATTTTTGTTTTCAATTCTTTATTTGATGTGGATTACTTTTAAAACATCTTAAACATTGTTGTGTAAAACATTGTGAGAAATAAATAAATATTGCATTTATTGAACAATTTATTCTTTTCTTTCAGTGCATTTTACTATATCTCAGAAATCAATTGTCTATTGTCTATAATATATTTCTCACATTCAACAAATCTGCAGCAATCCTTTTTATTGTTCTGTGCAAAACTACTGAAAATCCTAATTAATTAAAGTATAATTATTTAATAGAGTTGAAAACATTGTGGTAAAGGAGAAATTGCTAATTTCGAGCATTTTCTCAATTTGCATAAATGTTTTCAAAACCGTCAGAAAGCGTCTGTTTGTGGGAAAGGGTTAGACAAGAAAGAATCTAAAAATGATTTACATGTATAAAATGTACTATTAGGTAATAGGTTAACTTAAAATACTTATAACTTGTAATTCTTGGCTATGGCAGAGTAGAAGATTACTTCTTAAATAATTCTAGGGAAGGTGAAATCTCTCTTATTAGAAAACATTCTTCTTTCCTAAAAAAAAACCTTCTATGGACAGAGATTAAATAAAGAGAGGCATTCCAACTTTTTCTCGAACATTGTTGGAAAAGGAGAATATCCTCATAATGACTAATTTCTTTATGTCCAAAAATAATTTCTTTTCAGGAGTTAAATAATCTATCATTTGTCATGATATTAAATGTTTTTGCCCCAAAGCTATTTGTACAAAGTAAGTATTAGTGTTTAACCAAGTCGCACATGCAGATGACTTATAACTTTAAATTACATTGTTGCAAGATAAGAAAATCCTGCCAACTAATTTCTGTTTTTGTCATAATGTTTCTATTGTATACACAAATAACATGACCAATGACGGATGTTGTATAGGTTTTTCAAAGATGTATTCTGAAATCTGATTCATGTGAGTTTTTTGTCGCAAATTTGCCAGCTCCCCATCAATACGCTCAGCAGATGTTTGATCCATAAAGTTTCTATTGTCTCTGCTTGTGAAAGTGGATTCCTTCCCTTCATGAAATATTGAATGATAAGCTTAACATTCCTAGCACAAAGTTCATCAGCTATAGTGAAACATCATTTAGCTATGATTTTATCACCATGCAAAAAAGTAATTTAGAAATTTAGAAATTCTTAGTTATTTGTATATAATTGTACACTAAATGAGTTGCAGTGTAGACTATGTAGATCAGGTATGGTTCAGAATCGCATTCCATGATCTTTGGAACATTGAGTTTAACTGCCCGTCATACAAGAGGTCTCCTTGCTGGTGTTGTCTTCAGTGCAGAATAACCCATATTAGGGACAGGAAACAGATTTTTCTTGTTTTGTCGACCACATATAAAGTGGACTGAATATACCTGAAATATAAATAAAAAACACAGCTAGAAACAAATATTTGTCACTTGTATAACAAGTTTACGGTGAGATAACACTATTTTGAATCATACCTTACATTATGAGAAAAATATGAACATAAAACCATTGAAATACCACACTCATGTGATTACATGTGAAGTTGGGAACAATTCGCAAGCGATGCCCCTTGATGAATTTGATACATAGAGAATGTGACATGAACATGTCGATTGAGAGAAATGGATTTTCGCAGCATATCCTCAATTGTTGAAAATAAGTTTCAAATGTAAACAGATCAAATACTAAAAGACAATTTAGAAAAGACTGAGGATCCTATCAACCGTGTTTTGTCTCAGACCAAGTATGTGTCAATAGGTTCATTGAGTCGTTTCATGTACTTGAAATTGAATGAATTATATTGAACCACATACTTTTAAATATGATTTAATGTCCAAGCCTTAAGGTGTGATAAATTGTAAATTTAAAGCTGATTATGTATTTAAAGGCATGATAACAACATGTATAGTTATAATGATTATAAAAAGACAATAATGTGGATTGCTCTTAGGCAAGGCACATTTCCTAGCCTTGTACTGGTTTGTTTACCAAGGGATCATGAATAAGTTAACTATCGCCGTAATATAACTGAAAAAATGTTGAAAATGACATAAAACCCCAACAAAACCATCAACGTAGTAAACAAAGTCACATAATGTTAAATAACACCATATTTGTTTATTTTAAATAAGTTAAGTATATAACCAACAACAAGGCCTAAGCAGAATCTGTCTATTTATTGTCGGTATTGCATTATTCAGAACAGGAATGTAGTGCAAAGAAAACCCGGTATTTTAAAAATACATGATCGGACACATTTAACCTCTTATGTCTCCTATAATGAACCGCTCAGCATATACGTAACACTTATATTAAAAACTCCCAGTATTATATATCCCAAGAAGTGTTGTGACGTGCGCACACATGTGCACAAAGCCTCGAACCCATAGTGGCTCGAAACATCTCATCCGGGAATTTGACTCGTTGACTTGCCATCGTGAAGACAAGACGTATCCTCGATACGAGAATATAACCTAAACAACCACAGGATGTTCAGGTATAGCCCCCAGTAGTTCCACCGATTCTTAAGAAATACACCAGGTCACTTCATTGGCGACGAGGATAATTCTAGTTTGGCCATTTTATTTCAGTTTCGAGTCTTTGCTCGTAGTTTCATGACTCTACGTCAGTTAACTACCTAGACCCAAATGCAGAAGTTATTCTTTTGAATTACAGATGTGGTTACTGTTTCTTAAAGAAAACAGTTTGTTTGATTTAAGCTATCACTCGCCCATTAGTAAAATACCTCCATGTAATAGAAGAGAAATTATTTTTGTCTTTTGCCAGAAGTACTCTGTCTGCTTGAGGAAAAAGTCCTTCAAGAGTATTTGGAAAACAAAATAATTTAGTCTGCTTTTTAAGCACTCCTTACTCTACAGATCAAATATCAAAGTACTTTTTTAAGCAAGTTACTCTACAGAAGAGCTTTACAGCAACAATGTTACAGCGCTTTATACAGAATTTTGCATATTTGTTGTTTTTTAAACGCGTATTTTGCGTCCAACAATAATTAGAATGTTGCCAGGTATACTTTTTAAGTATTGAGTCATTCATTCCAAAGCTATGGCTCATATCAATATTTATTCGGCGTCGGCTGAGGAACTTAAACTGATCCCAGGCGAAGGCAAAAAGAAGGCCAATGCTCTCATTAAGCACCGGGAACAATATGGCCAGGTAATCAAGCATTTTCGCCTATGCTTATGGGAGAGGTTCCCGAAAGCATTTGGGATATGTTGTACTTTAGCGTGCAAAGTCATAAGGTGCAACATTCATGGCTCAAATAGGTCTTGGATCCGCCGGGTTTTCAATGGACATTTCAATGGCTGATTTAGAGGCTGAAATTGAAGTCGATTCAGCGTTTACTGTCATAGAGTGAACTAAAATAATCTGATTTAGGAAGTTTAATTTCCGAATTGCCTATAATGCCTTCTTGTCATTAAGTGTGCATGTGTCAAGCAGTATCCTCTAAGTGCAAAATAAAAACAAAGCAACCAAAGTACCGAGGCAAAATGAACGGACGCCTAAATGAATATGACCGGAAATGAAAACCCCCAATATGTTTAAATTAAAGCCTGCTACCATGCAACCTGAGTTACATAATTTAGAAGAATTGCAAAGGATACACAAGCCCAAATTAAACAATTTCAATCATATCTAGTTGAACAGCAGTAGGTGCTACACTCACTTTATGAGGGATCACTGACTGGTTTGTGGTCTTCTAGACCCAAATCTTTTAAATAGGACTCTGGCCATGCTCATACTGATGTTGATGTTTTGTGGTCTTTTATACCTGAATCTGATTATCCAAGGGCCACAGGTCAACAGTCTTATATCCAAGGGCCTTAGGTCAACAGTCTTATAAACGGAAATTGGGTCAGGATGAAAGAAACTTTATTAGACGAGCTGTTGTTTCTTTTCTCGCAATCCGAGTTCGCTCAACTCGAATGTCAAGCCACAAACTAAGAGACATGAGTTCATCGAGTTCAAATTCCGGGTCAAGTTCACGCGACATTGGTTCACATTACCATAGTCGTCCCAGAAAGAGTGTTAACTCTTATGTGAAGCGTGATGTGTCTTTTAGACATAACTCCATTGAACGACGGAGGGATCCAATGTGATTACCAAAGAATCTTAAATATTAATGGTAAGATGAACTGGCTTTCTTTCAAAAGAAGATTTGAAAGTTACATGCCCGTTATTATTTGGGGTGAGCAAGAATGTCGAGACAATTTGACGTGGAGCCTGGATTTCTTCACCATTGCTACCAAAATTAGTGAGGACTATTCCTTCAAGCGAATAATAAAGAAACTCGATATGATATTTGGCTCAAGTAAATTGACTATCTCGTGTCAATTTTCAGCAGGCAATCCAGAGAGCTGCTGAAAATTCTTTGGAAGATTGGGCAGATCGGGTCATAACGTTGGCAACATCAGCCTATAAAGATCTCCTGGAACATCATAAAGTTCAAGAAGCGACAAAGAAGCGACAAAGCATCGTCGTTTTGAGCAGTATTCAGTTAATGCAGTTAAACACCATCAGTATATTTCTCAGGCTGTGAATGTTCCGAAAAATCGAGGCCGCCGCAATAATGACATAATTGTTGAATTCATGCACTCTATAGGTGCTGTGTCGTACGAAAAACATGGTGGTTGCGGATGTCTTGAACTCCATGTGTTCGAATGGGTTCAAGATCCAGGAAAAAGTGAAACTTGAGGTTGAATTATTCTTTTGCAGAAGCAAAGAGCATTTTAAACGTGATATGCGGCTTGGTTGAAAAAGAAAGATAATCAGGGGACAGCAGCTAAAGTAGACAAGCCGACTTTAAACAATTAAATATTGGGGTTAGGGGCCACTTATCCCAGTCTGATATTAAAGAAACAACAAGTACTAGTGGTCAACTGCAGCTGAATACGTTCAGTGTCAGTGCTGTAAAAACAATTTAGTGTCAATAATAAAGAAAAGCATGACACTGTTAAAAAGGTTTTTAGACTTTCAACAGCACAAATAATTGAAGAAAAGCATGATTCTGTTACAAAGGCTTTTAGTCTAACAACAGCACAACTATGCTCATATGAACAGTCTTTTTCGGCATCTGCAAACTCTGAAGCACCAATTACAAAAGACACAGAGGCTACACAGAACAATAAAACATAATTTATTTGAAAGTCTGGAGTAGAATGGTTAAGGCAAGAATTGATTCTAGTGCAGAAATAACTACTCTCTACAATACTTTAAAAGAAAAACCCATGATGAGGACAATGTCATGCAAGGCTTTATAACTTAAACAGTGCAGCTGCAATTAGGTTTGATAGCTTTCAGGGAAAGTTTGTATATGCCTCGAATATCTGATAAAATGTTGTAAGATCAAGACGGCATGCATCACCTGGGTGTAATACAAGACATGCAGTCTGGCAATTTTATTGTCAATGGTGGCTCCTTTCATTTTCAGAGCTGAGAGAAGACAGCATAAGGATAATTGGACTTAAAATCCTTTTGTTCTGTTTAGAAAAGCAGGAGACACCTTCTGAGAAAGATCTGTTTATTGCTAGCCCGGAAGTCAAAACACACTGGCTAAATGAAAACATATTTCAGTTAATAGATGGGGGTCTGTTCAGGTGGAAACCAGATGAAGATGACAGGGATTTACTTTTAAGTAATTCCTGATAGTCTGAAAAGGATGATCCTTTCGCTGCATCATGGTATACCCACCCCGGGTCAACAGGGTAGCAAGAACAAATGCCAAACTGAAAGACATCATGTTATGTTCTAACCTGCAGTGTATGCAACCAAAACAAGGAAACAACGTCCCTTTAACAGCATACCAGGCTGGAGCACGTGTTCAGATCGATTTCATTGGTCAATTGCCAAAAACTCCCCGTGAAAATGAACATTGTCTCATGATTGAAAGCAAGCAGCTAGATGGCTTTGGGACCAACAGCTTGTTTAGACGACCTTTCGACTACTCAGCACGGTACAGGACAGTAAGGTTTCGGCTGTCCAGAAACAAACCATGGAGGGGATGTATCACCACCTGAAAGTTGGACCTCCCCGTTCATTCAGCTTAGCACAGGAGTATTTGACCACTTGTTGCTCAATTACACTAAGTGAAGAGGAGCGTGAGTTATCCCGAAGTTGTTCCAGAAACTCAGAAGTTGGTTGCAGGACTTCCCTTACGCTTTTTTTAGTTTCAACAACCGGATTCAGTAATTTTGACCAGACGAGATGGAGGCTTTGAAGATGATAGAGGAGGGAAGGTTGTTGTTGGAGTAGGACGCACCCTATTTGCTGTTGGTTTCGACGCCTGGACATATCTACTTTGTGGCGAAAGAGATGGCCAGGTACCATGGACTTACAGTGGAGTCTGTGCTGGACCTAATTTTATCCAATTCCCGCCGCCGACTCTACTTGGAGGACTAACAACAGCAGCCACCCACAGACATTACCGTTTTAACCATAGTGAGCTGGCTTTTAGCCGTTCACGAATTGCATGGTCGAACTTTAGTTGCGTAAGAAGAAGAGCCCCTAGCGTTAACAGCTTTTAAAAAGTTTCAGAATATCTTTTAGCCTTATTTTGTCGGTGTATGAGCTTTTAGCTCTATACAAATGAAGCAAACAAAAGGCTCTTAACCTCATGTTTACAGTTAGTGAGCTTTAAACTCTATAAAGACGAAACAAACAGAACGGCTTTTAGCCTTCAGGAGAATGAATTCAGATGCGGCTGGACACAAGAACTCCACCATAGACAGATTCAAAGCTTTTGAGTCGGCCCAGGTTCGAAATCTTTCAGAACAAATCGGGGTGTTGTGACGTGTGAACACATGTTCACAATGCCTCGACCCGTAGTAGCGTGAAACATCAATATGGTGAAACAGCTCATCCGAGAGTTTGACTTGTTAAGTTGCTATCGTGAAGACAATACGTTTCCTAGATTCAAGAATACAACAATTTTCAGGTATAGCCTCCTGTAGTCCCATAAATTCTTAAGAAATACACCAGGTCACTTCAGGATTATGTGTTATTATGTTGTACGAAATTGCAGAGGTGCGGAGTCACCGACTTCACGCAATCTTTTTATAACATGTCAGTCCGAAAGCTCATTTTTCATCTATTTCTTTCTTTGTTTAACCAGGAATCCAGAGTAATCATTCTAGATTCCTGGTTTAAACAATTATTGCATGCAATTTATCAGTTTGAAGGATTTTTTGCCAGTCAGGAATGCAGGTCTGTCTACTTTCGTGAAGACTGCCGACATCCCCGCCGATTACATGCTACACAAGTATATAGGGCCTACTTACCAACACTTTAGATGATAGATTTATATTTAAATATTTCAACCAGATATACGCCTCTCTAGTCGTCATACCGTGGAATAAAGTGGAACACGAACATTATTCTTTGTTTAAATAAATCGCTGAACTGTAAAGTGACGTGCGTCTACTTTACATTGAGCGCGACAAATCAATAAGTTCAATTTATTTTTAACTTTTTCGTAAACAAACTAGTGCACACGAAAATAATAAATGACGTTTATTAACTTAAATATCGATTTTTAACAAAATAAAGATAGACTAGAGACATAACTCTTCAATTCGTTTGACAGACCTCTTTGTATACATACTCAATATGGCGACTCCCATGAGTTTAGCAAGTTTCATTTTAGAAAATGTCATGGGTTGTTGAAACAAAAAAACGGATGTTACCAATGAACGAAAAAAATAATTCATGTTATTTTCTTATTTATATAAATATACTTAATTTTTCTGAATTACATCGGTTCATTCAATGCAGTTTGTTGTAAAACAATGTTTGATTTGGTTATCGTTCAAGTATAATTTTAACGACTTATTTTCTGAATCGTATTAAGAATCATAAAATAATTTAAACAACTACAAATAACTACGACTACGTAAAGAAAAAAAATGTCGAAATGTATGTACAAAAAGGCAATGCGAATTACAATGTAGTCATTCTAATTAACGCTCATCGCGGCTGTTCTACGTTTATTTTGATTTTACAAACGTGCTGAGAAACACCCTGTCTAACGATTTGCCCAAAGTATTTGCATTAATATATTTAAGCAAAAATTAGAGTCTCATATTATTTTACAAATACCACGATGACAATATTTTTTTTTACAAAAGCTCACCTTTATTTAAATGCCTTTGTCTAGTAAACAAAATGCTATTCTTGTTATAGTTTTTTTACCTGACGTACGGTGGAGTAACCTAGAAGTATCGGGAAAAAGTAAACAAATAGTACTAAGCACAATGCTTGATACCATATTTAAACACACGTATAAACAAATTAACTATTTCAAGAAACACACTAGAATAGCATTTCCAATGATGAGGTATACTTACGGGAGAAAGCATGCATCCTATGGATGAGAACATTCTTGTTTAACCCTTGTTTAACCCTAACCTTTATGCCGACAGGTTTTGATTCACCCCGATGTTTAGTAAACAATAAAAGAGTCGGGCTAAAGGCTGTTCGATTTGCTGTAGAAACATGACTTTTTCGCTGACCAAAATTAACATGGACTTAGATAGATAGACAAATGCATTTGTAAAATTGTGCAAACATCTTTTTGTCCATGGTATTGGTAAAATAATAAGATATCCAAAGTTGTGGTTTTAATTGATTGGTTCATTTGAATATTATTAAGCAAATCGTTAGTGTTAATGGATTTGATATTATACAATCTGGCATTATCATCATAGCCCTGGATCGCCAACCTTAATTATTCACTGGAATGTGTTATGCCAACCACACAGTCAACCACAATACGTCATTTTGTGGTCAAGTAAGCTGATTGAAGATGTCCAAAAGGGATAGTGCTGCTCTACACTAAAATGTGTCTTTTGCCAAATTAATTTGACCTGAGGCAACTGGTGGAAGATCACGAAAGAAATGTTTATCTATGTTTTTCAGAATCAGACATTAATTTTGTAGTGAGATAATTTTCTAAACATTAAACATTAAACATTAAACGCAATCTTTTTATTACATGTAAGTCCGAAAGCTCATTTTTCATCTATTTCTTTCTTTGTTTAACCAGGAATCCAGAGTAATCATTCTAGATTCTTGGTTTAAACAATTATTGCATGCAATTTATCAGTTTGAAGGATTTTTTGCCAGTCAGGAATGCAGGTCTGTCTACTTTCGTGAAGACTGCCGACATCCCCGCCGATTACATGCTACACAAGTATATAGGGCCTACTTACCAACACTTTAGATGATAGATTTATATTTAAATATTTCAACCAGATATACGCCTCTCTAGTCGTCATACCGTGGAATAAAGTGGAACACGAACATTATTCTTTGTTTAAATAAATCGCTGAACTGTAAAGTGACGTGCGTCTACTTTACATTGAGCGCGACAAATCAATAAGTTCAATTTATTTTTAACTTTTTCGTAAACAAACTAGTGCACACGAAAATAATAAATCACTTTTATTAACTTAAATATCGATTTTTAAAAAAATAAATATAGACTAGAGACATAACTCTTCAATCCGTTTGACAGACCTCTTTGTATACATACCCAATATGGCGACTCCCATGATTTTAGCAAGTTTCATTTTAGAAAATGTCATGGGTTGTTGAAACAAAAAAACGGATGTTACCAATGAACGAAAAAAATAATTCATGTTATTTTCGTATTTATATAAATATACTTAATTTTTCTGAATTACATCGTTTCATTCAATGCAGTTTGTTGTAAAACAATGTTTGATTTGGTTATCGTTCAAGTATAATTTTAACGACTTATTTTCTGAATCGTATGAAGAATCATAAAATAATTTAAACAGCTACAAATAACTACGACTACGTAAAGAAAAAAAATGTCGAAATGTATGTACAAAAAGGCAATGCGAATTACAATGTAGTCATTCTAATTAACGCTCAACGCGGCTGTTCCACGTTTATTTTGACTTTACAAACGTGCTGAGAAACACCCTGTCTAACGATTTGCCCAAAGTATTTGCATCAATATATTTAAGCAAAAATTAGAGTCTCATATTATTTTACAAATACCACGATGACAATATTTTTTTTATTACAAAAGCTCACCTTTATTTTAATGCCTTTGTCTAGTAAACAAAATGCTATTCTTTTTATAGTTTTTTTACCTGACGTACGGTGGAGTAACCTAGAAGTATCGGGAAAAAGTAAACAAATAGTACTAAGCACATTGTTTGATACCATATTTAAACACACGTATAAACAAATTAACTATTTCAAGAAACACACTAGAATAGCATTGCCAATGATGAGGTATACTTACGGGAGAAAGCATGCATCCTATGGATGAGAACATTCTTGTTTAACCCCTGTTTAACCCTAACCTTTATGCCGACAGGTTTTGATTCACCCCGATGTTTAGTAAACAATAAAAGAGTCGGGCTAAAGGCTGTTCGATTTGCTGTAGAAACATGACTTTTTCGCTGACCAAAATTAACATGGACTTAGATAGATAGACAAATGCATTTGTAAAAGTGTGCAAACATCTTTTTGTCCATGGTATTGGAAAAATAATAAGATATCCAAAGTTGTGGTTTTAATTGATTGGTTCATTTGAATATTATTAAGCAAATCGTTAGTTTTAATGGATTTGATATTATACAATCTGGCATTATCATCATAGCCCTGGATCGCCAACCTTAATTATTCACTGGAATGTGTTATGCCAACCACACAGTCAACCACAATACGTCATTTTGTGGTCAAGTAAGCTGATTGAAGATGTCCAAAAGGGATAGTGCTGCTCTACACTAAAATGTGTCTTTTGCCAAATTAATTTGACCTGAGGCAACTGGTGGAAGATCACGAAAGAAATGTTTGGGACAAAGCTTTTTGAGAAATTTTATCTCAATTGACACCCTGGTAACAAAACAGAATATGTTGACAGACGGACGCCAGACAGCGGGCGGTCACAATAAGTAACCTAAGTACTTCGTGCTCAAGTGAGCTAAAAAGTTTACTCACTAAACACCCTCTCGTGGGGTTCTTCTCCTGCCATGATTGTGGTAGCTCTGACAATAAAATAAAAAAATAATATTTATCAACATTATAATATACCGGATGTATTAATGGTGAATATTGACCTGACCTTGACCTTTGTGAAAATATATAATATTATCTATGCAGTTCATACAGTTTGTGAATTGTTTCACGAAAACATATAAGGTCAGTTAAGTAGTGCACTTTCCAAAGGTGCTAAACACATGTTTGCTATGATAATATATCATATTTGCCCAAAGATCAGGAACACTTTATGAATGGTAGTAATTCAGGGTTGCTGGGTTAGCATAACAACCGATTTTCTGGTGTCAGGATAAATGGACTAGTTGAACTGGTAACTAACCAAGGAAACGCGGAGATATAACTAAAACATTGTTGAAAGCGGCTTTTAACAATTAAAGATCACGATCAGGTCAATAGTATTGAGTATAAGATGTTTATAATGTTCAGACCTTTTCCAAGTTCAAATCATGACACTCCAAAGACAAGAGACCCATGACTGTCTGGACAAATCATGGAAGTCTGCGACAAAGGTGATTTTGGCTTAAAAAACAAATTATGAAAGTTTCAACTTCATGTACATTTCAGGTGTTTTCATTTTAACACTGTGTTCCTTACCATACTATATTAAAGCCTAGTCATATGTAAATGCATCTTGAGACCAAAGGAGAGTTGTATCCGAACAGGACTGGCAAATGAGTGACATGATACGTTTTCACTTCTGCATGACTTAATAGTTACAATATACTAATTGTTATAGAGGGCCATTTCTAAGTAATTATCCTTGAATCAGACAAGTGAATTAAAGAAAAAAAGTAATTAGGGGTAACCCCCTTCTGATGGCGCAACAACCAAAGTTCTAATTGATCAAAGTTAAAAGAGGTTCACCAAAGGAACTTTACGATTAAGGTTAGTCCAGTGGACTTACAGTAGATGGTAATCTAGATTTCTGTTCTCAAATGCGATTTTACTTTGACTGTTCGAATCCGAGTACAGACGCCTTCGAGAAGAAAAAATTCTGGGATATTTGCGCACCTTTTTTTGCCACCGACACCTTTCTGAGTATCCCAAACTTTGTGATAAGGGAAAATTGTTTGCATAAGGATTGTGTTGTATAGCTTCGATTGCTACACATGCTCCTAGACGATTTACAAGGGGGCAGGGAGTTCTTTTTCAGTGGTTGAGTCCTTGTTCACTTTCTTTAGCTCGCCTATTCGAAAACATAGGGGAGCTTATGTAATCACCCCAGCGTTGGCGTTGGCGTCCGCGTTGGCGTACGCGTTGCCAGCTTGGTCAATACAAACCTTTGCGTGCAAGGCCTTTACTCAGACACTGTGGATGCTGTTGCTTTGAATCTTCACACACTTATTCAGGGTCATTAGGTGACCTTGTATGTCAAGTCCCATAACTCTGGAATGGAGTTTGACTGAATTGTGCCCCTTTTTGAACTTAGAAATTTTGTTAAACCTTTGTGTGCAAGGCCTTTTCTCAAACACTGTGTAAACTGTTGCTTTGAAACATCACACACTTATTTAGGGTCATTATGTGACCTTTTATGTCAAGTCCCATGGACTTCTTTGGTCAAACCTTTGCGTGCAAGGCCTTTTCTCAGACACTGTGTTTGCTGTTGCTTTGAAACTTCGCGCACTTATTCAGGGTCAATAGATGACCTTGTATGTCAAGTCCCATAACTCTGGAATGGGTTTTGACTGAATTGTGCCCAAAAGGGCCTGTATGGACTTGGTTAACAATTGCATGCAAGTATTGAAAAGGTGTTGTATCTTGCAATAGGTGATACTGTGTGACTTTACCTAATGCTATAACTGTTCTGAAGTAGGCACTTATAGACGATTGCCCTGATAGTATTGTCCTCCGACAACTCTTGTTCGACAATACAGTCGATGTTGTGTCACCTCACTACTGACCCGCTTATTACTGCCCTTTTAGAAAATGTGACAATATTCCAATAAGGAGGACCAATACACTTATGAACTCGATGCAGTGACGATTTAGAGCTGTAACAGTGGTGCAAGGACATACTAGAAACCGAGGAACCAGTCGAGATTGTTTTTTTCTACTGTTTACTTTTGCGTACCTTTTGTTCGAGATATATGGATAAGGCAGGAGCACTCCTGCATGCCTGTTGTAAGCGCCCTAAACTGACTTCGTGTTGTTTGTTTTCACCAAGTTGCGGCAGCAAACTGCTAAATCCAGCTGAAGTTGGAATTTATTGACTTTGCACCCGCATGACAGAGTAAAAGTGTCAACCTGGCTTGTGTCAGATGGTAGCGCCTTGCACTAGTTTTGAGTGCCCATTAGCCGAGTTGTGGCAGCCGATTGTCAAGACCAGCGGAGGTCGGATGCTTGGCAAGAAAACAGGCCAATACATCCTGTGTATTTCTCGAGTTACAGATTTTAATCGTTCTCTCTCTCTCCCTCTTTCTCTCTCTCTCCCTTTCTCTCTCTCTCCCTCTCATTTTCTCTCTCTTTCTCTATCTCTCTCTCTCTCTCTCTCATTATCTCTGTCTCTATTTCTCTCTCTTACTCTTGCTGTCTCTCTTTCATTCGCTGAAATATTTGTTAACATGTACATAACCTCTTTGTTTCTCTTTCTGTATATGTCCTCCGTCTCTTTCTCCCTCTGTATCTCTCTCTCTCTCTCTCTCTCTATTTCTTGCAGGATTAGATGTAAAAATGTCTACAGCGTCTTTGTTTCTCTTTCTCTGTCCTCCGTCTCTTTCTATCTATCTCTCTATCTCTCTCTCTCTCTATTTATCACTCTCTCTCTTTCAGTCTGATCCGTCTCTTTCTCTCTCTCTATCTCTCTCTCTCCCTCTCTCTCTATCTCTCTCTCTCTCTCTATCTGTCTCTGTCTGTCTGTCTGTCTGTCTGTCTGTCTCTCTCTCTTTCTGATCCGTATCACACACTCTCTCTCTCTCTCTCTCTCTCTCTTTCTCCATCTATATCTCTATGTCGCTCTCTGTCTATCTGATCCATATATTTATGTATATCTCTTACTCTATCTCCGTATATCTCTCTGTCGCTTACTATCTCCTAAACCCTCTTTCTGTCTTTTTTTCGCTCTCGCTCTTTCTCTCTTTCTCTCTCTTACTCTCTCACTCTATCTCTCTTTATTTCTCTAAAGGAATCTTTGAAAAAATATATATAACCTCTGTGTTTCTGTTTTTGATCTGTATTCCGTCTCTTTCTGTGTCTGTATTTCTCTCACACTCTATCTCTATTTATCTCTCTTTCTCTCTCTCGCTCTCTCTCGCTCTCTCTCTCTCTCTCTCTCTTTCTCTTTCTCTCTTTCACAATCTCTCCCTCTATCTCTTACTCTCTTTTTCCTTCTCTTACTCTCTCTGCCTCTCTTTCCTTCGCTGGAATGTTTGATAACATGTATATAACTTCTTTCTCTCTCTGTATCTCTCTCTCACACTCTGTCTTCCTTTATCTCTATCGCTCTTTTCTATTTTTCTCTCTTTTTCTCTCTCTCTCTCTCTCTCCCTCTCTCTCTCTCCATTTTCTCTTACCCTCTATCCCTATCTCTCTCGCTCCTTTTGTCTCTCTTTCTGTCTCTCTGTCTCAATCTCTCTCTTGCTCTCTCTTGCTCTCTCTCTCTTTCTCTCACTCATCTGTCTGTCTGTCTCTCTCACACACACTCCGTCTTCCTTTATCTCTATATCTATCTCTACTCTTTCTCTATCTCTCTTTCTCTCCTTTATCTATATATCTCTCTTCTCTCTTCCTCTCTCTCTCTCTCACTTTATGTCTCTCTCTCGGTCTGTCTCTCTGTCTCTGTATGTCTGTCTGTCTGTATGTATGTCTGTATCTCTCTCTCTCTCTCTCTCTCTCTCTCTCTCTCTCTCTCTCTCTCTATTTCTCCAAACGAATAATTATGTTTGTTATAACTCTCTCTCTCACTTTCTGTCTCTCTCTCTCTCTCTCTCTGTCTGTCTCACTGTCTGTATCTCTGTCTCTGTCTGTATCTTTCTGTTTCTGTCTCTCTCTCTCTCCCTCTATGTCTCTGTATGTCTGTCTTTGTCTATCTCTCTATATATATATATCTCTCTATCTCTCTCTCTCATTCTCTCTCTCCCCCCCCTCTATCTCTTTTTCTATCTCTTGCTCTCTTGTCTATCTATTTTTATCTCTAATCCTTCTCTCTTTCTCTCTTTCTGTCTTTCTCTATCTCCCTCTGTCTCTAATTTAACTCCTTCTCAAAGAATCGCCCGATGCACTGTACACATTTCGCATGTATTTTCATCCGTTTTTTAAATACAATCATCTGTCAAAATTATGTGAGAAGTCGCTCCACAAATATAGCACAAATTTGCAATACCCTTCATAGTCATTCGCCGATCTGTATTAAGCGCGTTCTTTACATAATCGTAACCGTTTTATCAGCCACAGACGGACGAAAATATATGTGTTTGTACTGTGTACATGTTCTACCGTCACGGAAACCTTCATTCCATCTGTCCACAAGTGCCCTGCTCACAGATTATCCGTTATAATCCCTCTCCAACAGCTCCTATGTTTCCGGTGGCGTTTTCCCGAGGTTGACCCAATTTGTTAATGAAAATCCGCTGTTCCTCTTGTGTTTGCGTCTGCATTATGCGCTTAGTAAGTATGATTCTCTAGGTTGGTGTATTAAAATGATTACTTCCGGAATACTTTCAGCAAATGATGTTATGAATCAAGTATGACCTCATGTATGTTTTACAACGTTTCGGTTTGTTTTATTATGATTGTGTGTTCAATATAGTGCAACGTAATCAAGAAATGTAGGGTTTCGCCGGGTCTTTACAACGCACGTTGCTATGGATACGAATATAAAAGTATTTCACTACTTAAACGTCTTAAAGGCAGCTTCGGCCGCGTTGTGAAATGCGTACGGATGTATATGTTTTGAGATCAGTTGAAGAATATTACATTGTATTGTTGTCTTTTTCTCGAATAAAGACGAAACTAGTAAATGAAAGCCCGGGTACCCCGCCTTTTCAATTTATCACATACAATTATAGATGGATTTACAATATTTAATGTCGAAATATTGAGACATGGATTACTATACAATCTGTAGCTTCGAAATATTGACACTAGAGAAGATGAGACATCTCTTGATTTGTAAATTTCGCTTGAAAAATGTGTTGAAGTTAAACCAACCGATTCAATTTACATGTATTTACTGGTTCTGTTATGTAAGGTCCCCCACCCCAAGCCCCATACCTACCCACAACGAGTAAATCGAAATGTTACCACGTTACGCCCCTTGTTTAATACTTTTCAACTTTGATCATCTTATTTCTAAAAACAAACACACCTGATTTCAAGAATCTGTTGTAGCAGAAATACTGGTTTGGTAAAAAAAAATGATAGAAATCGCAAAAGTTATTACTCACGATGTGTTTGGCTTTCCTCACATATTCAGTCGTGTATAGTCACCGAGATAAACTAAACTGTCTCGTTCGTCACAGCGGACTGAAATAGTATAACTTTAAATCGGCTAGTAGGTCCTCTAGATAGATAAAGAATAGTTTGTCCATGAATATCGATAGCAACTGATAAATATGGAGCCTTTCATAACGGACAAGGTCGTAATATTCTATTCACCTTAAAACCTGTTTTGCTTCATTTGCATTCATTTTAACTAGTTTTTAAGAACTTTTATACAAATTTTTACAATTCCATTCATAAATGACACGTTCCTAACAGAGTAACGTCACGCGCGCAGGAATAAGCTGGATAACGTTGTCTACTGGTACATACGACATCGTTTACGGGAACTTAAGAATTTTGAGGTGTACCCCATATATCTCGATTCTTTACTTTCAACATGTTAATGCTAATCTTTCTAAGGCAATAGGAATTCAACTTTAAATTAAAATGAGACTGAAAAACGTCGTAGTTTGTATTTGAAGCTGACGACACCACATAAAAGGTCGTCTCGAATTGACCCTGTAGGGCCTACAATTAGATACTTAAGAGCACGTGCGCGTGTTTTTTTGTCCAATTAAATCGAACCATACAACCGACGCTCTCGATCGGAATAATCGCCACTTCTCCATCTCGTTCATTTGTGTGTGTCGTTGTATGCCTAGCTATTTTGTAAGCGACAATTTGATTGACTGCTGTAGGGTCAATCTGAGCGGACCTGTATCGGACAGTCATTATACCTATATTATACGAACAAGCGGAACCAAGGTCTGCTGTTAATGAGGTGGCGAGAACACGAATATGTACTAATAGAAGTGTTAAGTATTTCGGATTGACCGTCGATTCGATACATACCATAGGTCAATGTGTATGCCAACCGTCGTGTTTTGAAAAATACATAGAAGTCGCGGAAGCTAACAAGACACATTAACGTAACGTCAATTAACGTTGAAATCCAGTCGGATAACGTGAACAGACTGTTGTACTTTGTTTGACCGCTTTAAATTGATATGAAGAAATTTATTAAAATTACAAGTTTAAACGGCTACATTGCCCGTGAGAAAAACAAGATACACAAATAAAAATATACTCGTGATGGTTGTGAATAGCAAAGGGCTATATTCGCCACTCTTGGAAATATCACTGAAAGAAAACATATCCAGTATCGTACCTTTTTCACAACCCACTTTAAAACGAATGTTGAATGCCTTTTACCCTTTCCAACTTAAACACGCAATTAACGCACATGTACAGCAGACGACTTAGGAAAACATTGTGGCTAAAGAAGAAATTGCTAAAAACTAGCAATTTCTACTTTTGCCACATAATGTTCAATTCTATTTTATAATTATACTTTCAGTATATAGAAATTTTTGCGGCAGAGTTGTTAATATACACAGGCATCGATTATGTTAAAAAAATATTAAAAGATGTTCAATTATTCGATTTTAAAGCTATAAACTTTTCAGTCCCTATTGCATCGAATTGTGTAATAGGGATGTTCTATAATTATCTTATTAATGACGTTTATTGGCAAGTTAAACACTCTATCATTGTTAAATACAAAATTGTTTCGTTACATTGATCCTTGGATCAAATATGTGTACCATGAAACAATATTTTGTCAAAATTCGTCACGAACTCGCAAAACTTCACAGTCATCTGTACTATCTGTCAAAACCCAAATAGTGAAAAAGAGACATAGTAAATGATAGTCAAAGCCCCGATGATTGAAAATACAGTGTAGTCGAAACCCAAATGATTGAATTTACAGGACTGTCAAAACCCCAACAATGCAGGACAGTCAAAACCACAACGATGCAGGATAGTCAAACCCAAACAATGCAGGATGGTCAAAACCCAAAAGATGGAATTCACAGTGTAGTCAAAACCCAAAATGATTGAATTTACAGGACATTTAATTACCCAACAATGGACATTGCAGGGCAGTCAAAAAAGCAATGAATGTTAAATACATTTACTCAGATCGTCCCCCTTGTCAGTCATTATAGTAGACTGAAATCTTCAAAGAAAATCAAAAAGAAGTTAAAGTAATTACATTATTGGATAGCATTAAAACGTTTATTACACATTAACACATACATTTTCGAACTATTTACATTTAAGAGTTTGCGGGTTCTTGTTCTGCTTTTTAGCAAAGAGCTCCTCAGAGTCAATTGCTATAACGGGTTAATTACCCAGACACTCGTCGAAATCTAGACTGTAATCAGTCCCTATTGTTAAAGTCGTATTACACTCTCGGCAACGGATTACTTCAAATATCTCTTTCTACAGTCAGTCTTAATGCTAACCCAGCAACCCTGAGCGCCAAGGAGGGCAGAAATAATTGTTAAAGTCGTTGGTATGACCCGGCCGGGAAACGAACCCTAGACCTCCCGCAAGTTCGGGTTCAGAGAGATGTCAAGATAGTTGAAAAAACTATTCAATCTCGTATACTTAAACTTTAATTAAGTGATACGTGGTATGTTGGTAACTCTCTTTGTCTGCCACGCGGGAGATCCCGGTTTGAATACCGGTCAAGGCGGGGTTTTCTTTCTTTGATTTTTTTTCTTCATCATTCTTTCATTTTTGTCAAACTATATCATAGCATACGGTTCAACCGTCTTTTGACACCTCTGTAACCTACCCATTCAAACAAATTGAGAATTTACAAAAATCGAAGGTCTGCATTAGAACTACCTGTTTTGAAAACCTTTTGGAAAAGTATTATATTTGGTCTCTAAATATAGTTCTCAATGTTATTCAGCGGCCTTTTTTTATTATTAATTTGACTAGATATGAGCCGTACCGCGAGAAAACCAACATTGCGTGAATTATCGACCAGGATCAACTTAAGCATGCCACGCAGGCTTATTTGGATAGACACTTTTCGCCTCCTGTGGAATATCGGTTTCAGGAATTATTACTCTCTACCTCTACCCCTCTGAGACGGAATGTGTTGGCCCGGATCAGTCTGCGCGGACAGCGCAGGCTGATCTGGATCGATATATTACGCAGAGGCCATAATGATTGTATTCTCGCGAGACGGCTCATATGTGCTAATTGCATTACGGGGTGTATTAATTCTGACACGATCTCATGGTCAAAATAGGTATTTGTCATAGACTCCCATTCTGTGAATACAATTTAGTGCTTTCAACTCAAATATTATTGGTAATAAGTACGTATCAATATGTTATTGTGAAGTGTATTTGATTAACCTTTTTGATCTGTAAATTCTTGTCCAAATGTTATCCGTGTATGCAGTTATCCCCTTGCTAGCATCACTTTCAGTGCTTTGATTGTCAAAGTGCTTGCTTATAAACTATAGAGAATTTTAAACATAACACAATTCGAAAATATTATAGATTTTCAAATAACTTAAAATTAAAACAACTTATATCGTTTGCCACATATTTACTCATTTTTAGGTACAGTATGACAAGACATCTTAAGAAGGTACATATTAATATCATAATATTTATGATTAACACAATCAATGGTTTTGATAAGTGAAACTGATTCAACAATACTTCAAGTAAATGGAATCATTTGAAGTTATCATTAATTTAAACCTATGACTTGATAACTTAAGTCTTAAACTAATAATCTCACAGAAATGATACCTTTCGTTGAGGTCTTGACTACCTTGTCAATTCTATTGTTTGGTTTTTGACTACCCTGTAAATCCGATCATTGTGGATTTGAACACCCTGAAACTGATTTAACAATACTTCAAGTAAATGGAATCACTTGAAGTTGTCTTTAATTTAAACCTATTACTTGATAATTTAGGTCTTAAACTGATAATCTCACAGAAATGATACCTGTCAACAGACGCATTCGTAATGTTTGACTTTAGTGAATAGAGTGGAAGCAGCGGTTCGATTCCGAATAAAAAAACAAAAGCAGATTATTTAATAAATGAAATGATAAAAGAAGTAGTTGGTGTTTGATTATAGTATTGTGCATCGTTTAATTTAAGGTTCTTTTTGTCAAGAAAATAAGTGTATTTCGGTTCTGAGAGGTAACGTAACACACCGTCATTGCGTCATGTTCACGTTGTTGAAGACTAGACTGGAATCAGTGCCTTCGTTTTTGCATTATTACAATAATTAGTTCAATATTCGCTAAGTTGAGTAGCTCTCCATTAATGAACACCATACCGGGTTCAGATACATGTCTTGTTTGCGGACCATGTCGAAAAGTGACAAATCGCTTGAAAGGTATACATGTACAAGTATATATACAAATGATATAGCCAGGGTGGTGTAATGGTTCCGTTGCCGGATTAGCACGTGGCATATCATTTTGTTTTTGTATTTAAAGTATATCATAATTACTTTTGTTTTATTTTTGTCTTATTATTTCCTCATACCTGTGATACGAACGCCCCTTGACACCTCTGCATCCCTCTCCTTTTAATTTGAGATGGGGAAAAAATATGAAAAGCATTGCATTTAATTATTCACCTATGTTTTGTGAAACCCTATAGGAAAAGTATTTGTTTGCTTGTATGGTGATTTATGGTGATGTACGATGCTTTCATCAATAATTCAGTTATATCACGGCATTTCATGTGTAATTTACCATGACTACTGATCCATTTATCCTAATACCTGGCAGTCAGCCGTAATACTAACCACACATTTTCGCCAATGAGGGAAACAATTATTTTGGTATGCAGTGATCCCCCTTCTGTCAGATCATGACTAAAGGGTATGTGGACTACTGCTGAACAAATTGTTTTCGAATCATTTTAAAAACTGGACCCCTTTGACGGATGCTAGCTGGAAGCATTGAAATTTAAAAAGCCGTGTGTGTTGGTATCACATAAAGTGACATAATTAAGGTATAATTAGTGGCGCTACCCTTCTAGTTTGATGTATCCAAGTTTATATACAATAAAGCTTGACATTGGTGATCATGTGTTTCAGATAACTTCACACCACATACAATACATTTTGCAGCAGACGACTGTGAAAATATCGTGGCTAAAAAAATAGAATGTCTCCAAAAAATGAAAGTGCAACTACTGAAAAGAGTTGAAATCAAGTTGGTAGAAGGATAAATTGCCCAATATGAGCAATTTCTTCTTTTGTCACATCGTTTTAAAACGTCGTCTGTTGCAGAGGCATCGAACAGTGTCACCATTTGGGGAAAGACTTAATAACAAACAGCGAGACGCGGCTCAAGTGTTTGCTAGATAAAAAATAGATTACATAACATTTTCTAAAGTACATGTTAACATCCTACATTCAGGATTTCGTAATCATACCTTGCTCATTGACACTAAACAATTCCTTGAAAAGGTTTAAAATAATTATCTAGTATAAATTTCGAATTCATACACGAGTATTTTATATGAGCCCGTGGAAGAGAAATGTACAAGCTTACATTTTGAACAGTAAAGATCCAGATTAGCCTGTAACCGAACAGTCTGATTGATCAAGATCTACACTGTTTATATATATTACTTACACACGCTTGTTATGTTCGACGATTCTGTCATAGTGTTTCGATTCTTATTAGACTGAGCCGATGGACAGGATTATCTAATTTTACACTGTTGACAAATGCCAGCTTGTACATTTTCTCATTCACTGGTTGATATGTGACTGACTCTAAGATACCTAACCTTTAGCGACTCAAGTTCACAACAGACGCCCTTTGACCCAATGTCATTGTTGGGAAAGTTGAGACAAGTCAAAACTCTCTAGAAAGTTGATGTGCATGCGTATTAACTTTCAAAGAGAGCGGCGCTGTTTTGCCTAATATGGCTAAAGTGAAACCTTCAAAATTCTTCTTCTCCGGAAATATCTGGCCGACCTTTAAATACTATTTATAGAAATGTTTCTTTGGTGACCCTCTTTGAGAGCCCTTCAAGCAATGTAAATTGGTCCAAAAACATGCCCGATAGGGGCTGTTAGTCTTAAATTGACTTAAGTAAAAACTTTAAAAATATTCTTTTCCAAAACTATTTGACCGATTTTCAAATAACATTGTGGAAATGTTCGTTTGTCCGTTTGTGTTTTCGCCTTTAACCCTTGACTAGCAAGGCAACATTTGACTGCAGCGATGATTCACTGTTGTATATAAGGTTAAAAGACCAGTTTGTAATTGGTTGCCATTTACTTCACACTGATTCGATTGGTTGACCTGTATATTTAGTCTATGTGGTATAGGTTTAAGCAGACTGTAAAGATATACTATCATACAAGCGTTGTATGGCGATTTACATAAGCCGTTCTTAGAGTTATAAGTGTCATAACAAAATGGTCTAAGTCTCGCACCTACTCGGGGCTTTGGGTAAAACAGGTCGAATATTATCATTTACGGCAGGAAATATGTGTTTCCTTCATTTCGTGCGTGTGTGTGTATGTCTGTCCGTATGCCGATCCAACTAGGAAAGGAAAAGTTAACAACTCTACAATGTATGTGGTTCCGTTACGGCGATTCAATTAAACTCAAAATCTCTAGACGAGGCTTATATATGATACACAACCAGAACGTTATCACTTTTCCAAATACAGAAACATGTTGACGCATCGGAACCAACCTGCTTTCTGCAATAATCATTTTGTTTTTGTGTCGCCTACCTACGGATCAGTTCTCCGTCGTCCGTCAGGCTGTTTGTCCGTCACATTTTACCTTACCTTGAATACCTCCACCAGTACCTGTTGTCATTTTGTAATATTGTGTGAAGTAATTGGACTTTAAATAAGCAGTGCGGGTTTCTGTCACCAGGGCTCATCTGTTGTTTACATATTATAAACTTCTGGGAAGCTGTGGCCAGCAACTAAGAAGAAATGTATTGCTTTGAATTTACATTGTTAAATATTTTAATAAATGTCTGTAATTTCAAATTATCTGCAGTTGTCCTCTGTAACTTAACATATTTCAGTGTCATAACAATACATTTGAAGAAAAACTAATGAGGACTTATTCACATACTGCGATTGTAACTTTCTATAGAGGAGACGAGTTTGAAACATAATTGGGGGAAAGGATAAATAGCCCATGTTGTTTAATGTTTCATTTTCAAACAATATTTTCTAATCTAACCCAGAATACATGTATATACTACGAAATACTGTTTTGTTCATATCCTACCATCATAAGGATGGTAGGATGGTAGGATGGCGATGGTAGGACAGTAGGACAGTAGGATGACGATAGTAGGATAGTAGGATGGCGATTATAGGATAGTAGGATGGCGATGGTAGGATAGTAGGATGGACATATTGCCATCCTACTGTCCTACTATCACCATCCTACTGTCCTACTATCGCCATCCTACTGTCCTACTGTCCTACCATCACCATCCTACTGTCCTACCATCCAAGCATCCTACTATCCTAGCATCCTACCATCCTATCATCCTACTATCCTACCATCGAGTTCTCGTTAATATGAGATGGTAGGATGGTAGGATATGAACAAAACAGTATTCCGTAGGATCTGGACAAATTATAGAAGTCTGAATACTAAGATGGGTTTGGCTACACACTTTTGGCAAGTTTCAACTTTAAGTAAAAGTCAGGGTTTCTTTAACACTGTATCATATGCTTTTCCATTACAATATATAACTAACGAAAACATATGTCTCATACTATCTTAAAACCTAGTCCTATCATATAACTGCATTTTTAGACCAAATAAGATTTGTATCAGTACAGGACTAGTGTATGATTGACATAATTACAAAACATGTTTACACCTCTTCATGTCATAAAAGTATACAAACAGAAGAACATTTGCAACTCATGTCTTAAATGTATAGTAATATGACAAGAGGTACAAACATTCTTCATGCAAATAGGCAGTTTGTATTAAAAAAAGTAGAAGTTTTGCACCTCATGTCCTAACTCACAGATTGTATACAATAAGAAGTGTTTGAAGAAACACATGTGTAACCTACTATGTAATATGTTTGTAAGTGAAGGCATATGTCAGAAGACAGAGAAGTGATCGCTATGTATCTCTCTGCCATAGAAGACGACATAAAAATATGCTCTCTAACGGTTTCAAAGTTGGGAAACGACAAATCAAAAGGGGACATTACTTAGTCAACATCTTACAGAAAAGAACAGAACACAACACAACCTTTATTTTCTCAAACCACAATTATGGTGCACCAGAAACACAATAAACAGTAAACATGCAATTGTCACGAGACATGATGGAGTGAGGTAGAGAGAGAGAAAGAGAGAAAGATAGAAAGAGAGACATATATATATATATATTGAGAAAAAGAGAGAAAGAGGGAGAGAGAGAGATTGTAATTTTGGAAAATACTGTTTCAATATGCACACTTATATAAGTCCAGATTGTTCTGTTTCATGAGGTGCATGATGAATATTAGACTAATAAGTTAATAAGTTGTGTTTATGATTAAATTTGTAAACAAGAATTAAACTTTCTATGTATGTGATTACTAGCTCTATTGTTTACAAAATAAAGTCATGCTATCTTTAGAGCGTGTAACAGTTCGTAGTTTGTGGTAACATTGGGGTCACAAGCTAATTCGCATATTACACATTCATTCTTCGAATCGTATGGTGTATTCGTGAATGCACAGACCATGACCTGTAGCGCGCGACTTGGATTTTTTATTTTTTATTTTAGATCCATTCATACAATTTTACTATTTTGATTAACTAGTGTATGTTTGTGGTTGTAGTAGTGATTGACAGATGATTCTAATATAGTGTGTTACAGTTTAATTGTGTATCAATTGTGTTTCGTGTCGATTATATATGTGATTTAAAAGGATATTTTGAAGTGACAGAGTTACATAATCTTTTCAAACTATTCTATTTAAGTATACTTTCAGCTTAATAATTTCTCACATGATCAAGACCCCTAGTTACAGTAAGTTATGAGATTTCATATTAAATGCCTTTTTTGTATTAAGGAACATTCATCTAGAAGTAAAAAATAAGATAAGAAAAACAAGAGGGCCATTAAGGCTCTAAATCAATCACCTGGTGGTGTTATTATATTATTATTATTATTATTCTTTATTATTCAAGAGTGGGAATGAAACTGCAATTTGAAATTTGAACAATTTTGAGAGTAGACCACCAAAGAAAGATTCCTGTAATGTGTGGTTGATATTGGTCCATTGGTTTTGGAGGAGTTGTCGTTTGAAGCTAAAATGTCATGTTATAGATTCACTGAAGGAAACATTTCTACTAAGCTATCGTGAAATCAGACAAGTACTTTCTTAAAGGGACTGAATCCCATATGAGAAAAAAGTGAAAAAAAAAAAAAGAAAATTGTTAAAAATTGCTATTACCTTGATGTTTTTGCATGTAAGGCATTGATATTTGCTGACTGATGTACTACAATATATGCACACTAATATATCTATAGGTGCTACCTATTTACGAAAAAACGCAAGATAATTATAATTAAAGAACATACTTTGGCCATACAAAAAGGATTTATAAGTAATTGACTAGACAATAATAATGTTAATGTCATGTTTCTTGCATTATCAAAACATATTTGGAATTCGTATTGCTGTCGTCTATTATTACGAACAGAAAATAATAAAGTAAAAACTTTCAGAAAATCAAGGAATACATTTATAATGAACGAGGTTAAAACATGAGGGCCAAGATGATCCTTAATCGATCACCTGCATTATGGTAAAGAAGCAAATAGATCAGCCCTTTTCTGATGCCATCTGGCGACTACCTTTTTCAACCAGTCAATATGACTGGAACAAATTATGTAAGGGGTCACATTTCTGCTAAACCCTTTCCCTATTAGAGACAGTTTCTGAGGCCTATGCAACAGACGATTTAGGAAAAGATTGTCACCAAAAGAACAATTGCTCCTTATGAGAAAGTTATCCTTTTGCCGCAATGTTTGATAAATAATTATACTTTGAATGAGTGTGGCAATAGCTCATGTATAGGAATTTAGGGTCTTTCATGTTGATACCACTTTTTTTGCGGGAAACGACGTCGCTCCATTGACGTTACGCCAAGATGAAGTGTAACGGAAATGACGTCACGTCCTTCTTTGGCAACGATACAGTCAAAATTTAGGTTCGGGCGTAGAAGGCTAATGCTGTCGGTTTTTTGACGAACGGGAAAACATATTTATGTTATTATGTTTTAACTTTTCGTACAAATGTTTATTCCCACATAACAGCATTTTATTGATCTTAAATATCTATTTAAAAAAAAAATGATTAAAAAGACGACAATAATTTTCAATCCGTGTTTTTCCGCTCATTTTATACATACCCAAAATACCGATTTTAAAAAAAATGATTAAAAAGACGACAATAATTTTCAATCCGTGTTTTTCTGCTCATTTTATGCATACCCAAAATACCGATTTTAAAAAAAATGATTAAAAAGACGACAATAATTTTCAATCCGTGTTTTTCTGCTCATTTTATACATACCCAAAATACCGATTTAAAAAAATGATTAAAAAGTCGACAATAATTTCCAATCCGTGTTTTTCTGCTCATTTTATACATACCCAAAATACCGATTTAAAAAAATGATTAAAAAGACGACAATAATTTTCAATCCGTGTTTTTCCGCTCATTTTATACATACCCAAAATACCGATTTTAAAAAAAATGATTAAAAAGACGACAATAATTTTCAATCCGTGTTTTTCTGCTCATTTTATACATACCCAAAAAAAAAAAAAAAAAAAAAAGATTAAAAAGACGACAATAATTTTCAATCTGTGTTTTACGTCTGCCTTTTATACATATCCAAAATGGCGGCCCCCATGGATTTTTCCAGTTTCATTTCAGAAAGCTTCATGGGTTATTGAAAAAAACAAAAAAACAAAAAAAAAAATCTCACACCCGTTAACTATAAGCGAAAAAACCCATTCGTGGTTTTTTTTCGTATTAATATTGCGGAGATTTTTTTCGTTATTTTGCATTGTAAAATCTACTGTGTTAGTAACCCAGTAAATCTAAAAATATCGCTGTATATTTATCACGTGATCACTACAACCGAATTGACAATCTCCTTCGCAGAGTTGTCGTTACACTCACGCATACATGAATGTAATGAGTCGATAGTGTTAGAGAATGCCGAATTGAATCGACAAATTCAAATGAGCAAGAGGAAATTCCACGGTATGTTTAAACGGGAAAACACGGAGCGGACGTTTTTTTAACTGCTTATTTCCTATGGAATAATGAAAAACAAGACTTGTACGACCTTCTACAACATTCCGTTACATATATATCGACTTATTTTGGATTAATTAGAATAAGTATAAAATATAACGATTTTGGACCATTATGGTGTTCAGTCCCTTTAACATTATAATTCTTTCTGTTGCCGCCTGGCCGCTATTTTTTTTTTTTTTTTTTTTTTTCAACTAAATAATAAAGCTTGAGGAATTATGGAATAGGATAACCCAAGGATCCAGTTATCTTGAATCTGACGAACAGATTCAGAAAAGAAGAATCTTATTGTTTTTTTCATTTCTCATACCACTGGTATCCATATATATTTTGACCATTCAACATGACACGAAGAAATCTAGTTAACAATCAACCCATAGGAACATCTCTGAGAAATTGTTTGAACAAGAGCTGTCCGTAAGACAGCATGCTGGATTATTCAGCCATTTGATACTATAGTAAATAGGGGTAAATGAGATAGTTGCTTGATAGTATAAAACATGGCCATAGTGGGTGATTGTTCAGTTTGAATAGTGAATGTCGACAAACGTTGCATGAAAAACGTTAACCAAATTTACTAAAAAGGAGCATCATTCAGTCAAAATATGTTTACAGTTATGGGACTTGTCCTGCAAGGTCATGTGATGACGTCCAATAAGTGTGTGAAGTTTGAAAGCAATAGCATATGTGTCTTTTGAGAAAAGGCCTTGCATGCAAAACTTTAACCAAAGCTGCAAAGTCAACGCCGACACAGACACAGACACAAACACGACTGCAATAGCCCTCCTTATTATTCAAATAGTGAGCTAACAGTAGAAGTTGTTAAAGGTTTTTCACCTTACGCACAAAGGCAAAAACAGATCAACCCTTTGGCGCAACTAAGTTTCATCACACTTAGCCCATTGGTTACAGAGAAGAAGTCCTTTGAAGCAACATGAACATGACAAGCCACACCTGATTGACTTTCTGCCAGGGGAGCTTTCTGCCAGGGGAGCTCAGAATGTGTCAGTGTGGTAAATATCTACTGTGTCAAGTCATTGCCCAACATTAATTGCCTCTCTTGTGTGTATCATGGTGGAGTGCCCTTGCACAAGACACATTTCTTAGCCTAGTACTGGTTTCAGGAATAAGTGAACTCTCGCCCTGATAAAACTGAAATAATGTTGTGACTGAATAAAACCTGTGGTGTTGGTACTCAAACATTTTTTTTCAGTATCGACTTTTTTCTGCTGAATCGCTGATCATAACATATGGTTTAGAGATCGTATAAGGAACATGAAATGTGGTAATCAAATAAAAAGCGAGAAAGACGTCAACATTTTCCTGAACTGTGATATCGCTTCAGATCTACGATGCTCTGCAAAAAAGCAATCGTATAGACAGGAACGTAGATAATATCTTATCTACGTCCCTGGTATATGTCTAGATCTCCCAACAGGATTGGTTCTCTGTCAACGAACATAAATTATTATAATTGCCCATTTCAATATACTTTAAATTAAATAGATCTGATTGTTTACACCCGATATCCAAGAAGACTATAGAATTAATTGTTTGATAAAATGTGATTTAAGTCATTACTCACAATGTATTTGGCTTACGAACATGAATTATTATAATTGCCCATTTAAATCTACTTTAAATTAAATAGATCTGATTGTTTACACCCGATATCCAAGAAGACTATAGAATTAATTGTTTGATAAAATATTATTTAAGTCATTACTCACAATGCATTTGGCTTTCGTCACATATCCAGTCGTTTATAGTCCTTTATAGCCACCGAGATAATCTAAACTGTATCGATCGTCACAGCAGTCTGAAATGATAAACACTATTACGCCCTCTAAATAAAATGAAAGACGTGCGCGGTCAATTCACGGGAAATAATAATTCTCGTTTTAGTTTTGAAAAGTTGACACGGGATAGATTCTTTTTCGCAAAACCGTTAAATAATTCAACGTGGTTATCTCAAGTATTTTATGCTAATTAACTCCGTGCATCATTTGAGAACGAGTGTATATAATTAGACTCATATATAATAATTCGAGAATGCCTCTTCCGTTTCACATACTTAATGGCGAGTTGTACGCATATACAGCAGACCACTTGTGGAAGCATTGTGGCAAATGGAGAAATTGCTCATAATTAGCAATTCCTACTTTTGCAACAATATTTTAAATTTTAGTTAATAGTCATACTTTCATTCATAGAAATATGCCATGTATTCTGCAGAACTGTTGATATACACAGGTGTCGATTTTATTGAAAATAAATTAATATATTCAAAAATGTCCAGTTCTTCGAACTTTCCAGTCACTCCCGTTTGTGCTGAATTTGGTAAAAGTGATGTTCTTTAGTTATGCCGTTTATGCATTTTAATGTCACGTTAAACATTTTGCCATTGTTAAAATGAAATGTTAATGCTAGCAAAAAAGTATTTCGTTGCTTTTAACGTAACTGTGATTATGTTTTAAAAACAATGAGGGGTTTTAAAGGGAATATTATTATGTAACAAAATGAACGCATACTAGCAAAGCAATAAAAAAGGAAATAAATTTGTGTGTTTCTAAAGAAAATCTCGTTTCATTCTGATAAAAACGACGGCCCTTTCCTGCTGGATCTTTGTAACTGAACAAAATGGTGATGAGTCATTTTTGATAAACGATCCCCTTGAGGGATGATAGCTGGAACCATGGGAAACATAAGAGCCGTTTCTTACCGAATCATTGCTATAATTTAAATTGATATAATTAGCGCACAGTTGTGGTGCAACACTTTTCTAGTGTCTGTCATAAGATGCAATCATGTTTACATTACATATATATAGGTGGAGGTTGATGATCATGTGTGCAATGTAACCTCAAATCACATACAAACAAGAGAGCCACGGAGCGAATGCAAACGCTCGTCTGCTTTTTTTCTAATTCAAAAATCGGCATTACTGAATAATTATTAAAGCAAGAGTTATATGATTTAATGCAGAAATACAGACGTGCCAAAGGTCTGCAGCAGACGACTACTTTGTAACCATCGTGGCTAACATAAATAGAAATTCTCTAAAAATGACAATGTAACACTTGAACTGAAAAGAGTTGAAATTTACCATGGGTAAAAGAAAGAAATATCCATAATTAGCACTTTATTCTTTTGTCAAATCGTTTCCAATCGTCGTCTGTTGCAGAGGCGTCGAAATCGTCTACATTTGGGAAGGGTTATTTCCAAACGGCCAGGCGCGTTTCAAGTATTTGTTGGATAAGAAAAGGATTATATAAAATTAAGAATACATGTATATAGCCACCATTCAGTGTTTTGTAACTATCCTTTGCACATTGACATAACATGTAAAGATCTAGTTTCAATATCGATTTTATACAACGGGTATACTATAATGAGCCATTGCATGGGAAAATGCACAAGTTTGCTCTTGCAAACAGTATAGATCGTGCCACACAGCCCGATTTATCAAGATATATACTGTTCACATATATGACATATACAAGCATGTTAGAAAATTATATCAATTTGTGTAGATTCTGACAAGACTGAGCAGGTGGACACGATGATCTAAACCTACACTTTTATGAAATGCCAACTTATACATTTTCTCATGCAAATCATTATAATGTTCTTGTTCAAACTTCGGCCGACTTTAAAATACCCATTTTCTTCATAGATTTATCTTTTATCGACTCGAGAATACAATGCCCATTTACCAAGTCATTGCTGGAACATGAGAGACAATTCTAAAACTTTCTAGATATATTTTTTGTTAAATCTCCTTGGAGAGAGAGCGTGAAGTTACTGCTTTATCCGGTTTTCTGTCCACCCTTTGGAATAATAAGTCCGAAGCACAGCTAAAACACATTGGGGAAGATCAGGGTACTCTGGAGTTAAACCAATAAATGTTGTCATCGATGCCAAAACATATCTTTCGTGCACTAAACGAGCATTGATTTAACAATTGACGGTATATCTTTGGTCTACAAATGAGCCGCGTCTAGCGATTTGGGGTCTTAATGCATCTGTGAAACACGAATTCTAGTATCGGTTTTGAAAAGTTGACACGGGATAGTTCATTTCACGCAAAACGGTTAAATAATTGCCCTTGCAGCATTTGAGAACGAATGTATAGATCTAGACTCGTATCATTCGAGATGCCTCTACCCTTTAACAGTAAAGACGAGTTTTACGCATATACAGCAGACGACTTGTGAAAACATTATGGCAAAAGGAGAAATTGCTCATAATTACCAATTTCTACTTTTGCCGCATTATTTTAAATTCTATTTAATAATTATACTTCAAATTATAGAAATCTTCCATATATTTTATAATGCAGAATCGTTAAAATACACAGGTGTCGATTTTATTGAAAATAAATACATATATTCAAATAAGGTCCAGTTCTTTGAAATGTCCAGTCCCTTTTGTGCTTAATTGTTTAATAGCGATGTTCTTTAATTATGGCGTTATTGAATTTTAATGTCAAGTTAAACATTCTGCCATTTGTAAAACGCAACGTAAATGCTAGCATAAAAGTATTTTGTTACTTTTTACCTAACTCTGATAAAACAAATGTGAAGGCAACGAGGGTTTTTAAAGAGAAAAGTATTACGTGACAAGATGAGCGCATACAAGCAAAGCAACACAGATGGAAATAAATTGATTTGATTCTAAAGAAAATCTCGTTTCATTCTGACAAAAACGATTGCCCTTTCCTGTTAGATAATTGTTACTGAACAAATTGGTGATGAGTCAGTATTTAAAAACGATCCCCTTAACAGGAAGAAATTGGAAACCATGGAAAACAAAAGAACCGTGTCTTACTGAATCGTTGGTATCATTTAAAAGTGACGTAATTAGCGCACAACTTAATTATGGTGCAACCAGAGACCTAAATAGAAATATATGTATATATATATATGTCTTTGGATGCAACACTTCTCTAGGGGATGAAAGCTGGAACCATGACATAAAAAAGGAATCGTTGGTATCATTTAAAGTGACGTAATTAGCGCACAACTTGTGGTGCAACACTTCTCTATTGTCTGTAATAAGATGCATTCGTGTTAACATTACACATATAGGTGGACGTTGATGATCATGTCAGCCGTTCCACGAGAAAACCAACAGTTTGGACTCTACGTAAAGTATGGACCGGATCAGCCTAAGTATGCTACGCAGGCTAACCCGGACAGACACTTTTCGCCTCCTGTGGATTTTATGTTTCAGGAATCATTACGCTATACCTCTATCCTCCTGAGACGGATTATGTCGTCCCGGATTAGCCCAAGCGGTTTTCTCGTGTAATGGCTCATGTGTTCAATGTGTCCTCATCCAACATACAAACAAGAGCGCCGCGGAGTGAACGCCAACGCTCGTCTGGGTTTTTTCCTGAATCGAAAAAAGGGGCATTAGATCAACTGAATAGTTATTAAAATTAGAGGTGACTTGACATGCGTATTCTTCAAAGGAACATGTGTACCAAGTTTCAATTGAAAATGTTGGAACGTTTTTTGAGTTATGAAGTAAGGTTAAAGTTTTGTGACGACGCACAACGATGATGGAGACGACGCCAGGGGTTTCACAATAGCCCGCCTTTTTTTCTTTGAAAAACAGACGAGCTTAAAATTGCAGCAGACGACTACTTTGAAAAGATCGTGGCTAATAGAAAGTGTGTTGAAATACCATTGGTAAAAGAAGAAATTGCCCATAAGGAGCAATTTATTTTTTTCACATCGTTTCCAAGCGTCTTCTGTTGCAAAAGCGTCGAAAAGCGTCTACATTTGGAAAAGGGTTAATTCCAAATAGCCAGGCGCGGTTCAAGTGTTTGATGAATAAGAAATAGATTATTTATAACATTAATTTTTCATACAAAACATTTGCATATTGACACAAAATAATTCCCTGAAAATGAAAAGATCTAGTTTCACTTTCGATTTTATACACACGGGTATATTGTATGAGCCATTGCATGGCAAAATGCACAAATTTGCTCTTGTGAACAGTATATATCGTGCTCAGCTGTTGCCCCCACACAGCCTGATTTATCAAGATCTACGCTGTTCACATATGACTTATACATGCATGTTAGAAAATTATATCAACTTGTGTAGATTTTGACAAGACTGAGCAGGTGGACACGATGATCTAAACACACACTGTTCTGTAATGCCAACTGGTACTTTTTCGCATGCACATCATTATTATGTTTTAGTTGACACATTGGCCGACTTTAAAATACAGATTTTCTTCATAGAGTAATCCTTAAGCGACTCGAGTACACAAGGACCATTGACCAATTCATTGCTGGAACAGGAGAGACAATTGAAAAACTGTCGATATGTTTTTTTAAATCTCCTTCAATGATAAACATGAAGTGATTGCTTTTTCAATCGTTTTGTCCTTCCTTAGGGGAGATCAGGGTACTCTGCTTGTTCTTTTTACATTTGTCATCGATGCCAAAACTCAGTTGAACATATGATTGGTCTAGCGATGTGGTGTCTTTATGCATCTGTGAACAGTGAAGACTCTGATGAGCATGTACACAGTCTCACCAAGGTCTTCACCATATACGTTATATTTATATAGATACATCTTCTGACATTCGGACAGTCTTGTGAAAAAATGTGGCTTCTACAGTATTAACAAGATGTTCCATCAATTTGGCCTAGTAACCTAGTGTCTGACCCAATATGACCCATATTCGAACTTGACTTAGATATCATTATTGCAAACATTCTGACAAACATTTCAAACTGCGATGCAAATATTGCGGCCTCTAGAGTGTTAACAAGCTTTTCCTTCAATTTGACCTAGTGACCTACTTCTTGACCCATCATGTATCATGTTCGAACTTGACCTACATATTATGAATACAAAAATTCTGATAAGGTTTCAACATGCTCAAGTTGAAAATAAGGCCTCCAAAGTGTTAACAAGATTTCCATTCAATTTGGCCTAGTGGCCTAGTTTTTGACCCGGCTTGACCCATATTCGAAATCGGCCTAGATATCATTTAGATAAACATTCTGATTAAATTTCAAGCTACCTTAGTAAAAAAAATGCGGCTTCTACAGTGTTAACAAGATTTTCCTTCAATTTGGCCTAGTGACCTAGTTTCTGACCCAATATGACCCATATTTGAACTTGACCTAGAACTCATTCTGACAAAATTTCAAACTGCTGAAGCAAAATTGCGGCCTCTAGAGAGTTAACAAGCGTTTCCTTCAATTTGACCTAGTGACCTACTTACTTACTTTAAAGAAACTCTGATAACAACTAAAGACAATGAAGGGTTTTAATAAGAATAGTAATATTTGACAAAATGAGCGCAAACAAGCAAAGCAACAAAGAAGGAAATAAATTGATTTGATTCTAAAGAAAATCTAGTTTCAATCTGACAAAAACGATTTCCCTTTCCTGTTAGATAATTGTTACTGAACAAATTGGTGATGAGTTATTTTTGAAAAACGATCCCATTGAGGGGATGAAAGCTGGAACAATGGAAAACAAAAGAACCGTGTCTTACTCAATCGTTGGTATCACTTAGAGTGACGTAATTAGCGCACAACTTGTAGTGCTACACTTCTAGGGTGCATTCATGTTTACATTACATATATAGCTGGTGTTGAATAATCATGTGAGTCGTTCAACGAGAAAACCAACAGTGTGGACTCTGCGTAAAGTATGGAACCGGATCAGCTTTTTTTTTCTGAATCGGAAAAGGGGCATTACTGAATACCTATTAAAGCAAGAGTTATGTGACTTGGCATAGACATGCGTATTCTTCCTGGGAACATGTGTACACAGTTTCAATTGAACATGTTTAACGGTTTTTGAGTTAGGATGTAAGGTGAAAGTTGTGTGACGGCGCAGACGACGATGATGCAGACGACGCCAAGGGTTTCACAATAGCCCGACTTATTTTTCTTCGAAATACAGACGAGCTAAAAACTGCAACAGACGACTACTTTGAAAACATCGTTGCTATTAGAAAGTGTGTTGAAATCTAACTGGTAAAAGGAGAAATTGCCCATAAGGAGCAATTTATTCTTTTGTCACATCGTTTTCAAACGTTTTCTGTTGCAGAGGTATCGAAAGCGTCTACATTTAGGAAAGAGTTAATTCCAAACAGCCATGCGCGGTTCAAGTGTTTGCTGGATAAGAAATAGATTATACATGTATATAACATGATTTTTTCAAAAATACATGTATATAGCCAACATTCAGCATTTCGTAAATATCCCTTGCACATTGACACAAAACAATTGCCTGAAAATGTAAAGATCTTGTTTCGGGTATAGTATATGAGCCATTGCATGGGAAAATGCACAAGTTTGCTCTTGTGAACAATATAAATCGTGCTTAGCCGTTGCACCCACACATCATGATTTATGAAGTTCTACACTATTCACATATGACTTACACACGCTTGTAAGACAATTCTGTCAACTTGTTTTTATTCTGACAAGACTGAGCAGGTGGGCAAGATGGTTCAAACATACACTGTTATGAAATGCCAACTTATACATTTTCTCATGCACATAATTATTATGTTCTCGTTCACACTTTGGCCGACTTTAAAACGCCCATTTTATAGGTTTATCCTTTACGTATATCGACTCGAGACTACAATGCCCATTTCAAGTCATTGCTGGAAAAGGAGAGACAATTCAAAATCTCTATAGAAAGGTTATTTGTAAAACTCCTTGAATGTAAAGCATGAAGTGACTGCTTTATCCGGCTTTCTGTCAACCCTTTGAAATTAAATCCGAAGCACTTATAAAACACCGTGGGGGAGATCAGGACACTCTGGAACAAACAATACATGTTTGTAATCGATGCTAAAACTCAGTTGAACATATCTTTTGTGCACCAAAATAGAGCATTGGTTTAACAATGCCGGCATATCTTTGATCTACAAATGAGCCACGTCTAGCGATTTGGGGTATTTATGTATCTGTGAACAGTGAAGACTCTTGTGAGCATGTACATCCAAACAGTCTGACCATAGTCATCACCGTCCGCATATACGTTATATTTATCTAAATGCATCTTCTGACATTCTGACACAAGACTGGACGTGTTGCCCAACTCGATTTTACCAATATAACATTAAATGAAGTCAAAGCGAAGTTTCATTATGACCTTAAATCACTAGACGCGGCTTTACTGTGTGTTCTTTTTTGTTCTTGCTTTAATGAC
This sequence comes from Serripes groenlandicus, assembly GCA_031761405.1. NCBI lineage: Eukaryota > Metazoa > Mollusca > Bivalvia > Cardiida > Cardiidae > Serripes > Serripes groenlandicus. The sequence goes on along the minus strand of JASEVX010000142.1, from coordinate 384,809 downwards.
ATTTATTACCACGATACGCATGGTCACCTGTGTTGTGTAGCCTTATCCCACATGTAGACGCTTTCTGACGCCTCTATATATCTAGACTCTTATTCGTCGAGAATGCCTCTACCCTTTCAGAGATAACGACGAATTTTATGCATATACACACAATTATTCTTCATAGCAAGATGATATTTCATGCAAAACAACCAGCCACTTACTCCCAGGGTCAATGTCAGACTTGAAGACTTTGGACGGCAATCTCATATGTTAGTCCATCTGAACATACTTAAAACATCAACCTAATTGCACCAATGGGCTAAGTGTATGTGGAAAAGCAGCCAGTTGCTTGGGAAGTTTGTTGTGTGGAGTACTGGTGTGCGAAAACCAGGAAATGCATGAGTAGGTGAACTGGCCGCCCTGATATAACTGAGAAATTGTTAAAAACGGCGTTAAACCCCAATCAATCAATCACTCAAACTAATTGCAACATAATTGGTTTATTAACTAACATGAAGTTTATTGGATATAAAACAACATATTAAAATCTACAAAAATCTACGTTCATAACTGAAAAAAATTATTTTGAAGAAATACAAATATGTGCTCATTGTGGATACTCATAGTTCTTTGATCTATACACCAAGCTACATGTATCTCTTAAATTCATGAGAAGCGTAAACTGAATCATTATAAAAGGTTTTTGTTTTAAAATATCTCAAAATCGATAGTTTTTGTTTTAATACCATCAAAGAAGCGTTTCAATACTTCAGAGATAGCATAATACCTTTAGAAATTATTAAAATCAGAGGGGTAAGTTTGACTTTCAACACTTTGATCCAAGCGTCCAGATACATGTAAACCAAGATGGATTTGACTGCAAAACAAAGTTTCACCAGATAAACATAACATAACATAACATATCTTTATTTAGCAATAAATAGTACATGTTTATAGCCAATAAACATATAAACATTTAACATTTAACATCATAAATGGTTGTGTGAAATATCAGTCTGTCTTTTCCGAGAAGTTGAGATAGGAATATATGGAATGTAAAAAGTCGTTTTCGAAATCAATATAAGTATAAGTTTTAAATGTTTTGAAAACATTGGGAAAAGTTAAAGCATATGTAATGGTTTAAATCTCCGGTTAAAGGTGAATGACTAGAAACGCTTAACCGAAACGAAAGGTAAAGCGTTTAAGTCAAAACGATATAACAACTATAAACGATTCGTTGTTATATTCTATATTTTCACCATTTTGCAAAACGTGACGTCCGGCTAGATGTATTTCTAAATTAGAATAGTCGAAATATTCATTTGGTTGAAGCACATTAAAATGAGAGATACCACAAAAGTCATGTGTTTCTAGTTGTAAATAATCAACCCATCTAAAGACCCGTTTAATGAATGGAATGTACACTCGCCGATACCTCTGTCGTTAAGCAGACGCCCGTTACCTATAACACACGTAGTAGATTGACAGAGATTAATCAAGCGTTTCCCATAGCTATCGAGCACGTGGATTTATGTTTACAACATTTGACAGTTTGCTGTCAGTGTCAAAATACGGGTCTATTTCCAGTACATCTGTGGGAATTAAAATCGCCTATGTAGAAACATTTTCCTTTTTCTTCATATCTTTCTAGATTAGATTCCAATTCATAGAAGAAATCTAAATTCTCATTATTAATGACTTTTGACTGGTTTGGTGGTATGTATGCGCAGCAGATATATACAGTCTGATCGAAATTAAATAGCTGTTTATTTAACTCGACCCAGACTATTCCATTTTGGTTCTTTTCTATAACATGAACACATTTATTAATAGATTTTTTAAAATTTATACTAAAACCGCCACTGTATCGTCCCTTTGTGACGTTTCTCGACTTATTTCCAAATATGTGTTCACTTTCATAAACAATAATGTCTAGATTTCTGAACGTTTTTTATGAGGTCCAAGTTTCTGTTAGGAATATTAGGTCGTACCTTTCTTAAAGTCTGGGTCCGCTATTTTGCGCGTTAGGCCGTTCACATTCCAGCTTAATACGTTTAACTCGTTCTCGTGACCTCCCTAATGTTCAAGTTGGTTCTGATCCGTTATCTGTCCATCAACATACTTTAATGTTACTTTGTTGTTGATGTATAGTTTATTCCCAATTATCCTGACTTTCTTACCCTCATCTTCTGTTTTTTTTGTTGCGAAATCCTTTAGTTCTCTCCTGGCATCTCGATATTGTTTTGGCGATTGTATATCCACTCCTAGATTGTTGTTCAGATTTGTTTTTGTCCTTGTCTCGTGTGACTTTAGTCTTACTGTGTCTCGATCTGCATAGTTGTGGAATTTCACTACAATCGGCATCGGTTCTCTTTGTTGGTGCCGACCAAGTAGATGAGCACGGTCCAATGATATATCGTTTCCTTCTATGTGAAGCTGCTCTGCTTAAAACGCTTTCACTAGGGAATCACAATTCTCTGGTTGGGAGTTGCCGTCTTTCGTCGTTGGTTCATGGATTCCATAAAATATCAGGTTCTCCCTCATGGATCTTTCATATTCATATTACTTTTGCAACAATGTTTTTTTATTTTAGTTAATTATCATACTTTCATTCATTGAAATATTCCATGTATTTTAGTCGGCAGAATCTTTAATATGTATACACAGGTGTCGATTATATTGAAAAAAATTCAGATATTCAGATATATATATATATGTCAAGTTCTTCGAATTCGTAGCTCAAAACTGCCTTGTGTAATAGAGAATTAATGCCAAGTTAAACACTCTACCATTGTTAAAATGAAACGTAAATGCTCGCAAAAAATATCTCGTTACTTTTACATTTGATTGGGGTTTAACGCCGTTTCAACAATTGTTCAGTCATATCACGGCGGCCAGTTCACCTATTCATATGTTTCCTGGCTTTCTCACGCCAGTAATACACACAACAATCTTTCCAAGCAATTGGCTGCTTTTCTACATAGACTGTTAGCCCATTGGTGGGAGACGAAGGACGCTTGTGACAATGACTTTTGTCAAACGATGGAAATAATGTTGGCCGAGCTGGGGTTTGAACTCACAAATGACAATGAGGAGTTTTAAAGAGATTATTATTATTTGCCAAATTGATCGCATACAAGCAAAGCAACAAAGAAGGAAACAAATTGATTTGATTCTAAAGAAAATCTAGTTTCATTCTGACAAAAATGATGGCCCTTTCCTGTTAGATAATTGTAACTGAACACATTGGTGATGAGTCATTTTTGAAAAACGACCACCTTCGGGAACAATGGACAACAAAAGAACCGTGTCTTACTGAATTGTTGGTATCACTTAAAGAGACGTAATTAGCGCACAACTTGTGGTGCTCACTTCTAGGGTGCATTCATCTTTACATTACATAATTGAACCGTCCCGCAAGAAAACCAACATTATGGCCTCTGCGTAATGTATCGATTCAGATCAGCCTGCGCAGACTGATCCGGGTCGGTTTAGAGTAATGATTCCTGAAACAGAAAATCCACAGGAGGCGAAAAGTATATATCCGGGTAAAAAAGCATGCGCGGCATGCTTAGGCTGATCCAGGTCGATACTTTACGCTGAGTATATAGCTGGAGTTTGATGATCATGAGAGCCGTTCCACGAGAAAACCAACGGTGTGGACTCTGCGTAAAGTATGGACCCGGATCAGCCTAAGCATGCTGCGCAGGCTAACCTGGACAGACACGTTTCGCCTCCTGTGGATGTTCTGTTGCAGGAATCATTGCTCTATACCTATATCCTCCTGAGACGGAATTATCAATATGTCGGCCTTAATTAGCCTGCGCGGACTGCGCTGACTGATCTAGGTCTATACATAACGCAGAGTCTAGTATGTTGGTTTTCTCGTGGAATGGCTCATGTGTTCAATGTAACCTCATCCCACATACAAACAAGAGCGACGCGGAGCGAACGCCAGCGCTTTTTTCTAAGTCGAAAAGGGGCATTACTGAATAATTACTATAGCAAGAGTTATGTGACTTGGCATAGACGTGCGTATTGTTCTAAGGAACATGTGTACCAATATTTATTGAAAATGGTTGAACGGGTATTGAGTTATGAGGTAAGGTTAAAGTTTTGTGACGACGCCAGGGGTATCACAATAGCCCAATGTTTCTTTCTTTGAAAAACAGTCGAGGTAAAAATCTGCAGCAGACGACTTCTTCGAAAACATCGTGGCTAACATAATAGAAAGTCTCTAGAAATGACAATGTAACTACTGAAAAGAGTTGAAATCCCATTGGTAAAAGGAGAAATTGCCCATAAAAAAACTATATTCTTTTGTCATATCGTTTTCAATGGCCGTCTGTTGCAGAGGCGTCGAAAAGCGCCTACATTTGGGTAGGCGTTAATCCCAAACAGCCAGGCGCGATTCAAGTCTGTGTTGGATAAGAAATATATCATATATAACATTAATTTTTCAAATATAGCCTACATTCAGCGTCTCGCAAATATCCCTTGCTGATGAGACAAAACAATTCCCTGAAAATGTAAAGATTTAGTTTCACTTTCGATTTTATACACGGGTATATCACATGAGTCATTGCATGTTAGCTCTTGTGAACAGTATAGATCCAGATTAACCTGTAACTGAACAGTCTGATCAAGATCTACACTGTTCACATATGACTTACACACGTTTGTAAGAAGGTTGTGTCAACTTGTGTAGATTCTGAATTCCCATTCACCAAGTCATTGCTGGAAAAGGAGAGACGACTCAAAAACTTCTCGATAGTTGTTTTTTAAACTCTCCTTGAAGAGAGTGTAGGAAATGAGTGTCAGGGGCGTAGCTCCCTTTAGGCACTGTAAGCACGTGCCTACACATTTTTTCTAAAAATCCCCCAAAATGCAGCTGCAGCGATACACATCTGCGTAATGTATCGACCAGACTAGCCTGGGCTGTCCGCGCAGACTGATCCGGCCGACACATTCCGTCTAAGGGGGGAGAAATAGAGTAGTGATTCCTGAAACAGAAAATCCACAGGAGGCGAAAAGTGTATATCCGGCTAAGCCCGTGTGGCATGCTTAGGCTGATCCGGGTCGATACTTTACGCAGAGTCCACAATGTTGATTTTCTCACGAGACGGCCTACACATTGATTATTTCCAAACTACGCCGCTGACTGCTTTATCCTGCTCTAAAAGTAAGTCCGAAGTACACCAAAAACACTTTGGGAGGAGATCAGGCCACTCTGGAGCAAAACAAATACATTTTTGTCATCGATGCCAAAACATATCTTTCGTGCACCAAAATAAAGCATTGATTTACTAATTGTCGGCATATCTTTGATCTACAAATGAGCCACGTCTAGCGATGTGATTTTGGTCTTAATGCATCTGTGAACAGTGATGAAGACTCGGTTGAGCATGTACATCCACACAGTCTCACCAGAGTCTTCTCCGTCCGCATATACGTTATATTTTCGACACAAGACTGGACGTGTAGCGTTAAATACCAATATAAATGAAAATGAAGTGATGTTTGATTATGACCCCCAACTCACTAGACGCCGCTTAACTGTGTGTGTTCTTTTTTGTTCTTGCTAACACTAATACACTGCTACGTTTTAGTGGTCCCAGCTTTAAGGACATATATTACCACAATACGTACGGACATCTGTATTAAAGCGACTGAAATCCAGATGGCACGAACAAAAAAAAAGAAAAAAAATCGAATTCGCCCTAAATTTTATTCTTTATGTTATCCAAGTAAACCAAGGGTAGAAAATGTATCGTTTTTTATCAATAAAGTGATCTTGAGTCGTTTTCAATTGTCCCGATGAAGGGGTTTCCTATTTAAAAATACTGACAGGGTCGAATTTGCGATGGAAAAAGTATCGAAAACAAGAAAATCTCACCGATTATAGGGGTTTGTAATATGTCGGTTATCATTTTTTAATGCCCCAAATACAAAAATAACACTTATATTTTTAAAATTGGAATTTTTTATTTTTTTTCGACAGTTGGGTATCTGGAGTTCAGTCGCTTTAAAGCCTTATCCCAAATATAGACGCTTTCTGACGCCTCTGAAGCAGACGACATTGGAAATCATTGTTTCAAAAGGTGAAATTGCTCACACAATGTTTCCAATTGTATTCAATAACGGTTATATCATTTATAGAGGCTCCATATTTTGGACTTAATGGTTTTTTTTTTAAATTCGTCTGCTGCAAAATGGTCGTATGTTGGAAAGGGATGGAATGAAACAAGAGTCCAAACATTGTTCCAGAATGCCACAGTAAATAGGGAACATGTACACTTCGATACTATTTGAGAGAACACTGATCAATTATTTCGTCTGACCAACTTAGTAAATTACTAGAATGTATCTTTAATCAATAACAAACATCATTGGAAAATGTTTGAAATTTGTTAAATACGAAACATATCAGTTTTGAAACAAGAGAACCATCATGGTTCAGGACCGCTCACCTTAGTTGTCATGCTATCCACAATAACTCATTTTGCGGTCAGGTTAGCTAATACAAGAGGCCAAATAGGACCCGTGCAGTTCTACTCTCACAATACAAAATAATCCAAACCCTGTGTTATCTATCTGTTGTCAAATGAGTATGACTGAGAATGTTTATGTACCAGTAAGTAGTTCAAAAACATTCATTTATTTTCTAAGGAAATAATTTATTTTCTAAATCTTAGACTCTGGGCAAAGAGGATAAAACAGCCCCAGCCCCTGGTGGCCATTTCTCGAAGATGGCTTAAACAATTAAGGTTGGGGTTTACATCAGGAAAATTTAACGTACAGTTTGCATTGCTGGATTAGCGTTAAACACTTTAGTATTCCCTTATCGGTCGGAGACCGGTTTGGGGATTATAGGTTTGCTCGCATACATCAGTCCGTCCGTCCGAAATTTCGTGTCCCGGCTGTATCTTCCACATGCTTGAATGGATTTTTATATTACTTCACATAATAATTCTCCATAACAAAATTATGTGTCATGCATATCACCCAGCCACCTACTCCGAAGGTCAAGGTCACAGTTTGGTCTCAAACATTGTCAATTTTGTGTCCGGGCTGTATCTTCCACATGCTCAAAAGGAATTTGATATTACTTCACGCAATTATTTTCCATAACTAAATGATATGTCATGCACATCACCCAGCGACCTATTCCCAAGGTCAAGGTCACAATTTAAGCTCAAACATTGTCCATCCGCAATTTTGTTTTCAGGCTGTGTCTTCCACATACTTGCATGGATTGTGATGTTACTTCACACACATTTTCTCCTTATCAAGATGATGTGTAATGCACACCACACAACCAGGCACCTACTCTTAAGGTCTAGGTCACAATTTGGACTAAAATATTCTCAGGTTTTTCTTACATGTCCGGGCTGTGTCTTCCACATGCTTTAATGGATTTTGATGTAACTTCACACAATTATTCTTCATAGCAAGATGATATGTCATGCAAAATAACCAGCCACTTATTCCCACGGTCAATTTCAGACTTGAAGACTTTGGTCCTCAATATCATGTTAGTCCAGTCAGAACATAAAAGTTAATCATTAATTTTTAACCAATTCCTTGATAAGTTAAGTATTAATTTAAGTATTAAACTGATAATGTCACTGAATTAATACCTTTTGTAAGGGTTTAGACTACCATGTATATTCTATTGTTGGGTTTTTGACTACCCTGTAAATCCGATCATTAAGGATTTGAACACCCTGCAATTTTAATCATTCGGGTTTTGAAATCTGTATAATATTTGGACTATTTGGTTTTTGACTGTCTCCCGTATATGAGCAAGGGCTGTTATGACGTAAAAGCTGGGTTGGCTTTATTGAGGTTGTATGGACAGATAAACTTGACTGGTAAATCACACAACTTTGACCTACGTATACCTTTCGTTTTGATTTGATAACTTGAATATAGACTGGACAGTCTGCTTTGTTGAAATATTCCCTCTTCATATTTCAAATTTCTTTTATTTTCATTTTCTTTAAGGTAGTATTACAATGACTTCAACACTCTCTTTCTATAGTAGCTCTCGATTACTAAACACCATTTCGGGTTTAGAGTGATGTCTTAATAGTTCTAGATTGTAGAATATTATTTAAAATGAATTGACTAGTGCAAAACCTCCAGAAATGTACTTATTAAGCCTGTATTGTTTAATATATGCTTATACTGATTGTACAAGTTCCGGAAGAACATCAACAACACACTGAATTACTTTTCTAAATTGTCTCTAATTCTGACAGTTGCAATATCATGTTGAAATCAGATCATCAAATCCAGTTCAGTCGAAAACTGAACATAGAAAAGTAAGCATTCCTGAGTCAACGCCCAAAAAGCCAAAGGCAACAAGTTGCTTTTGAGCCATTCAACTAAATGGTGTCAAAGCAACTAGATATAAACGCAGTTATGAGTGAAATATTCAAAGAAAATATACTACAGCATAAGTCATTAACTATCACGAAGCTACATGGTAAAACATAGTACGTATCTAAACCAGATGGAACGAATCGTTTTCCTGAACGGTAACGAACATAACCGGGTATGAAAACATATAAGTTCAGAAAATATCTAAAATATTGAAATATGTCAAATAATGAACTCATATTGTAGTTTGAACATAAAAAACTTACTCTATGGGGGCCTTTGACTCGAGAAAAGCTCTAAAATATATGTATCGCCAGGCAATGTACAAAAAAAGCAACCATACCGTCTCGAAGACGTAATAAAAAGTAAAATGTGAAAATCAAAGGTTAGTCAAGGTTGATAGCTTTTTCAAATCACCTGAAGTATTACTGACATATAGATATCATATTAATCGAGTATAACAGAAACTTATATAGAAATCTCTTATGTCCTACAGACAAGACAGTACCGCCAAATATGCCTTGTCTAACAAACACAATTCAGTAACTTGTTGGGATACCAGCCGGAAAAGGGGATTTAATTTGAAACCACTTGCGCAAAAGAAAAGAAAATCTCCAAAGAAATTTGCTGTTAAAACTAGGAATTACAGAATTGAATATGTGTATACGCTGTCAACAGGCGCATTCATAATGCTTGAATATTGTGAATAGAGTGGAAGAAGCGTTTTGATTCAGACTAAACATATAAATGCAGATAATCAAATCCCAGTGATACAATATATACTAAAAGACAAATCAATTAAATGAAATGATAACAACAGTAGTTGATGTTTGATTATAGTATTGGGCATCGTTTAATTTTAGGATTTTTTGTCAAGAAAATAAGTATAATACAGTTCTGAGAGGTAATTTCGCTCTCCGCCATTTTGTCAACAAATCAAACTATTCAGTCATTTCCTAGTTGTCGAAGGTTAAACTGGAAGCAGTTCCTTCGGTTTTTGCATAATTACAATAATTACAATATTTGTTCAGTTGAGTGGCTCTCCATAAATGTTCACACGTCCCGGTTCAGATATGTGGATTGTTTACGGAACATGTCGAAAAGTGCCAAATCGCTTGAAAGGTATAAAAGTATATACAAATGAAATAGCCAGGGTGGTGTAATGGTTCTGTTGCCAGATTAGCACGTGACATATCATTTTTTTATTTAACTAAAGTATATCATTATTACTTTTGTTTTATTTTTGTCTTTTTATTGCCTCATACCTGTGGTACGAACGCCCTTTGACACCTCTGCAACCCACTCCTTATAATTTGAGATTTGATATAAAAATCAAAAGCATTGCATTTATTTTTTCACCTATGTTAAGTGAAACCCTATTGGAGAATTATTTGTTTGCTTGTGTAACGTGTACCAGAGTTAAGCCATCGCGGGTCACCCATCCAGGTACTAACCACGATGAACGTTGCTTAACTTTAAGAAAAGGTCAACCACTCTACCAACGTCGCTATAAAAGCCGGCTTCTACGACAAGGCTGTAGAAGTGGTATTTACACCTATACCCCGTTCCCGTTACATTTCTCCCTCTTTCTCTTGACTTCGACCCGAAGTCACACAACTGAACACAAGCAGTACACTAGAGCGGAGTCTATGTAACATCACTGGGAACCACCGGGGTCCGGGGATGATGGTGATATCAACCCAAAAATCCCACCGCTGCCACCATTTGTAACGTGTACCGGCGTTAAGCCATCGCGGGTCACCCATCCAGGTACTAACCGCGATGAACGTTGCTTAACTTTAAGAAAAGGTCAACCACGCTACCAACGTCGCTATAAAAGCCGGCTTCTACGATTTATGGTGATTTACGATGCTTTCAACAATAGTTAAGTTATATCACGGCGTTTCATGTATAATCTACCATGACTACTGGTACATGTATCCTAATACCTAGCAGTCAGCCGTAATACTAACCAAACATTTTCGCCAGGGAGGAAAACAATTATTTTGGTATACAGTGTGCCCCCTTGTGGCAGCATTTTCAGTGCTTTTATTAAAATTGGTTTTGGTCAGGTCATTTCTAAAGGGTATGTGGACTACTGTTTAACAAAATGGTTTCGAATCATTTTAATTATTCGATCCCTTTGACGGGTGAAAGCTGGATGCATGGGAAATAAAAGAGCAGTGTGTGTTGATATCATATAAAGTGTATTAATTAGGGTATAATTATTGGCACTACACTTCTAGTTTGTGTCAGATGATGCATTCAGGTTTATATTACATAAAGGTTGACATTGGTGATCATGTGTTTAAGATAACCTCATCCCACATACAGCAATTTTGCAGCTGACGACTGTGAAATTATCGTGGCTAAAATAATAGAAAGTCTCCAACAAATGAAAGTGTAACTACATGTACTGAAAAGAATTGAAATCAAGTTGTTAGAAGGAGAAATTGCCTAGTATGAGCAATTTCTTCTTTTGTCACATCGTTTTCAAACGTCGTCTGTTAAAGAGGCATGGAAAAGCGTCTACATTTGGGGAAAGGGTTAATCACAAACAGCGAGACGCAGCTCAAGTGTTTGTTAGATAACAAATAGATGACATAACATTTTCTAAAGTACATGTATAAATCCTACATTCAGGATTTCGTAAATATTCCTTGCCTATTGACACCAAACACTTCCTTGAAAAGGTATAAACTAGTTATCTAGTTTAAATTTTCACAACAGACGCCCTTTGACCATGTCATCGTTGGGAAAGGAGAGACAATTCAAAACTCTCTAGAAAATTGATGTTTAGCCATTCGATCTTATATTATGGTGAAGTGTTCGTCTTGCGTGCATGCCTCCGTGCATGCGTGCGTGTGTTAACTTTCAAAGAGTGGGGCGCTGTTTTGCCTTATATGACTAAAGTAAAACTTTCAAAATTCTTCTTCTCCGGAAGTATCTGGCTGACCTTCAAATACTATTTATAGAAATGTTTCTTTGATGACCCTCTTTGAGAGCCCTTCAAGCAATGTTAATTGGTCCAAAAACATGCCCGATAGGGGCTGTAAGTCTTAAATTGACTTAAGTAAAAACTTAAATAATATTATTATCCAAAACTATTTGACCGATTTTCAAATAACATAGTGTAAATGTTCGATTGTTCGTTTGTGTGTTCGCCCTTAACCCTTGACTAGCAAGGCAACGTTTGACTGCAGCCATGATTTACTATTGTATATAAGGTTAAAAGACCAGTTATTAATCGATTGTCATTTACTTCACGCTGATTTGATTGGTTGACCTAATTACGCAAAATGCGTATGCCTTCTTTATTGAGTAAAACTAGTTCTAACTAGTGCAATACAATCTTCCTTTGCCCTTTCAGACATATTTTGATTAAACATCATCATACGAATGACATTGAGCCATTTTTCTTTTTTACCAAAATGATTTCATCACTAGGCAATACTAATACTTTCATTAATACATAATATGAATAGGTCTGCCTAGCCCTTTTCCGTATACCGCTGTATATTTAGTTTATGAGGTAAAGGTTTAAGCAGACTATAAAGATATACTATCATGCAATCTGTGTATGGCTATTTACATAAGCCGTTCATAGAGTTATAAGTTTCATGACAAAATGGTCTAAGTCTCGCACCTACTAGGGGACTATGGATAAAACAGGTCGAATATTATCATATACGGCTGGATAAGATGTTTTTCCTTCATTTCGTGTGTGTGTGTGTGTGTGTGTGTGTATGTCTGTCCGTATGCCATTCCAACTAGGAAAGGAAAAGTTAACAACTCTACAATGTATGTGGTTCCGTTACGGCGATTCAATTAAACTCAAAATCGCTAGACGAGGCTTATATATGATACACAACCAGTACGTTATCACTTTCCCAAATACAGAAACATGTTGACGCATCGAAACCAACCTGCTTTCTGCAATAATCATTACTTTTTGTGTCGCCTACCTGCGGATTAATTCTCCGTCGTCCGTCAGGCTGTTTGTCCATCACATTTTACCTTACCTTGAATACCTCCACCAGTAGTTGTTGTCATTCTGTAATATTGTGTGAAGCAATTGGACTTTAAATAAGCAGTGTGGGTCTCTGTCACCAGGGCTCATCTGTTATTTACATATATTATATACTCAATGATAAAATATAGAGATTTCCCAACTTGAGAAAACCTATAACATGCTTTTTGTCTACTGAGCAATATCGCCTAGTGTGCGATATAGCTCACTAGCCGGATTTTCGGAACTCCTTTTTTTTTTATGGCGCACTCGTTTTTATATCGCAAGAATCTCGTCCACTTGGGATGAAGGATAAATAGCCCGTGTTGTTCAATGTTTCATGTTCAAACAATATTTTCTAATCTAACCCAGAATTCATGTATATACTTGATATTTTACAAAATTTGCAGTGTTTATATGTGTTCATACCATTTGAGGAAATTCGTTTAACTGATGGACTTTTAGTAATAGGTTAAACCTTTTCCCTGATAAACACAACTTTTAACTTAAATACTGTTCAAAACGGCATTTAACTCAATTCAAACATAAGCCCAACACATAGTTCCTTGGGTGAATCCACATATTCCTGCTATGACATGACAGGAACAGAAGTAAAAAAACAAGAAGGTAAAATGAGTTTTCTATAAGCCTACACATGTTGTTAAGATACTAGGGATAAGTGCAGTGTTTAACTTGCATAAGACTAGATGAGTTTTACTTTTTCTTTATAACAGACCTTTTCTGACAGCATGTGCAACAGAAACATTAAAATATGTGATAAAAATGTCAGAAGGCTTTTTGAATATCATATTGGGTAAACAGTTAACCTACACAAAATCTGCAGCACACGACTATAAAAACATCTAGGCTAAATGTGGAAACTAAGCTAGGTTGAAAAGGATTAAATATATACATGTACACAGGCAGTCTGTTATCAGTGATAATCATTATACAATTTACTTTGATGATAGACAGATGTACAAAGTCTATTTGATTAATCTACAATCTCTTTTAACATTTTCCCACTTTGACGCATCTACAGTAGACAATGTTTTTGAAAATCATTATGAAAAAAGGGAAATATGTTCAACATAAACAACAATGTTATGCAATAGATTCAACAGTTATACCTACATTTATAAACATTTTCCATATTTCTTGATATTTTCAACGTAGTCTGCTGCAAATCTGTTAAATTTAGGAAATCTTTAACTCTCACCCACATTACAACAAAACTGCAGCAGTAAACATTGAAAACATTTAGGCAATGAAAAGTCTCTTGAAATATAAGTATATTAACCAAAAGATGTGGAAGACATTTTTGGCAAATGACTGAACAAATGTACATTAAGGGTATTTTCTCCTTTTACAACAATATTTATAAAAAAACATCTACTGACTATTTATTTAAAAGCCTCTGCATGTAGGAAAAGGTTAATCCGGTTACAGATAACATTTGAAACCTTTGCAGCAGGAAGTTTTAAATGAAACAATGTGGCTGGGGGAGAAATGTACTTGATGACGTGAGCACTTCCACAGTTTTTAAAACACTGAAAATGGATGAGTAATTTCTATTAGCTCGATTTATTGATTGATTGCTTGGTGTTTAACGCCACTTTCAACATTTGTTTAACTCCATAGATCGCATAGATTATTTCATGATTTTCAAGTTATGCGGATGATACTCATAACTTGTGAACTTTAATACACTGTTATCAATGTACTTGGAACTATGTACATGTACTATATAGTTAATTAGTCCAGTTAAATCTTTCCCACATATAGCAAATCTTCACATATGGCAGACACAATGCATATTTTACGATAAACAGGGGAGACAATATACCGCTATTAAGCCGTACTAATAATTGACTAATTCGACTGTTATCTGCTCTTGTTATTTCCCCGCCAAATATCGGACATTTCCGTAACAAGTCGATCATGGTGCCCTAGGGCTGTATTGAAATACACATGATACTTGGTTGTTTACTGATAAGAAGCTGATTTTAGGGTACTACAACTCGAGATTAAATAACGGGTATCGGAGTGTTAGCAAAAGTAAGTATGGGGGAGCTTAGGAAAATAACACAGCATCGATCTTTAATATTTTATTATTTCGATATTTTTTAATAAAAGTTCATCAATAAATATTCCAATCACTTTCTTTCAATCAAAACAATACATCTTTATCAGTTTTTCAATACAGTGTTACCGACGTAGAGCCCAAATGTGTTGTTGATTCCTCCATAATCGTTAGTAATAATCAGTAATGGGTTAATACTGGCGGAATGGAACACAGTGCAGGAAGAGTTGAAATGGCTCGTAACGAGCAATCTCAAATCCTCCAACTCTGTTTTCAAATGGCCTTTTATTGTGTGAGGGGAAATGCATAAACTGTCACACGTAAATAAACATTTTTTCTTAATCCTTTGCAAGTATTAGTACATCATTTATCAATAATGGGTGAATTACATTTACTGACAGTGAAAAAAAGCGCAGGAGAGTTCCGATTGCTCGTCACTATCAATTTGAACTTTTCCTGCACTGGTTGCAAATGCCTTATCTGCAGGATGCGGGTAAATGCGTACATATATTGAAAACATTGTTAACGTCCCGTTATCGCAAAATCTGAAAATATTTCGGAAAAGTGAGACTAATTTAAATAAAAAATAAATGAGGTAAAAAACTAAGCATATATGCTTATATTTGTTTTATTATGAGTATATTTCGTTACGTTTCCTACACAGCCTTCTATATTAGGTGCGGTGAATGTCTATTTTATTTTACTTATTGCCAGTAATTATTTTCTTGCACTGGATCAGTTCAATGAATTTTTATTTTTGTTTGCGCAGTGTGGTAGATACTCCTAGTTCTGTTAATTTGATTTTGAGGTCTGGGACGCTTGAAATTCATTTGGGCATTTTTCCGAGAACTGTCCCGATCATCTTGCACTCCGCAGTCTTAACATTCAATTAATTGAAATCCCGTTTCTGGTACCTTTCTCTCTTGTAATGCTACGTAAATATCCCAGTTTCATTCTTTTTCTGATTAAAAGGGCATCATTGGTTGCGTCGTGTTTATAGGAAATATGGTACAATAGCACGTGCAAGTATGGCATTATATTATATGATTGGTAGCCCTCTCGTTTTTTTCGGGAGACACTCAAAATCTCCATGGGTTAAAATTGCCCTCGTAGTCAAAATCCCCATGGCCAAAATGACAGGGTATTTAAAATCCCCATGGCCAAAATGACAAGGTCTTAAAAATCCCAATGATAGCTAGGTAGTCAAAATCCCCATGATGAATTTCAGTGTTTATTTTTAAAAAAAAACAAAGTTATATGACACAGCCGGTCATTTAAATGATCATGCCACTGAATACCCCTAAATTAGATTCATTGCATGATTGCCCCTTAATTAAGTTTATTGCATAATGGCTTAAAATCTATTATGATAATTACTTTAAATAATCATGTCATCATTTTGAAATGTTGGAAATCTTTGCAAATGTTGCTTATAGTGACAACAAAATAAGTAATAAATGTTTCAAAATTATTCTGGCAGTAAATGATGCAAAACATGTGCAACATTTGGACTACTGGGTAGAAATACCCAGTAAAAAGGTAAAATAAACTATATGGATTTAGATGGTTATTATACTGGAAAGTGAAATTGTTACTCTGATTCATCCCACAATTATGATTCTAATTTCTAATATTTAATATAACAGTTTTAAACTTTTTGCTTATCATCTATAACTTGGAGTTCAGCACAATTAAATAAAATGCATATATGAATACAAATGATTAATGAAATTGCCCATTGTTTCATTTGTCTTTTATTTCGCTTAGTGGAAGCCGCCAGGCGGCTTACTGTAGGGATGGTTTTAATTTTCGGTCAAGGAGAATATTTAGACCTGCCAGCGTGACCACATATCTTGATTTCTCTTTGTCCTTTCTAAGTACATTAATTTAAGGTAATGACTTTTAAAACATCCCTTTTACACTCTATATACATGTGTGAGTTTTACAAATTAAAAACAAAAGACAAAGGCCAGTATATTAATTGAATGTATGTACATTTTTATTTAAACGAAATTCATACTGTATCTACTCTAGACAGTAAAATAGAGAACCCTTCTATTGAATTTGTAAATGTAGTCTGGTTCCTTAAAATTACATGCTATGATATATTACGCAGTAATTAGACGAAGAAGCCTCGTCTCGTATTCACTAAACTTTTCAATTTAGATATTTGTCTAAATCTAAATCTTAATATTTAGTCCACGTTTTAGATTTGATCCGTATTCACCAACGCGTTTTAAACCGATCTCAATTTGGTCTAGTGTGTAAATGTCGTAAGCGGCCACGCAGCGACTCTGGTTCCCGAATCAAGTTAAAGGCTAAAATAAAAGACAGTACCATTCATCTATAGTCTATTTATAGATTTTCATTTTATCGCAATTTCACATACATTTTTCATTTGCTTTGCTTTTAATAATCTGACTTTCATGTTCAGTACATACTGGATTCAAAGTTAACTTTGAGTACAATTTTCATCGCAAAATGCAGACATGAAAAGATTTAAACCACAGAAATATCTGTTTCAAGATCAATTTCGTTCTTTTTCGCTGTTGCAGTTCCACATTTCATGAATATCGCGGTAAACACGATATCGGTGTATTTTGTCTAGCCAACAACATGTTTTATCACGGATGCGATGTGAACATCCAGAATACTTAAATGAAATGAAATCTTCTCGTTCTTACAAACAAAGTGTGATCGGATTAACTGAACTGTATTTAACTTATCACTGTAAATGTAGACAGCATTTCAACTCTTATATCAACTGTTAAATTTACAGTTTGAGAAATAAATTCAAGTAAATTTTCAAGCGCTGGTTAAACTTTTTAAAAGAAAATTGAAACTAGTTCCTATGTTAAGCCTTTCCCTTAAAAATTGGAACCTCTTGCTAAATGAAGGTATAATTTATGGACATAAAGTAGAAAATATTGTAGCAAAAGGATAAATTCCTCGTTATCAATTTCTCTTTTTGTCACAATGTTTTCAAAAGTCGCTGCAGCTATTGTCAGTCTTTCGGATTACGTGTACATAGAAATACGTTTACTTGATTTTCTGAATGCTAATCACGACACGAGTTCACATCAGTTTCGTCAACTCGAGATTGTGCGTTTGTAATCCGACAGCTTTGATTTTCAATTGCTCAATTTGCCACAATAATTTCAACTCTTTTCAATTATCTTACTATCATTTATAGAGATTTTCTATGTTTTATACTTGATGATTTTAAAGTCTGTGAGAGTAAACATCATTGAAATCATTGTGGCAAAAGGAGAAATTGCTCATAATGAGCAATATCTGCATTTGCCACAATAATTCAACACTTTTCAATTATCATACGATCATTTATAGAGGTTTTTTTTTACTTGATAATTTCAAAGTCGTCTACTGCAGATTTGTTTTATGTGGGAAACCCTTATCCATTATCATGACTTACCGATACAAACGAAAAACAGATTTTCTGTGTGTCAGCATTATTTGATAAAACATTATCATAACAGGGCGTGTGTTCAATACAAATAGTTGATTGTTTTTGGTACTAATTTAAATTTATCATAACCTCTTGTCCATTTATCTTTAGTATTATATGTCACTTTTTATGATCAGCTTAACTCTAAATTATCTCATTCACTTAAAACACAGACCCTGCCAGGTTAAATATTCTACATAAAACTTATATCTTCAATAATCGATATCAGCATTACTGACTACAGATTAAATTGTTCTAATGTTTGTGGATTTAAATGATCTTTTTTCTTATTTCTTCATGTGAAACGAAATATTGCGGCTTCTCTTTGATGCTTTGCATCAAACATCCGTCTTGTATTAGCATATGGCCCTTTTATTCTGTTGGTTACCAAACACATTTTTTCACACGTCCGTTTTTTTAATTATACTAATTCCCCTACTTATTATAAAGCTTTATTGCATAAAACATACATACATGTTTAAAGCAAATACAGTTTAACACAAAGACATGAATTTCGTAAAGGAAAACATACAATTTTCGGAAGAGCAAAGTAGTGGTGATTGTAGATGGATAAATTTTAAGTTCTGATTAACATTGCCTCATAAATAAATCTACTTAATCCGCGTATAGTTGTTTTACATATTTCAGACATGAGATTTATAAATTTTTGAGTCGTTGGCCATGTGAAATAATACCTTTTCAAATTGTTCACTCTTAAGTCTGTGTATTTTGGACATATAAGAAGGAAATGATATTCTGATTCTATTTGATTAAAAAGACAATTTTTACAGATTCGAGTGCTACGAGGGTTATTCGTAAATCTTCCTTGTTCTATAGCTAAAGTATGCGATGACGTTCTAAATCTTGCTAATGCTGTTCTATATGTTGGTACTTTAATCACTTGTAAGTATTTTTCAAGAGCTACCGAATGTTTGAATAGGCAATATGACCTTGGTGAGTTATTTATAGTTCTATACCATTTCGCATAATATGTTTTTATAATATAATACTTGATTGGCTGCAATTCAATTTTTATATTTGATTGATTTTCCCATAATAATATTAACCCCGATTCATCTAAAATTTGCTTAATGCTGTAAGCCCGGTTATTATTGTTATATGTATGTCCATATTCGGCATCTGTTTTTAGCATTTTGTACGTTTTGAATAGAATACTATTTTCATTTAGAGATAATATTTTCATCCAATATTTTATCATTATTATTTTTCTTTGAATGTACATTGGTATAGTTCCTAGTTCTCAGTATAGAGCTTCGAGGTTGGTTGATTTTTTAACACATAACATCTTTCTACAAAATTTGGAATGCATAGCTTCTGCATCAGGTGATTTATGCATTCCCCAGATCTGGGCCCCGTAGTTCAGAGTTGGAGAAACAAGTGTATCGAATAACTTAAGTCGTTCTGTAATAGGCAGTTCTATTTGATTAAATATCGTAAATAGGTTATGTTGCGCGAATGAAGCATGTTGGGCTGTGCGTTTTTGAGTCTGTGTCCACTTGCCATTTTTAAATAAGTGTACTCCTAAGTATTTAAATGATTTAACAAGTTCAATATTTGTATTATATAGATAAAAGTCGTAAGAAGTGTGACGTCCATTTTCGCATATCATGATTTTAGTCTTGTTGACGTTAATCTTAGGTTTGTACTTATTGCAATAATTTTCAATGTCGTTTAGAATTGACTGTAATGATTTTGGATCATGTGTAAATACCACTGCATCGTCTGCAAATAATAACAAAAATAATTGCATGTCATCAACTGTTAAAATACCATCAATATCACTTTTGATGTGTTGCAAAATATCATTCAGAAAAAATAAACATAATAAACTACTACACTGATCGCCTTGTTTTACACCGATATATGAATTAAAAGATTCAGATTTAACATTTTGGTATCGAACAGTTGATTTTACAGTTGTATACATAGATCTTAAAGCTAAGACAAACTACTCAACACCTTTGCTGTCACTTAATGACACAGACCATTTTCACCCATGGGGATTTTGACCATGGGGATTTTGATAAACACTCGTTTTCTTAGTCCAATTTCATGAAACTTCAAAATTAATCTATGTACCGTAGCAACACCAATTCTTCATTTTAGATCCGTGTTTCTTTTTCAATTAACAAATTGTAAAAAATTGAAAATGATTGTAAATTGGCATTTTTATTAATAACAATCGATTTCTGAATTAATCTATCAGGAAATGTAAATCGTCGGAATCGAGAAAGCTGACCTGTTGCGCAGATGTATTATCTACATTATCGGTAATTTTTCATTATCGTGTTGAACAAAATAGACTGTGTACAATTAGACACATTACACAGACGACAAGCCAATTAACATATTTCCGAGTATAAATCTTCCGTTAATGCTCGGAAATTATCGGGAGCTTTCGCTAACAATAACGGAACCTATGTTTACGCTGAAATGTTAGTTGTACTTGCGGAAAATGTTAAAGGAATAACATTTAATTATAATATTTTGATGAAATATAGTTCAAATTGAAGTTTAATACATTTTCTAACTCATGCAATAAGTGCATTTTTTAATTTCTAATTTAGAAAAAAATATATTCACTGTAGAACATGTAAATATCAACCGAGAAATACCGTTTTCTTCACAGTTTTAATGTAAGTAAGATGGACATTTTGGTGACTATATTCAAATTTAAAAAGGACCAAAATGTTATAACAATAAAAATTATTAAAAGATATATTTATATTCAGGAGAAAAAACTAAAATGTACCTTCATAATTTAATGTAATTTTGTTATCGAATTTTGACAGTCGCTGAATCTGATAGTTGGATATGGCAGACAACAAATATTTTGGTAAAAATATGGAAAATCTCTAAAAATGTATAAATGTATTTAATTATATTGAAAAGAGTTAACAAAGTGCAATTTCTCCTTCTGCAAAAATGTTTGTAAATGTCGTCTGTTGCAGATGCATTAAAATTCATCTGCAAGTGGGAATGACACATGTAATTGACAAACGATTATAGAATTCACCAAAATATAAATATCTGGAGAAAGAAAGTGTTTTAGCTCACCTGAGTATGAAACCTGGCAAATTAAAATCAGAATTTATTTAGAACTTAAGATTTAACCCAATACAGTCAGAAGACAATTTTAAAACACATTGTGATAAAGGGAGAATTTGCTCATAATGATTTCTCTTTTCCCTTCAATGTTTTGGTTGTAGTTAAACTCTTTCTCACAAACAACAAATCTGCAGCAGACGACTTTCAACAAATCTGGAGAAAAATATTTTTTAATGTAAAATGTTTTTTGAGAATATAGTTGAAAACATTCTGGCAAAAGAAAAAAATGCTCATTATGATCAATTTCTTTTTTTGCCACACTGTTTCAAAGGTCTTCCACATGTCTTCCTTTGAACACTCTTATTAAAAAGGTAAAGGATTATTTACTGTTTTAAGTCTGTCACATTCAAGATTTTGCTGCAGAGTTTTTAAAAAGTGTCTGTATGTGGGAAAGGGTTAAGTTATTGCTAATACAAATACCAAGATACTAAAAGCTTTATTTATTGTTGGAGAGTCTTATTGGCAAAGGAACACATGTGACCCTTAAGGTTTGAACACTCTTATTAAAAAGATAATGGATTAACTTTTGTTTTTAGTCTGTGAAATTCATGATTTTGACCAAATTTGTGTTTCAGATCCAAAGTAAAGGTCATATGTTAATTTTAGCAAAGGTGGATCTACGAACATGAGAAATATTTTAACTCCCATATAGAATAATTCTCCTTTCTATCCTTTGATGAGGTGTACTCATTTACCTGTTATGCTTTGTTAACCCTTCCCCAACATAAGCAAACATGTGGGCATACACATTGAAAATTCCCTATACTTGTTAGTGATATTAAAACATTGTTACAATCGGAGAATTTGCGCATTATGAGTAAATAATACTTTTGCTTGAGTTATTTCAAAGCTCTTCAGCTGCAGATGCCTCAAAAATATAGAGAAACTATACGTATGGAAGTAATTATTAAAATGAGATGAAAACATGGTAGCAAAAGTTGAAATTGTTTTTGGTCCAAGTCGAACTGGATCATTGTGTTGTCAAACTTTTGGTCACAAAGTCAAACTTTAGAAAAACCTTGTGAACATTATGGAAGCCACATTGTTCATTAAATCTTCATGAATGTTCATAAGAACACTCATTATCATCAAGTGTATTTCATGTTTGAAACTGACGTGTGTGTAGTAAAAACCAAGGTCAGTCAGTCAATTGATTTAACGCCGTATTCAAAACAAAATTCTTCATATCCCAGCAGCCAGTTCACCTACCCATGTATTTCCTGAATTTCCAACACCAGTACTCCACACAACATTCTTTCCAAGCAACTGGCTTTTTCCCACTTAGACTGTAAGTCCATTGGTGCAAGACGAATGACTGGTCGCATTGACTTGTCAAACATCAGAACGAATGTTGGTCGAGCTGGGGTTCTAACTCACAACCCGTGGATTGACAGCCTAGGTCACTACCGACTGAGCTACCGGGAAAAAACCTTGCGGGTCCATATTCACCAATCATTTGAATTATTTTTCTTATTCTTATTTTAAATTTCTAAAGTAACGCAATTTCCGATTTGCTAAACCATTATAAATTGGTAACGTGAAGTTGGTGTCTAGTGTATAGTATCTAGTATGGTTTATCATAAACGATACTGGCAACCAGAATCTAGTATCGTTTATCATAAACGATACTGGCAACTAGACACTAGTGTCGTTTAAGGAATTAGATATGTTACTTTAATTTTTTCAGCATAGTTTCCAGAATCAATTTGCAGACTCCAGTGTCGTTTAACACTAAACGACACTGGCAACCAGACACTAGTATCATTTAAGGTACTGGATATATAATTAATAAACTTTCAGACTCCAGTGTCGTTTAACACTAAACGACACTGGCAAACAGACACTAGTATCATTTAAGGAACTAGCTATATAAGTAATCAATTTTCAGACTCCAGTGTCGTTTAACACTAAACGACACTGGCAACCAGACACTAGTATCGTTTAAGAAACTAGATATATAATTAATCAATTCAGACTCCAGTGTCGTTTAACACTAAACGACACTGGCAACCAGACACTAGTATCGTTTAAGGAACTAGATATATAATTAATCAATTTCAGACTCCAGTGTCATTTAACACTAAACGACACTGGCAACCAGACACTAGTATCGTTTAAGGAACTAGATATAAAATTAATCAATTTCAGACTCCAGTGTCGTTTACCACTAAACGACACTGGCAACCAGACAGTAGTATCGTTTAAGGAACTAGCTATATAATTAATCAATTTTCAGACTCCAGTGTCGTTTAACACTAAACGACCCTGGCAACCAGACACTAGTATCGTTTAAGGAACTAGATATATAATTAATAAACTTTCAGACTCCAGTGTCGTTTAACACTAAGCGACACTGGCAACCAGACACTAGTATCGTTTAAGGAACTAGATATATAATTAATCAATTTCATAATCCAGTATCGTTTAACACTAAACGACACTGGCAACCAGACACTAGTATCGTTTAAGGAACTAGATATATAATTAATCAATTTTCAGGATCCAGTGTCGTTTAACACTTAACGACACTGGCAACCAGACACCAGTGTCGTTTAAGGAACTAGATATATAATTTTCAATGTTCAGGTTCCAGTGTCGTTTAACACTAAACGATACTGGCAACCAGACGCTAGTATCGTTTAAGGAACTGGATATATAATTAATCAATTTTCAGGATCCAGTAAACGACACTGGCAACCAGACACTAGTATCGTTTAAGGAACTGGATATATAATTAATAAACTGTGAGACCCCAGTGTCGTTTAACACTAAACTAAACGACACTGGCAACCAGACACTAGTATCGTTTTAGAAACTGGATATATAATTAATCAATTTTCAAACTCCAGTGTAGTTTAACACTAAACGACACTGGCAACCAGACGCTAGTATCGTTTAAGGAACTAGATATATAATTAATCAATTTCAGATTCCAGTGTCGTTTAACATTAAACGACACTGGCAACTAGAAACTAGTATCGTTTAAGGAACTAGATATATAATTAATACATTTTCAGGATCCAGTGTCGTTTAACACTAAACGACACTGGCAACCAGACACCAGTATCGTTTAAGGAACTGGATATATAATTAATCAATTGTCAGACAGGTATGTGAAGTTATCGCCTAGATCGTAGATCGTAGCTCAACCAAAAAAATGTAGTTGTTTGACGTGGGTCATAGATCGTAGCTCAACCACTTCAAACACATTGCGAATTGGCTGTAGATCGTAGCTCAACCACTTGAGAAAAAAAATGTAATTGGCTGACCTGGGTCGTAGATCGTAGCTCAACCACTTAAAAAACATTGCGAATTGGCTGACCTGGGCCGTAGATCGTAGCTCAACCACTTCAAAAACATTGCGAATTGGTTGAGCTGGGTCGTAGATCGTAGCTCAACCACTTGCAAAAACATTGTGAATTGGCTGACCTTGGTCGTAGATAGTAGCTCAACCACTTGAAAAACATTGCGAATTGGCTGACCTGGGTCGTAGATCGTAGCTCAACCACTTGAAAAACATTGCAAATTGGCTGACCTGGGTCGTAGATCGTAGCTCAACCACTAGAAAAAACATTGCGAATTGGTTGAGCTGGGTCGTAGATCGTAGCTCAACCATTTGAAAAACATTGCAAATTGGCTGACCTTGGTCGTAGATCGTAGCTCAACCACTTGAAAATCATTCTGAATTGACTGACCTTGGTCGTAGATCGTAGCTCAACCAATGGAAAAACATTCTGAATTGGCTGACATGGGTCGTAAATCGTAGCTCAACCAATGGAAAATCATTCCGAATTGGCTGACCTGGGTCGTAGATTGTACCTCAACCACTTGAAAAACATTGCGAATTGGTTGACCTGGGTCGTAGATGGTAGCTCAACCACTTGACAAACATTGCGATTTGGCTGACCTGGGTCGTAGATCGTAGCTCAACCATTTCAAAAACATTGCGAATTGGTTGATCTGGGTCGTAGATCGTAGCTCAACCAGTAGAAAAACATTGTGAATTGGCTGACCTGGCGTAGAGTGTAGCACAACCAATAGAAAAACATTACGAATTGGTTGATCTGGATAGTAGATAACTCGAATACATCGATATCTCAAACATGTCCATATCCCGAACATCCCGATAACTCGAACATCTCAATAACTCGAACATTTCGATTACTCGACCTCTCGAGAACTCGAACTTCTCGATAACTTGAACATCTCCATATCTCGAACATCTCCATAACTAGAACATTTTTATAACTCGAACATTTCGATAACTCGACATTTCGATAACTCGAACATTTCGATAACTTGAACATCTCCATATCTCGAACATCTCTATAACTCAAACATTTCGATAACTCGAACATTTTTCCCCTACTAGCAGCGGAGTGCTGACGTAAAACAAGGCTCAGCACTTCGCCGTAAGCGCGGGTAGATTGCGGTACCAGCCTTATAGCGTATGCGGCCCCGGCTCACATTTCCCCGACTAGCAGCGGAGTGTTAGCCGTAAAACACGCAGCAGATTCGGGTAGAAATCTGCCTTAAGGCCGTTGTCCCACTCCCGTGAGAAAAAGAAATGTGTTCCACTCCATTGTGAATTTTTGTTTTGTTCCATTCCCGTGACAAGGGCCTGTAGGCCCAACTGCTCCCCGTAATACACGTGGTAGACTCGGTTAGAAATCTGCCTTAAGGCCGTTGTTCCACTCCCGTGAGAAAAAAAAGTGTTCCACTCCATTGTGAATTTATTGTTGTTTTTGTTCCTCTCCCGTGGCAAGGGCCTATAGGCCCGAGTACTCCCCGTAATACACGCAGCTGACTCGAGTAGAAATCCGGCTTAACGCCGTTGTTCCACTCTTGTCATGTTTGAATGACCAATGTCGTGCCAGCACGATATTCAGTTTTGAATGTCCACTGTCCAATGTCGTGCCAGCAGGACATTCATTTCTAAATGTCCAATGTCCAATGTCCAATGTCGTACCAATGCCGTCCAATCTCCAATGTCTAATATCGTCCAATATCCAATGTCGTACCAGCACAACATTCATTTTTTAAATGTCTACTACCACGACATTCAATTTTTGAATGTCCAATGTCCTATGTCCAAGGTCGTGCCAGCACGACATTCATTTCTTGAATGTCCAATGTCGTGCCAGCACGACATTCATTTTTTGAATGTCCAATGTCCAATGTAGTGCCAGCACGACATTCAACGTTTGAATGTACATGTCCCATACTAGCAGCTAAGTGCTCGCCTAAATCAAGGCTCAGCACTTCGCCGTGTGCTCCCCGTAATACACGCGGCAGACTCGGGTAGAAATCTGCCTTAAACGACACTATAGTCTGGTTGCCAGTGTGGTTTAGTGTTAAACGACACTGGAGTCTGAAAGTTGAGTAATTATATATCCAGTTCCTTAAACGATACTAGTGTCTGGTTGTCAGTGTCGTTTAGTGCTAAACGACACTGGAGTCTGACAATTGATAAATTATATATTCAGTTCCTTAAACGATAATAGTGTCTGGTTGCCAGTGTCGTTTAGTGTTAAACGACACTGGAGTCTGAAATTGATTAATTATATGTCTAGTTCCTTAAACGATGCTAGTGTCTGGTTGCCAGTGTAGTTTAGTGTTACACGACACTGGAATCTGAAAATTGTAAATTATTTTTTCCAGTTCCTTAAACGAAACTAGTGTCTGGTTGCCAGTGTCGTTTAGTGTTAAACGACACTGGAGTCTGACATTGATTAATTATATATCTAGTTCCTTAAACGATACTAGTGTCTGGTTGCCAGTGTAGTTTAGAGTTACACGACACTGGAATCTGAAAATTGAAAAAATTATTGTTTCCAGTTCCTTTAACGAAACTAGTGTCTGGTTGCCAGTGTCGTTTAGTGTTAAACGACACTGGAGTCTGACATTGATTAATTATATATCTAGTTCTTTAAACGATACTAGTGTCTGGTTGCCAGTGTCGTTTAGTGTTAAACGACACTGGAGTCTGAAATTGATTAATTATATATCTAGTTCCTTAAACGATACTAGTTTCTGGTTGCCAGTGTCGTTTATTGTTAAACGACACTGGAGTTTGAAAATTGATTAATTATATATCCAGTTCCATAAACGATACTAGTGTCTGGTTGCCAGTGTCGTTTAGCGTTAAACGACACTGGAGTCTGAAATTGATTAATTATATAGCTTGTTCCTTAAACGATACTAGTGTCTGGTTGCCAGTGTCGTTTAGTGTTAAACGACACTGGCAACCAGACACTAGTATCGTTTAAGGAACTAGATATATAATTAATCAATTTCAGACTCCAGTGTCGTTTAACGCTAAACGACACTGGCAACCAGACACTAGTATCGTTTAAAGAACTAGATATATAATTGATTAATTTTCAGACTCCAGTGTCGTTTAACACTAAACGACACTGACGAACAGACGCTAGTATCGTTAAAGGAACTGGAAACAATAATTTTTTCAATTGATTAATTATATATCTAGTTCCTTAAACGATACTAGTGTCTGGTTGCCAGTCTCGTTTAGTGTTAAACGACACTGCTGGAGTCTGAAAATTGAAAATTATACATCCAGTTCCTTAACCGATACTAGTGTCTGGTTGCCAGTGTCGTTTAGTGTTAAACGACACTGGAGTCTGAAATTGATTAATTATATATACAGTTCCTTAAACGATACTAGTGTCTGGTTGCCAGTGTCGTTTAGTGTTAAACGACACTGGAGTCTGAAATTGATTAATTATATATCCAGTTCCTTAAACGATACTAGTGTCTGGTTGCCAGTGTCGTTTAGTGTTAAACGACACTAGAGTCTGACAATTGATTAATTATATATCCAGTTTCTAAAACGATACTAGTGTCTGGTTGCCAGTGTCGTTTAGTGTTAAACGACACTGGAGTCTGAAAGTTGAGTAATTATATATCCAGTTCCTTAAACGATACTAGTGTCTGCTTGCCAGTGTCGTTTAGTGTTAAACGACACTAGAGTCTGATAATTAATTAATTATATATCTAGTTCCTTAAACGATACTAGTGTCTGGTTGCCAGTGTCGTTTAGTGTTAAACGACACTGGAGTCTGACAATTAAAAATCATATATCCAGTTCCTTAAACGATTTAAGTGTCTGGTTACCAGTGTCGTTTAGTGTTAAACGACACTGGAGTCTGAAAGTTGATTAATTATATATCCAGTTCCTTAAACGATACTTGTTTCAAGTTGCCAGTGTCGTTTAGTGTTAAATGACACTGGATCCTGAAAATTGATTAATTATATATCCAGTTCCTTAAACGATACTAGTGTCTGGTTGCCAGTGTCGTTTAGTGTTAAACGACACTGGAGTCTGAAATTGAAAATTATATATCTAGTTCCTTAAACGACACTAGTGTCTGGTTGCCAGTGTCGTTTAGTGTTAAACGACAATGGAGTCTGCAAATTGATTCTGGAAACTATGCAGAAAACATTAAAGTAACATATCTAGTCCCTTAAACGACACTAGTGTCTAGTTGCCAGTATCGTTTATGATAAACGATACTAGATTCTGGTTGCCAGTATCGTTTATGATAAACGATACTAGATACTAGACACTAGACACCAACTTGACTTTAGAGTGATCTTCAAAAATAGCATAAGAACATATTAAAATGTTTGATCAATGCAGGCTCTGTAATGCCTGTCATGTTTCAGTAACTTGAAATGAGCTCTAGATTAGGTGAAAATTTCAAAACCCTTATTTGAAACTCAAAACCCTATGTTGTGGTACTCAAAATAATTGTCTCAGTGAGACGATTCTTTTGAGTACCCCCAACATAGGGTTTGGTTGAGTCATAAGAGAAATATAGGTGCGAAATGGCCAGTTTACTTATCCTTATCTTGTCCTCTGACTTGGTTATGTTTTACAGTGGTGAAGTCCTGGACCAATATAATGACCATACTGGATGAGAAGGACGGTGGGGACTCGGAACTCTTGGTTTATGCTATGACACTGCTCAACAAGGTAGGTCTCATTCATTGTTTAACGCTTTCCCTCATACACCAAATCAACAGCAGACGACTTAGAAAACATTAAGGAAAAAGCATGGAAAATCTGAATAAAGTTTAAGTAATAAATAAAGTTGAAAACTTTCTGACAAAAGGAGAAATTGCTACTTTTGAGAAATTTTGACTTTGTATAATAATGTTTTCAAAAGTTGTCTGCTGGAGAGGCGTCAAAAAGCTTATATATCATTATGTGGGAAAGAATTAACCTTTTTCAACATGCAAACACACAATTTGACGCATCTGCATCTTATAATTTGTGAAAACATTGTTGCGAAATGGGAAATTGCTTGTTATTAGCAATTTCTTTTGTTGCCACAACATTTTCACTGTATTCCTTAACTGTTCTTAAGACATTGTGGTGCAGAGGTAAAGCGTCGGCCTCTCGTATCAAAGGTCCTTGGTTCGAGTCCCGTGATGAGCGGGTCCTGACTTTGGTATTTTACACACAAAACGGCGCGAGTACTGGTTAAGTCTCCAGGAAGCAGGCATCAAGCGTGATTAATATAAGCTGAAAGCTTGTTTCGCAATCGATGTAAAATAAATAAGTTTAAATTAAGACATTTTCTATTTTTCTCCACTGGCTGACAAGTTGTCTATTGTGCATGCTTAAGCCTTTACAACTTCTTTGCTGTAACCACTGGGTTAATTGTGATGAAAGTCATAGATTGTGTCTTCAAAACTTTTTGATCTATGCAGTACATATCTTGGTAGCTATGGCATCAGAAAGAAAATACCTTCGCTTCCGAATCTTTTTGGCATAATTTCATATAATTTTGTAGAAATGTTCCTTGTTACACTACCAGATTCCTTACTGATTGTTAAAAAAAGCCTGGCTGCCAAGGGTTTGAGCTGTTTTGCATTATTTGGCTGTAGGCAAAAGTCTCCTCAGAACTTTTTGGTCCAATTTTCAAATTGTAATGAAGAGTTCTTCCTAGTTGACGCTCTGCCTGACTTCTTAAAGCCAATTTGATTGGCAAAAACAATATGGCCATCATAAAATGTTAACCCTTTCCCTCATACGACAATTCTGCAGCAGATGACTTTGAACATATTTGACTATACGTGGAAAGCATTGTGGCAAAAGGAGAAATTGCTCGTTTTGAACAATTTCTTCTTTTGTCACTATGTTTTCTAAAAGCTGTCTGCTGCAGAGGCGTATGGAGAGAATTACACAGCGACACATGAACAGAAAAGGGGCTGACCTCGACCTTCTGTCACAGTTCCAGATATTTGAGGTGAACTTTTACGTTACAAGTCAGATATTGTATGCTTAACCCTGTCCAACATACAGACGCTTTTTGACACCTCTCCATAAGATGACTTTTGAAAACATTAGCTAGAACATGTGATAATGTTTATATAGAGTGGAACCTGTGTATTAAGACCACAAATGTGGTCTTTGTTCAAAGGTGGTCTTTAATTGTAGGGTCATTTGTGCAGAAAATGAGTAAATGAAAAGCTTAAAGCGTGGCTGCTATAGACAGGGAATTGCTATTTCAAGGTGGTCTTATGTACTGTATTGTTTAACTCCTGGAATGGATCTGTGTTTTGGAAAAAATGTAGCAGCATGAGTCCTGATTATTTCAGATGAGCAATCGGAACTGCTGCTTCGTTGCTTCCTTGTTTTGATTTTATCACAGGCTTTATTTTCATGATAAACATTTCACCCTTTCTATCATATAGACGCTTTCTGATGCCTCTGCAGCAGACGGCTTTTTGAAAACATAGTCAAAAAAGAAGAAATTGCTCAAAACGAGGGTTAAGAACTTGAAATATCCATCTTATCTATTCTAGAGCTCTGTGACCTAATATTGTATGTTCTAAAATCCTTATTTGACTCTCTAACCCTATGTTGTGGGTACTCAAAGGAATCGTCTCAGTGAGATGGTTCTGTTGAGTACCCACAACCTAGGATTGGCTTTGATTATAAGAGATATATTGTGGGGAAAACAGCTGTTTACCCCTCCTTATCTTGACCTCTGTGTATTACCTTTCAGGCTTCAATGAAATCTGAAGATGGGGATGATGACGAAGTGGGTCAGCTGGACAACTTACGGAGAACGCCGAGAATAATCAAAGTGCTGAAGCGCGAATGGTATAGGGGCATATGTAAGTTGAAAATATATGGCATAGATAATATGGACAAACATTGTTGAAACAATAAACAATGACCTTTAAAACAAACCAAACCAAAAATGTGTGAAGCAACACATACTGCCTGCCAATAACATATACCTTATTTATCAAAGTTTGACCCTTTTCTTGTATAAAGAAAATAAATCAGGAAGGACAAAAGATTGACAAAAAACCGAGCAGCGACCCTTAATTAAAATATTTCCAGTTCAGAAATCACTAAAGATCCACAATGTATATTGTTATCATGCTGATAAATGAAAGACAATCAAAAGCATGCTAGAGTTATGTTTCTTTTTGCACTGCACATCTGTAGCTCTGAGTTCCCTATACACCAAGTCTTAAATTGATACATTGGACATCTATTGAGACAATAACCGAAGAAATGAAAAAATGAGTTTACACCTAAAAAACCAGATTTGTGTTCAAAATATTGTATCGATCTCCTAATCCCAATATATACGTGTGACGACTTTGAAATGGATCCGCGAAACAGAAACAAAGTTTTGACCCATTAATGCAAACCGTAACGAACAGACGGACGGATGGATGAACACAAAGACGGACAGACAGTCAGTCGCTCCGGACAAAGTACACAGCGTTGGGAAGCACTCATTAACGAACAAGGGCATTTCACGGAACGCATGTGTTGCATGCGAAAGTCATATAATAAGTGAGAACATGGAAAGACAAAAATATACACACTCCAAACGCAGCATGCTAAAGTTATGGTAATGGTGCACTGCAAATCTGTAGGTCATAAGTTACCTACAAACCAAGTTTGAAATGGATACAATGGAAATTAATTGAGACAATCGCTGAACTAAATAAGGAAAAATGGAGATAACTAAAATAAACAGACCAGAATTATGTACTTTGCCGTTCTCCTGATCACACGGTATAAGTGTGACCACTTTGAAATAAATCTGCCAAACAGTAACAACGTGTTGACCAATACATGCAATCCATGACGGACGGACGAATGCACATTCAGTCAGATAGCCGGCTGGACGTCGGATTATACCACCAAGCTTTACAGACAACTCATAACGTATTGATTACAGAAGTCGTACAAGGTTAATTTACAAAAACCTATTTAGACTACATTTCTAGTTTATTTGTCAACAGAAACATCTAGGACTAGATTACACGTTGACGGTCGTTGAGTCTTCAATTAACGCAAATGCATATACATTATAAATTTGTACCAAAATCGCTAGAAGCGCCTCCATTATAAAATAAATAATGACCTTGCGGTTATATAATATCGTGTGTATGTTGACATTTTCGGCCAAATTTCTTTCCGACGTTTGACAAAAGTCAATGCGACATGCGTCATTCGTCTTTCACCAATGGGCTAAGTCTATGTGGAAAAGTAGCCAGTTGGTTGGGAAGATTGTTGTGTGGAGTACTGGTGTGATAAAACCAGGAAATACATTTGTATGTGAACTGGCCGCCGTGGTATAAGTGAGGAAATGTTAGAAAAGGCGTTAACCCCAATCAATCAATCAATCAATGTTGAAATTAACTTATCTCTAATTTGTAGATTTAATTTCTATTTCCTATTTTGAATAGTGATGAAAATATTGTGGAAAAAGACAAACTTGCTGATTATCATTCATCTGTTAAGGTGAGTCAAATGTGTCTAAAAGGGGCAAAGTTTAAAATAATAACTGTAGA
Source organism: Serripes groenlandicus (assembly GCA_031761405.1). Classification (NCBI taxonomy): domain Eukaryota; kingdom Metazoa; phylum Mollusca; class Bivalvia; order Cardiida; family Cardiidae; genus Serripes; species Serripes groenlandicus. Next base: position 351,902 of record JASEVX010000142.1, on the reverse strand, counting down.
CAAATGTTTTCGTTATCTAAGTTATAGAAAAAAACATTGATTCATGTTTCAAAGCATTGTTTGGAAAGGAGGAATTGCTCATTGTCAGCAATTGCTCCGTTTGCAAATACACTTTCAACATTCGTATGTAACTAAGTAGCTATAACGGAAACGGTTCAACCCTTTCCCGCTTACAGTCGCTTGTTGACGCATGTGCAGCAGATGGCTGCACAATTGTTTATCGTGACTCATTTCCTCTTTTTCCACAAGGGTTTCAACTATATATTTTCCCCTTGATGTAAGGCAACATTGCTCGTTATCATTCATCTCTAGCATGTTATTCAAAATGTGTCGAGTAAAAGAATGTCCATAGTAAAACGTTCAAATATGAAAATAATTAATTTGAAACGTGTTTGAAAGAAAGCATTGTGTGAAAAGGAGGAATTGGTCATTGTCAGCAACAGCTCCATTTTCAACAATATTTTCAATATTCGAACTGTTATAGTATCACGGAAAGGGTTCCGCTTCCACGGGGAGGACGTAACCATTTTCCGCTTACAGATGTGCAGCAGACGACAATCGAAAACATTGTGACAAAAGGAGAAATTTCTTATCGTAGGCAATTTCTACTTTTGCCACAATGGTTTCAGCTCCTTTCAATAATTTTATTTACAGTGATTTGCAAATTTCTCTATATAAGTAGACTGTTGTAAACTAATGGGGTCACAGCACGATCGACGTTACCTAACACCACTGACATTGAGGTCAATCATAGTTCAGAGTGTGTTTCATGCGTTGGATCGATTTTGGTGTAGGTATACACATGTGGACTGTGGTTGCAGCTTTAATCCGACTTTTCGAAAGCAGCCTGAGTATGGGATAGGCGCGAAACGCCCCTATCCCAAAAAGTGAAGGCGATGTTAGGAAGAGTCGAAGGTTTTCAACTGGCGTTATGCCTAACAGAGGTCTGAGTAAGAACACCAGCGCCCCTTCATTGAAAGAGCCTGCAGAGGAATATCAGCAGAGAAAATTAAGATTAAAAGAGTGGGTGATTTGCTAGTTTTCATCATGGGTTTCGCAATGTTATTATTATATCATGTATCTATTAACCCTTTCCCTCATATAGAAAAAAAATGGTAGCAATGGATGCCCTTTTATGCGTTCAGGGTTGCGGGATTAGAATTGAGACAGACTGACTAATGTCAGGATAAATGGACCAGTAGTACTGGTAACTTACCAAGGAAACGCTTTGATATAACTGAAAAATTGTTGAAATGAAAAACACCAAACAATCAATCAATTTCTCACTTTCCCACAATGTTTTCAGGTAGAGGTGTGAAATGTCTGTATCATGGAGAGGATGATTCTTTATTATTTAAGCTTTTAAAGTCATCTGCTGAAGATTTGTTGTATTTCAGAAAAGGTTAAGTTTAAGCTACATTCCTTCCTATGGTCTTTTCCAAATTGAAAACATCTGAAAGATGAGATGGGAGTTTCCAGACAAGGAAGAATATAGCCTCGATAAACAAATGTGTCTACTGCAGAGGAGGTGTAATCTTCTGCATTAGGAAAATGTTTAATGCATACAAATTTTGTTTATGCTCTTTGAAAAGGTGAAATTGCCAAACTTATTTTTCCTTTTCTTAGAATGGGTAAACATTTCTTACCTTTGGAAGACGTTTAACTTATCGATAGTGTTAACCCTTTCCCTCATACGACAATTCTGCAGCAGAAGACTTTGAACATATTTTGTCAAAAAATAGAAAATCTCTTTAATTGAACGGATAACCTATGACTAAAAGTGGAAAACATTGTGGCAAAAGGGGAAATTGCCCGTTTTGAGCAATTTCTTCTTTTGTCACTATGTTTTCAAATAGCCGTCTGCTGCAGAGGCGTCATAAAGCGTCTATATGAGGCAAAGGGTTAATTTAACCACTGCAGACCCATTTTTGGTTTATATGCAGCAGATGAATTTTGATATATATTGGGATGAAATTTGGTAAATTTATTTAAAAGAAAGTATAACTATTAAATAGAGTTGAAATACATTGCGGCAAAAATGGCTCAACATGAGGATGTTTTTTTACCCTTTGCCATATTATTTTCTAAAAGTAGCCTGTTACAGATATGAGCCGTTCCACGAGAAAACCAACATTGTGGACTCTGCGTTAAAGTATCGAACCAGATCAGCCTCAACATGCCGCGCAGGCTAGCCCGGCCCGACTTTTTTCGCCTCCTGTGGATTTTCTATTTAAGGAATCATTACTCTTTACCTCTATCCCCCATAGACGGAATGTGTTGGCACGGATTAGTCTGCGCGCACTGCGCAGGCTGATCTGGGTCGATACATTACGCAGAGTACATAATGTTAGTTTTCTCATTGAATGGCTCGTTTGTCAAAATGTGTGATCACATATGGGAAAGGGTTATTTATAGGTTGTATTTTACGATTTCAGACGTTCAGCTCTCCCTCCAGAGGAACATGAACGGGAAGACAAAATGCCCGACAGAAAGCGGCACTCGTTTTTCGTACCAAACCTACAATATGAAGAAGATGATAATCTGGCTAATGGTAGTAAAAGTCCATGTAAGTTAACGTCTCTGTCTCAGTCAAGCTTTGGCTTTATTGGTAAATGGAAGGCAACACATGTGCTCCTCACACACTCTTGCTTACTAAGTAACTGGTTTTCCATATTAAAATAATTTCGATTTGAGATGTCATCAGAAAGATTTGCAATTTGGAGAGCTGAAAATGTTACGATACAACAATGAAAGGGTTGCAATAGCTTATTTGCCCACATTGTATTCATTCCCGTAAAAGAGAAGATTTTAGGACAAACCTTCTGAGGGGAGGAGAGCTAATTATGAGTGATTCTCCCGTTTTGACTCAAAATATGGATTCAGTTGTTCACACTTACAGATTTATTTCTGAAGAAATTGTGAATCATAAGAAATTATAAATGTCTTATTTACGTGGATATGGAGAGTTCCATGTATCGTTTGCGCAAGTGGTTTCCTTCATTCGCTCACGGTAGTAAGCTGTAGTAAGGCTACAGAAAGAAAAATATAGACATTGCAACTGTTTTATCAAATTCTGTATTGTAGGTACTCTGGATTACAATTCTGATTATTTTAGATGATTGTCAACTTAATAGTCTGATAACCAACGTCAGTCATTTACGACCAGTTATTTAATCCATTTATATAATCTACAAAAAAACATACAGCTTTTCAAAATATTGTACTGAAAACCTTTTTAGTTACATATACGTAAAATGATATTCAATTTATCAGCTTAATTGTTTGTGCAGTTTTACTTACTTTAACGCATGGCAGACCTTCAATGTGTCAATGTTGTTTATTTAACTTATAAAGGTGTCTTTGGCGTTATAAAGCAAACAAACATGTTGTCAGATAAGTTTTGTTAATGAAGTTCAGAATGTGCTAACTTGTTGAAATACGTGTATGTCATGAACGAATGTGTATACATGTTGTATGTTATTTATATGTATGTATGTTTGATTGTGTTCAGGAATATTCAACATCCCAACAGCTGATAGGGACTGTTGTATTATAAGTACACTAAAAATACAAACTAATGGAAGGTACTAAAAGTTGTAACTTACTTAATGTAACTTCTGATAATGTACTATTTAACCTTTTCCTACATACAGCAAATATACAGCAGACAACTTTGGAAACATCAATGCAAACATATGGAAAATCTATAAAACTTGAAAGTAGAATTATTGAATAACGTTGAGAGCATTGTGGCGAAAGGAGAAATTGCTCATTATGAGCAATTTCTCCCCGTGCCGCAGTGTTTTCAACTCTATTCAATTAACTTACTTTCATTTAAAGAGATTTTTCCTTCTTTTTGCCAAGATGTTTTTAAAGTCGTCTGCTACAGATTTGTTGTATGTGGGTTAAGGTTAAACAATCAAATTAAGGGTCAGATTGTCGCCTCTTCAAAAGAAGACATTTGAAAACAAAAATGTGCAAGGAAAATACTGCTCTTCATGAGTAATGTGTCTTTTTCCATAAAGTTAGCATTTCTGTTTCAAAACTGTACTTCTAGTTTTCAGATGATATAATATTTCTCTTAGAAATTATCATATTAGGTCACCCTGAAAATTGCAGATTAATTAACCCTTTCCCTCATACGACAATTCTGCAGCAGCCAACTTTGAAAATCTCTTTAATTGAATGGATAACCTATGACTAAAAGTGGAAAACATTGTGGCAAAAGGAGAAATTGTTCGTTTTGAGCAATTTCTTCTTTTGTCACTATGTTTTCAAAAAGCTGTCTGCTTTAGAGGCGTCAGAAAGCGTCTATATGAGGGAAAGGGTTAAGGGAATTATAAAAATTTACTGATGTTTCGAAAATAAGTCCTACTTCATACTCAGGTACATTTGTATGCTAATGAAAAGACACTGTACTAACTAACAGTTGTGAAATTATGAATAATAAAACACAAATAAAAAATAAAGTTTGTATAAGAATATATATGAACTAACAACATTCAAAACAAAATCAAAGAATAAACCCGTATTTAAAAAAGACAAGATAATGATAGTGAAAGATTTTGTTATAGCGACATGTACAGAAAGTCTAGATGAAGGTAGTCCCGATCTTTCGATGCTAGGGGGTAAGTTTCAATGGTAAAACCGCCTACCTTGTAGTGGCCAGTCTATCTTTTTCTCATCCCTCTACACACCACTGCTTTGACCTCTTACCTGATACTCGTGATATTGGACACCTTTGCCAACAGAAGACTTAAAACACCCAAAAATTACTTTGTGGAAAGAGGAGAACTTGCTCAGAATGTGTAAATTCCCTTTTTCCCAAAGATGTTGTGTAAAGTTACAATTCCATATTTCCAAATTTTTAAAATATTGTATCAGGTAATGGGTTACACTCATATTGTTACTCATAACCAAGTGAAGGGGTTTATTATTGTGTTTACTTAATCAAGCTTTGTTGTTTTTTTCTTTCATGGTGATAATTGTTTCTTTCATGTACAATCAACCTATGACCGAGGAAAACCACCTCCTCGGACATTAAAAATGGTAGCAATGGTTGCTCTCCTTGGAGCTAAGGGTTTTGGGCTTAGCATTACGACTGACTGACCAACTGTTGTCAGGATAAATTGACCAGTAAAACTGGTAACTTACCCAGAGAGCACTCTGACATAACTGAAAAATTGTTGAAAGTGGCGTAAAATACAAAACAATAAAATCCAAGAAAGCCATCTGTGTATCCATGGTGAAGAAACGAAAAAGATACTTGTTTACAGAAGTTTCTTGAAACCTTCTATGACTTATTACCAAGTAGTGCAGAGCCAGATCAGACTATACAGATGTATTACCTGATCTGTATCTGTACTGGTCGCAAATGCCTTAGAATTGATTTCCACAGAGCCCGGCTCATATTTTCACTGAAAATAACCTTTTTTGGTTTTTCACGATTGGAAGTGAACTTCGATCAAGGTCTGGTGTTTCCTGAATTCATGTTAAATAACTTGTGTTGTCTATGATAGAAAAAAGGTAGTACTTTGTTCTTTACTATTTCTAAAACCATATCCCCTTTGACAAGCAAAATATCCTATTGAGCATATAGGATTACCAGTGGATGAAAGCATCTTATTCAGATATTTTCAAATATATGTTTAATCTTGACTTGAATTAATATTGGTATATAGATCTGCTTCAATAAGATTGTCCCTGTATGTCTTGCGTGATGACCTTCTGATATCCAAGTTGGACCATTGGCAATTGGAACAGTAACCGGATGAGTCCCTAACATATTTGAAGAATATGATCTGCAGACACATCCATACCCCCAGTATCCCTCTCCTTGCCTTCCACCATCTACAAATGAGTTAACAACCCATTCTCACATTTTGACGCACTTCAGCAGATGTGACCCAGGGGTGGCAAAATCCATTGTCCGTATTGCCCAGCTTGTCCCAGAGCCTGTACGGACAAGTGAAATTTTGTAGGGATTTACTATATAAATATCATACGGACAAGTGCAAAATAGCATTTTGAAAAGACAGCAAGTAAATCAATATCATATTTCGCCACCCCTGAATGTCTTTAACCCTTTCCCTCATACGACAATTCTGCAGCAGACGACTTTGAACATATTTTGTCAAAAACTAGAAAATCTCTATAATTGAATGGACAAACTATGACTAAAAGTGGAAAACTTGGTGGCAAAAGGAGAAATTGCTCGTTTTGAGCAATTTCTTCTTTTGTCACTATGTTTTCAAAAAGCTGTCTGCTGCAGAGGCGTCAGAAAGTGTCTATATGAGGGAAAGGGTTAAAGACATTGTAGCATCTGAGGACCTGAATTTAGAACCATGTTTTAACCTTTTACCACATATAGACGCTTTCTGACGCCTCTGCAGCAGAAGACATGTGTAAACCTTGTGGCAAAAGGAGAAATTTCACAAAACAAGCAATTTCTCCTTATTGCCACAATGTTTTCAACTCTATTCAATAAGTATGTCTTCATTTAGAGAGATTTTCCATATTACTGTTGAGATGTTTTCAAAGTTGTCTGCCGCATATTTTTTGTATGTGGAAAGGGTTAACCCTATCCTCATACGACAATTCTGCAGCCGACGACTTTGAACATATTTTGCAAAAAATGTAAAATCTCTATAATTGAATGGATAACCTACGACTAAAAGAGGGCAACATTGTGGGAAAAGGAGAATGTGCTTGTTTTAAGCAATTTCTTCTTTTGTCACTATATTTTCAAAAAGCCGTCTCTGTTGCAGAGGCGTCGGAAAGCGTTTATATGATTTTCCATATATTTACCTAAATGCTTTCAAATTGGTCTGCTGCAGGTTTGTTTGACATGGGAAAGGGTACATATTTCTCCTCTCCTCCTTTCCTCCACAATAAAAATTGTTGTGTTTTTGTGTGTACATTGCTATGTTAAATTCGAAATCTCCAAATTGTGTGTGTTTGTGTTGGCACAACCATTTTCATCACCAGTTTATTTCCATTCCATCTGTTGATTGATTTGCTCATGATTTTCCACATGTATTCCTCTTGATGAGATGGTGTATCATAATCATTTATTAGGTCAGATGTCATAGCTCAAAGGTCAAGGTCAATGTTCATTGTCAAGTATAGGGTTAAAGGACATTTGACAAATTCTGTGATTGCCTTTGTGAATATCAAAACTTTTGTAAGTTTAAATGAGCATTGCTCTAGCATAAAACGAGTACAGGCATTTGTGACCAGTGTTAATCCAGATCAACCTGCACATGTGCAAAATTTGATCAGTCACAGAAGATTTCAAGAAACTTCTGACAAATTTGGTGCAATTAATCGTGGTCTTGGCGTGAAATGGTTGTAACTAAAATTTTTTTTTTTATTAAGGTTAATCACCTCGCCATAAAGTCTTTATAAGCATTGAATCATTTTCTTGGTATACAATGGAAATTTAGGTGCCATTGCTCGAATCCGAGCAATGGCACCTAAATTTACATTGTTTACAAAGGGGTCAAAATTGCCCCTAAACCAGGGTTTTCAAAATAGGTTTTTAGTTACAACCGTTTCACGACAAGCCCTCAATTTGATCAGCATGGGTGGTATGGTAGAATTTTATCTATGACCCTCATAGATACACTTAGGTTGGGTTTTTTCATTGATCATGGAATTTCTTTGTCCATTAGGATATACTAAGATCAGCCGCTCATCAACTCACTCAACCCTTTCTTTACCAAGCTAATGTTTTTATTATAGGGTGTGGTAGCAGTTGTTAATAATAACTACACTTCATTGGACTTCAAATCTATAAATTGGTGGCGTCACGAGAGTTGTCGACCCTTGACCATTTTGTCACAAGATGGTCAAGGGTCGACAACTCACTAAAGTAGAATTGAACACCGATGGTTGAATAAAAATATATGTTTAATTTACAGTTATGAAATATATACAATTTTAAATAATCACTTCTTTCCTGACAAATCGAGAGGCTATAAACAAAAGAACTACTCACGCACTCTCATACACCCTCTCACCCCAGTCACTTAACTGTCCCATCACTTCCGTTACTGTACCCTGTATTTGGAATGTTCATACACGTTGTACTTCACATCCAACTGTATCCGCTTCCCGACTTCACCGAGTCGTTGTACTTATATTCATTGCGTCGCGTATATCCTTGGATTCCGGGATCGACAAGCCACACAACTGTGGATATATGGTTCTACACGTCCTATGACGGCACTCCTCCTAATGTCCCCCGTTACGACGTCTTATTATGTTGTGGACTGCGTCACACACTGGTTCTTCAAACTTCTGCGTTTGGAACTTCGGTTGTCTGGCTATCGATATGGACTAGCCAGACATAAAACGGCTAAAATTGTAATAAATAACCATGTCTTACAATAATATCAATAATGTTCCGTAAACCTAACAGCCTACCATTTTATACTCCTATGGTAGCTCATCTCTATACTAATATCCTTTTACATTTCCCACTTCCATTCTTATCCTTTTCATACAAACATATCTTTCCCAATAGCATAACACATTGTCTCGCTCCTAACGGACTCAATTTCTGTCAAAAAACATTCACTTCGTGAACCAGAAATTCTCTAAACAATTCAATCATGTAATAATTATCTCAATCCCTAACATTGTAAATTTGCACAGATTCCATTCCTTAAATTATGCCGAAAACCCCTTTGCACAATAACTAAGAATTTACATACCCATATGCCGTGTGAATTGGTCACATCAACTACCTCTCACTATAACGAGTGAAAACCCTCTGGCGACTCCTATGATACTGACGGTCAAAACAAATGTTTGAGTAAGCTATATAGCACCAATCAACCCCCGAGCCTCCTGATGACAGGCAAAATTCCCGTGCAAATCGTAATTCACAATCAACAACTAGTTTCAATACATTTATAGGCCAAATGAAAATAGCAACATAGTTTAACGTAATTAACGTTTTTAAACCCGTCAATTCCTTAATTCTCAACGGATTTACATGAAATGAACTCTTAATATGCTTAATATCACTTATCACATATGTATATGATAATAACTTCATAAACAATGATCTCCCTGACAATCCTGCGATAAGTTAAAACCATACGTGACCAACCTGCACTGACTGACCGTCTTTTATTTAGGCCACGCCAAATCTATTTTGTTACATGGATGCCCTTTTATGCGTTCAGGGTTGCGGGATTAGAATTGAGACAGACTGGCTAATGTCAGGATAAATGGACCAGTAGTACTGGTAACTTACCAAGGAAACGCTTTGATATAACTGAAAAATTGTTGAAATGAAAAACACCAAACAATCAATCAATTTCTCACTTTCCCACAATGTTTTTCAGGTAGAGGTGTGAAATGTCTGTATCATGGAGAGGATGATTCTTTATTATTTAAGCTTTTAAAGTCATCTGCTGAAGATTTGTTGTATTTGAGAAAAGGTTAAGTTTAAGCTACATTCCTTCCTATGGTCTTTTCCAAATTGAAAACATCTGAAAGATGAGATGGGAGTTTCCAGACAAGGAAGAATATAGCCTTGATAAACAAATGTGTCTACTGCAGAGGAGGCGTAATCTTCTGCATTAGGAAAATGTTTAATGCATACAAATTTTGTTTATGCTCTTTGAAAAGGTGAAATTGCCAAACTTATTTTTCCTTTTCTTAGAATGGGTAAACATTTCTTACCTTTGGAAGACGTTTAACTTATCGATAGTGTTAACCCTTTCCCTCATACGACAATTCTGCAGCAGAAGACTTTGAACATATTTTGTCAAAAAATAGAAAATCTCTTTAATTGAACGGATAACCTATGACTAAAAGTGGAAAACATTGTGGCAAAAGGGGAAATTGCCCGTTTTGAGCAATTTCTTCTTTTGTCACTATGTTTTCAAATAGCCGTCTGCTGCAGAGGCGTCATAAAGCGTCTATATGAGGCAAAGGGTTAATTTAACCACTGCAGACCCATTTTTGGTTTATATGCAGCAGATGAATTTTGATATATATTGGGATGAAATTTGGTAAATTTATTTAAAAGAAAGTATAACTATTAAATAGAGTTGAAATACATTGCGGCAAAAATGGCTCAACATGAGGATGTTTTTTTACCCTTTGCCATATTATTTTCTAAAAGTAGCCTGTTACAGATATGAGCCGTTCCACGAGAAAACCAACATTGTGGACTCTGCGTTAAAGTATCGAACCAGATCAGCCTCAACATGCCGCGCAGGCTAGCCCGGCCCGACTTTTTTCGCCTCCTGTGGATTTTCTATTTAAGGAATCATTACTCTTTACCTCTATCCCCCATAGACGGAATGTGTTGGCACGGATTAGTCTGCGCGCACTGCGAAGGCTGATCTGGGTCGATACATTACGCAGAGTACATAATGTTAGTTTTCTCATTGAATGGCTCGTTTGTCAAAATGTGTGATCACATATGGGAAAGGGTTATTTATAGGTTGTATTTTACGATTTCAGACGTTCAGCTCTCCCTCCAGAGGAACATGAACGGGAAGACAAAATGCCCGACAGAAAGCGGCACTCGTTTTTCGTACCAAACCTACAATATGAAGAAGATGATAATCTGGCTAATGGTAGTAAAAGTCCATGTAAGTTAACGTCTCTGTCTCAGTCAAGCTTTGGCTTTATTGGTAAATGGAAGGCAACACATGTGCTCCTCACACACTCTTGCTTACTAAGTAACTGGTTTTCCATATTAAAATAATTTCGATTTGAGATGTCATCAGAAAGATTTGCAATTTGGAGAGCTGAAAATGTTACGATACAACAATGAAAGGGTTGCAATAGCTTATTTGCCCACATTGTATTCATTCCCGTAAAAGAGAAGATTTTAGGACAAACCTTCTGAGGGGAGGAGAGCTAATTATGAGTGATTCTCCCGTTTTGACTCAAAATATGGATTCAGTTGTTCACACTTACAGATTTATTTCTGAAGAATTGTGAATCATAAGAAATTATAAATGTCTTATTGACGTGGATATGGAGAGTTCCATGTATCGTTTGCGCAAGTGGTTTCCTTCATTCGCTCACGGTAGTAAGCTGTAGTAAGGCTACAGAAAGAAAAATATAGACATTGCAACTGTTTTATCAAATTCTGTATTGTAGGTACTCTGGATTACAATTCTGATTATTTTAGATGATTGTCAACTTAATAGTCTGATAACCAACGTCAGTCATTTACGACCAGTTATTTAATCCATTTATATAATCTACAAAAAAACATACAGCTTTTCAAAATATTGTACTGAAAACCTTTTTAGTTACATATACGTAAAATGATATTCAATTTATCAGCTTAATTGTTTGTGCAGTTTTACTTACTTTAACGCATGGCAGACCTTCAATGTGTCAATGTTGTTTATTTAACTTATAAAGGTGTCTTTGGCGTTATAAAGCAAACAAACATGTTGTCAGATAAGTTTTGTTAATGAAGTTCAGAATGTGCTAACTTGTTGAAATACGTGTATGTCATGAACGAATGTGTATACATGTTGTATGTTATTTATATGTATGTATGTTTGATTGTGTTCAGGAATATTCAACATCCCAACAGCTGATAGGGACTGTTGTATTATAAGTACACTAAAAATACAAACTAATGGAAGGTACTAAAAGTTGTAACTTACTTAATGTAACTTCTGATAATGTACTATTTAACCTTTTCCTACATACAGCAAATATACAGCAGACAACTTTGGAAACATCAATGCAAACATATGGAAAATCTATAAAACTTGAAAGTAGAATTATTGAATAACGTTGAGAGCATTGTGGCGAAAGGAGAAATTGCTCATTATGAGCAATTTCTCCCTGTGCCGCAGTGTTTTCAACTCTATTCAATTAACTTACTTTCATTTAAAGAGATTTTTCCTTCTTTTTGCCAAGATGTTTTTAAAGTCGTCTGCTGCAGATTTGTTGTATGTGGGTTAAGGTTAAACAATCAAATTAAGGGTCAGATTGTCGCCTCTTCAAAAGAAGACATTTGAAAACAAAAATGTGCAAGGAAAATACTGCTCTTCATGAGTAATGTGTCTTTATCCATAAAGTTAGCATTTCTGTTTCAAAACTGTACTTCTAGTTTTCAGATGATATAATATTTCTCTTAGAAATTATCATATTAGGTCACCCTGAAAATTGCAGATTAATTAACCTTTTCCCTCATACGACAATTCTGCAGCAGCCAACTTTGAAAATCTCTTTAATTGAATGGATAACCTATGACTAAAAGTGGAAAACATTGTGGCAAAAGGAGAAATTGTTCGTTTTGAGCAATTTCTTCTTTTGTCACTATGTTTTCAAAAAGCTGTCTGCTTTAGAGGCGTCAGAAAGCGTCTATATGAGGGAAAGGGTTAAGGGAATTATAAAAATTTACTGATGTTTCGAAAATAAGTCCTACTTCATACTCAGGTACATTTGTATGCTAATGAAAAGACACTGTACTAACTAACAGTTGTGAAATTATGAATAATAAAACACAAATAAAAAATAAAGTTTGTATAAGAATATATATGAACTAACAACATTCAAAACAAAATCAAAGAATAAACCCGTATTTAAAAAAGACAAGATAATGATAGTGAAAGATTTTGTTATAGCGACATGTACAGAAAGTCTAGATGAAGGTAGTCCCGATCTTTCGATGCTAGGGGGTAAGTTTCAATGGTAAAACCGCCTACCTTGTAGTGGCCAGTCTATCTTTTTCTCATCCCTCTACACACCACTGCTTTGACCTCTTACCTGATACTCGTGATATTGGACACCTTTGCCAACAGAAGACTTAAAACACCCAAAAATTACTTTGTGAAAAGAGGAGAACTTGCTCAGAATGTGTAAATTCTCTTTTTCCCAAAGATGTTGTGTAAAGTTACAATTCCATATTTCCAAATTTTTAAAATATTGTATCAGGTAATGGGTTACACTCATATTGTTACTCATAACCAAGTGAAGGGGTTTATTATTGTGTTTACTTAATCAAGCTTTCTGTTGTTTTTTTCTTTCATGGTGATAATTGTTTCTTTCATGTACAATCAACCTATGACCGAGGAAAACCACCTCCTCGGACATTAAAAATGGTAGCAATGGTTGCTCTCCTTGGAGCTAAGGGTTTTGGGCTTAGCATTACGACTGACTGACCAACTGTTGTCAGGATAAATTGACCAGTAAAACTGGTAACTTACCCAGAGAGCACTCTGACATAACTGAAAAATTGTTGAAAGTGGCGTAAAATACAAAACAATAAAATCCAAGAAAGCCATCTGTGTATCCATGGTGAAGAAACGAAAAAGATACTTGTTTACAGAAGTTTCTTGAAACCTTCTATGACTTATTGCCAAGTAGTGCAGAGCCAGATCAGACTATACAGATGTATTACCTGATCTGTATCTGTACTGGTCGCAAATGCCTTAGAATTGATTTCCACAGAGCCCGGCTCATATTTTCACTGAAAATAACCTTTTTTGGTTTTTCACGATTGGAAGTGAACTTCGATCAAGGTCTGGTGTTTCCTGAATTCATGTTAAATAACTTGTGTTGTCTATGATAGAAAAAATGTAGTACTTTGTTCTTTACTATTTCTAAAACCATATCCCCTTTGACAAGCAAAATATCCTATTGAGCATATAGGATTACCAGTGGATGAAAGCATCTTATTCAGATATTTTCAAATATATGTTTAATCTTGACTTGAATTAATATTGCTATATAGATCTGCTTCAATAAGATTGTCCCTGTATGTCTTGCGTGATGACCTTCTGATATCCAAGTTGGACCATTGGCAATTGGAACAGTAACCGGATGAGTCCCTAACATATTTGAAGAATATGATCTGCAGACACATCCATACCCCCAGTATCCCTCTCCTTGCCTTCCACCATCTACAAATGAGTTAACCCATTCTCACATTTTGACGCACTTCAGCAGATGTGACCCAGGGTGGCAAAATCCATTGTCCGTATTGCCCAGCTTGTCCCAGAGCCTGTACGGACAAGTGAAATTTTGTAGGGATTTACTATATAAATATCATACGGACAAGTGCAAAATAGCATTTTGAAAAGACAGCAAGTAAATCAAAATCATATTTCGCCACCCCTGAATGTCTTTAACCCTTTCCCTCATACGACAATTCTGCAGCAGACGACTTTGAACATATTTTGTCAAAAACTAGAAAATCTCTATAATTGAATGGACAAACTATGACTAAAAGTGGAAAACTTGGTGGCAAAAGGAGAAATTGCTCGTTTTGAGCAATTTCTTCTTTTGTCACTATGTTTTCTTCAAAAAGCTGTCTGCTGCAGAGGCGTCAGAAAGTGTCTATATGAGGGAAAGGGTTAAAGACATTGTAGCATCTGAGGACCTGAATTTAGAACCATGTTTTAACCTTTTACCACATATAGACGCTTTCTGACGCCTCTGCAGCAGAAGACATGTGTAAACCTTGTGGCAAAAGGAGAAATTTCACAAAACAAGCAATTTCTCCTTATTGCCACAATGTTTTCAACTCTATTCAATAAGTATGTCTTCATTTAGAGAGATTTTCCATATTACTGTTGAGATGTTTTCAAAGTTGTCTGCCGCATATTTTTTGTATGTGGAAAGGGTTAACCCTATCCTCATACGACAATTCTGCAGCCGACGACTTTGAACATATTTTGCAAAAAATGTAAAATCTCTATAATTGAATGGATAACCTACGACTAAAAGAGGGCAACATTGTGGGAAAAGGAGAATGTGCTTGTTTTAAGCAATTTCTTCTTTTGTCACTATATTTTCAAAAAGCCGTCTCTGTTGCAGAGGCGTCGGAAAGCGTTTATATGATTTTCCATATATTTACCTAAATGCTTTCAAATTGGTCTGCTGCAGGTTTGTTTGACATGGGAAAGGGTACATATTTCTCCTCTCCTCCTTTCCTCCACAATAAAAATTGTTGTGTTTTTGTGTGTACATTGCTATGTTAAATTTGAAATCTCCAAATTGTGTGTGTTTGTGTTGGCACAACCATTTTCATCACCAGTTTATTTCCATTCCATCTGTTGATTGATTTGCTCATGATTTTCCACATGTATTCCTCTTGATGAGATGGTGTATCATAATCATTTATTAGGTCAGATGTCATAGCTCAAAGGTCAAGGTCAATGTTCATTGTCAAGTATAGGGTTAAAGGACATTTGACAAATTCTGTGATTGCCTTTGTGAATATCAAAACTTTTGTAAGTTTAAATGAGCATTGCTCTAGCATAAAACGAGTACAGGCATTTGTGACCAGTGTTAATCCAGATCAACCTGCACATGTGCAAAATTTGATCAGTCACAGAAGATTTCAAGAAACTTCTGACAAATTTGGTGCAATTAATCGTGGTCTTGGCGTGAAATGGTTGTAACTAAAATTTTATTTTTTTATTAAGGTTAATCACCTCGCCATAAAGTCTTTATAAGCATTGAATCATTTTCTTGGTATACAATGGAAATTTAGGTGCCATTGCTCGAATCCGAGCAATGGCACCTAAATTTACATTGTTTACAAAGGGGTCAAAATTGCCCCTAAACCAGGGTTTTCAAAATAGGTTTTTAGTTACAACCGTTTCACGACAAGCCCTCAATTTGATCAGCATGGGTGGTAAGGTAGAATTTTATCTATGACCCTCATAGATACACTTAGGTTGGGTTTTTTCATTGATCATGGAATTTCTTTGTCCATTAGGATATACTAAGATCAGCCGCTCATCAACTCACTCAACCCTTTCTTTACCAAGCTAATGTTTTTATTATAGGGTGTGGTAGCACTTTATACACTGATATTGTAACACTGCTGTAGTATTTAATCTTGCTTCTTTACTATTCATCATCTTTATACACTCTCATTTTGTATCTCTTCATCTGTTTGGTCAGTTTCTGTATGTAAATGTCACGTAATATAACTGTCCCAGAATTCAGATTTGAATAGTGCGTCTCTAACAGCAAATGACTTTGGGACCATTGATGGAGATTGATGTGTTGTACTTTCAGATTTTACAATTTTCTTCTTATATATCAATTTTATTGTAACCTTTTCCCACATATAGAAGCATTTTCACGCATCTGCAGAAGGCGACTATTGAAAAAATAGTGGCAAAAGGAAATATTGCTTAGCAATTTCTCCATTTGCCAAAATATGTTCAACTCTATAAAATTATAATACACATCCCGTTATACAAATTTTTCATATTTTTGCCTGCATCTTTTCAAAGGCGTCTGCTGTAGATTTTTTGTATGTGGGAAAGTGTTTAAATAGCTGTCAAGGAAAACGGTTATAATTTCTTTCCTCAGAAACAAAGTTATTATTATAGCTGTAAAATAATACTATTTACACAAATTATGGCATGCATAGAAGTTCTATCACTTTCATTTCCAATGGTCTTTTCTTTAGCACCACAACAGAATACAAAAAAAAAAATTAATTAATTTACTTCTACTACATTAAATGACTTGTATTTATTTTTAAATGATATCCTTTTTCAACATACAGACACTTCCTAACCCCCCTTTGCAGCAGATGCATTTTGAAAATATAATGGCTCAAGAAAAGATTTGCTCATGATGAGCTATTTTCCTTTTTTTCCACATTATCTTTAACTGTTTTCAATAATTATTATACTTTCATTTCATTTTTCATATTTTTTGCCTAGATATTTTCAAAGTTGTCTGCTGCAGATTTGTCATTTGTGGTATAATGGGTTATTTTAGTAATCAGGTATCTGTAACAAAAATTGGTTTGATTTGTTTTGTCTAACTGTTAACAACCATGTTTTTTCTTTGAGCTTCTTCCTCTTATAATTTGCAATAAAATTAATCACAAATAATCGTTTTTCATAAATATGATGTTTTTTAATTTCTTTTTCTATTAAAAAATGATGATATCAATTTGCAATTGTAATAAGGGATTCCTATTACAACAGAATATGCTTGTTTTAACCCTTTCCCTCATATAGACGCTTTCTGACGCCTGACTGCAGCAGACGGCTTTTTGAAAACATAGTGGTAAGAGAAGAAATTGCTCAAAACGAGCAATTTCTCCTTTTGCCACAATGTTTCCCACTTTTAGTCATAGGTTATCCATTCAATTATAGAGATTTTGCATTTTTTGACAAAATATGTTCAAAGTCGTCTGCTGCAGAATTGTCGTATGAGGGAAATGGTTAACCCACATTCCCACAAACAGAATGTATGATTGTCTGCTGCAGAAGTGTCAATATGCATCTATATGTGAGAAAGGGTTAAACAAAATTCTCAAGTAAGCTTTAACCCGTTCCCTCATACGACAATCCTGCAGCAGACGACTTTGAACATATTTTGTCAAAACATAGAAAATCTCTATAATTGAATGGATAACCTATGACTAAAAGCGGAAAACATTGTAGCAAAAGGAGAAATTGCTCGTTTTGAGCAATTTCTTCTTTTGTCACTATGTTTTCAAAAAGCCTTCTGCTGCAGAGGCGTCAGAAAGCGTCTACATGAGGGAATGGGTTAATTTCAGATACCTGCATCAGTCAGTTAGTTGTGACAGTAAATACTTCAACTAATAGGTCCACACTTTTATCACATAGGGGTCAGCCAGACAATCACTCGGCCATTTCACTTTTCATCTTTTACTATACTAAACTGAAAGGCTATCATTATTTCAGAAAAATCCATATACATTGTACTTACAGCATGGCTGTATTTGTGCCTCAGAAATATTTCATGACTTCACCTCAGAAATATAGAATTTGTTACAATCTGAAGAATGCTCAATTTGTATCATTATTGTTTTTATAAACATTGTGTGCCTTTTTAGCTCACCTATGCATGAAGTGCAAGTTGAGCTATTGTGATCACATTTTGTCCGGCGTCCGTCCGTCGTGCGTCGTCCGTTGTGCGTCGTCAACATTTCAGCTGTTAACACTCTACAGGCTACATTTTGCATCCAATCTTCATGAAAGTTTATCAGAACATTCATCTCCATCAAATCTTGTACAAGTTCGAAACCGGGCCATATGAGGTCAAAATTGAGGTCACTAGGTCAAATTGAAGGGAAATCTTGTTAACACTCTGGAGGCCACATTTTCAACTTGAGCATGTTGAAACTTTATCAGAATGTTTGTCTTGATGATATGTAGGTCAAGTTCGAACATGGGTCATGTCGGGTCAAAAAGTAGGTCACTAGGTCAGATTGAAGTAAAATCTTGTTAACACTCTAGAGCTGACAAATTTTGTCAGAATGTTTGTCTTAAAAATATCTAGGTCAAGTTCGAATGAGGGTCATGCCGGTTCAAAAACTAGGTCACTAGGCCAAATTGAAGGTTAATCTTGTTAACACTGTATAGGCCACATTTTCAACTTGAGCATGTTGACATTTTGTCAAAATGTTTGTCTTAAAGATATCTAGGTCAAGTTCAAATGTGGGTCATATTGGGTCAGAAACTAGGTCACTAGGCCAAATTGAGGGAAAATCTTGTTAACTCTGTAGAAGAAGAATGTTTTGCTTCAGCAGCTTGAAATTTGGTCAGAATGTTGAGCTGAATGATATCTAGGTCAAGAATATGGGTCATATTGGGTCAGAAACAAGGTCAATAAAGGAAAATATTGTTCAAACTCCGGAGGCCGCATTTTTACTTTGAGCCAGTTGAAAATTTGTCGGAATGTTGTCTTGATGATATCTAGTCCATGTTGGAATATGGGTCATATCGGGTAAACAAATATAGATCACTAGGCCAAATGAAGGAAAATCTTCTTAACACTGTTGAGGTTGCATTCAGAATAATTGTCTTGATGTGTTTTGCATTGCAGTACATTGTATAATTAATGTGAGCGATCCAGGGCCGTCATGGCCCTCTTGTTATTTTATGTTTATTTGGCTCTTGTCTTATTTCTTACAAAGTATGTAGCCAGCTTTATGGTTCAACTCTAAATTGCAATAAGGATGACATTTAGGTATAATAGCTCATCTCTAGTACTTTTCCATATAAAGGAGAAATTGTTCATAGTGAGCAATTTCTCGTTTTACCAAATTGTTTTTAAAAGCCGTCTGATGCAGATGCATCAAAATGTGTCAAGATGCGGGGAAGAGTTAATAAATTTGTCTTCAATGAATAACCTCCCTTGTGCCCATGGGTGCATGGGTAGCATATTGACTGATGCATTGACGGTAGGGTTAACTTTCTGGAAGTACAGGTCATTTACTCAGGTAGTACCTTAATATAGCCGAAAAACTGATGAAAAGTGGTGTAAAGCACAAATCAAAGATACTATTTTTTTTGTCACTTACACAATGCTCTCCGTTCAATTCCCATTTTAGAAGCAACAAAAGAAGGGTAATATAATATATATTATGTCTTATTGGATTGAATACCAAAGACTTCAAAAATGGTACTTATGGCTGCCATCTTTGGCGCCCCGGGTTTCAGGGTTGGCATTACCACTGACTGGCTGGTGTCAGGATAAATGGACCAGAAGTACTGGTAACTTACCCAGGAAATGCCGTGATATAACTGAACAATTGTTGAAAGCGGCGTAAAACACCAAACAATCAATCAATCAATAAATAATTAAATTTTGATATTTATATTCAATCTGCCTACTTTGCCCAGGGATTTCTGATGTTTTTCCATTCTCAAGATTATTAATTTCTTACATAGTACAGCTGGACACATACCAATTGTTTTGACTTGTATTCTTTCTTTTGTGGTTTTGTTTTTCTGTTACTTTGTTGCCTAGCAACTAACAAAGCATGTTTGCCTGCAGATACACCAAGGAGCCGCCGTGAAAGGCGCTCTCGCCAGCGCGAACAGATTAAAGCACAGGAGGTGGAGGCTGCACAGAAAGTCCGCCCCGAAGGTGAACGAATGTCGATAGTAAAAGGTGACCGAATGTCGATAGCAAGTACTTCCTCCACAAGTACTTGCAGTAGTACTGGTAGTGCCCCGGCACCAGTAGAGGCTCTGCGCGCCGAATCAAAATACTCGTCTCTCAGCTCTCTGAGTGACACTGATTCACTGGGTAAGAAGGCCGAACTATAGGCTCTATAATATACTTAGATACTATTAGACCTGAGAACGCAAGACCTTAGATATTGTAGAGATATTATGATCATTATTCTGCATCCCCTGGTAACATTCTAGAACACGTAATTAATGATAGATACCTGTATCTTGCAATGAGCACACAGCATGGTTATCCCTTTCCCACACGCAGCAAATTTGCAACCGACGACTTTGAAAATATTTAGTAAAAAATGTAATGATTCTCTCTTAACCCTTTCCCCCATAAGACAATTCTGCAGCAGACGACTTTGGACGTATTTTGTCAAAACAATCTCCATAATTGAATGGATAACCTATGACAAAAAGTGGAAAACATTGTGGCAAAAGGAGAAATTGAATGTATTGTGCAATTTCTTCTTTTGTCACTGTTTTCATAACGCCGTCTGCTGCAGAGGCGTCAGAAAGCGTTTATATGAAGAAAAGGGTTAATAAAATATTTGGAGAGAGTTGAAAACATTGTGGCCAAAGAAGAAATTGCTCACAAACCACAGTGTTTTCAGTAATCATATGCCGCAGATGTCTCAAAATGCATCTGCAAGTGGGAAAGGCTTATACCCCTTGCACATTCAGTTTGTCAACTCAATGAACATCCATGCACATAGACTTAGTTTCGAGCCTTTAGAGACCCCTCAGTGGTGTAGTAGTTAGAGCGTCTGCCTCGAGAACAGGAGGTCAGGATTCGATCCCTGGTCGGGGCACACCAATAAATTGTAGTACTGGCTTCCCTCTTTGGCACTGCAAGGCTGCAGGGAATGGCATTTTGACTGATGCACAGCTGTCAGGGTAAGCTTAACTCTTTCCCTCATACGGCAATTGATAACCTATGACAAAAAGTGGAAAACATTGTGGCAAAAGGAGAAATTGCACGTTTTGTGCTATTTCTTCTTTTGTCACTATGTTTTCAAAAAGCCGTCTGCTGCAGAGGCGTCGGAAAGGGTTAATAGCACCAGTGGTAATTTACCCGGCAAACACCGTAAAAGGTCCAATATACTGAAGAAAGCGGCATAAAACACCATTAAAACAAACAAATTGATCCTCAATAGAGTGGAAACATACTCATACAGGTCTGTATGACCTTTGTCATTCCAAGGAAAACTTGTGGGCCTACTTATATACAAACTCAGTACACCAAGGTCACCCTTTTGTAAACAATGCAAATTTAGGTGCCATTGCTCAGAACGAGCAATGGCACCTAAATTTCCATTGTTTACCAAGAAAAAAATGATTTAACGCTTATAAAGACTTTATGGCAAAGTGATTAACCTTGGTAAAAAAATACCAATTTTAGTTACAACCGTTTCACGCCAAGCCCTCGATATACAAACTCAGTACACCGGGGTCATCCTTCAAGGTCATCCTTCTACCAGATTTTACATTTAATATCATGTACGTGTATTGTAACATTCTCACTTGTCATTGGTACACATAATATTATAAGCATGCAATAAATAATAATCAATGTGTAAGAGATAAAAAAAAGAGGTTGAAAAGTAATATTCTATTTACTGATGATGTTTGGTGGTGTAGATGCATGAACTGTTGACTATGCCTTGTACATTCAGATGTTATGGCAACAAGATCCCCCATCCCCTTGGATGCCATCTTTAACACTGTCTATGTCTGTTTTCTTTGCATGCCGTAAACATTTGCTTAAGTGTATGAAACATGTTTTTTAAAAGCAATAATACACAGTTTGATATAATATTGATAATATGTTATTCTTAGTCATATAATGATAAATCACATTATGATAATGATGATGCATAGCCTGTACTGATATTGAACACAGTGTAATATAAGAACAGCCTGCTATGTGATATTATGCTTAACTCTCATACAATAGTGACCGTTCTGTGATATGAAATGCATTAACACTTAGTATATTATGATATTGAACTAGAGATACAATGATATACATTACATATATATAATATTTAATAATATATTCATTACTTTCATATAATATTAAAATTCAATATATAAGCACCATAATAGAGTTATAATATAGTTATAATCTGCTGTGTTTAAAAAATGAAACATGATTATACCATTAGCCCTTTCCCACATACAACTAATCTGAAGTAGACAACTTCAAAAATGTCTTGGCACAAAATTGAAAACTCAAAGTATAATAACTGAATTGAGTTGAAAACATTGTGGCAAAAGGAGAAATTGCTCATTATGAGCAATTTCTCCATTTGCCACAATGTTTTCAAAAGTTGTCTGCTGCAGGGGCTGCAGATTTTGTCATAGTGTAGGAATGGGTTTATATTTAGATTAAGGGTCATAGTGTCTTCACCCTTATCTCTGGTACATGTAGCTGTGTGAAAATGATGGTCACTAAGCAATATTTGAATTTTATTAGCCACCTGTTAAAATTAGGGGGAAAAACGTGGAGAAAGTAGCCCACAAAATAACTTAGAATGCATGTTTTTTAGTGCATTTTCCTTATATGTAATATGCCATGTAATAATCGTCTTTCTTACCCCTAAATTCCCACATAAAACAAATCTGCGGCAGACGACTTTGAAAGCATCAAGGCAGAAATATTGAAAATCTCGCTAAATGAAATTATACTTATTGAATAGAGTTAAAACATGGAGGCAAAAGAAGTAGGACTCATTATGGAATGTTCTCCATTTGCAACAATGTTTTTAAACATCATCTGCTGAAGATGCAATAAAATATATCTGCATCAGGAAAAGGGAGGTTATTTATATCATTCTTCTGCAGAAATTAAATATACCATATAAGGATTCAAATAGTACATTTCTTTACCAATCAAAGATACACCATTTAACCACTATCAAATTTGACAAAATTTATTTACTTGCATAATTATAATGTATTACAAATATTAGTATTTATTGAAGTTTAAGACTTAAAATTGAATTGAGAGTAATAGATTTAAAAAAGTCAGATGATGAACGTAGTCTTTTAGCTATGAATATTTATTGGCAAATTTAGGATAAAAAGCATGTACAGCACACATCATATTTGGGCACAGAAGTGATATGAAATAATGTAAATTTCTTTTGTCCACATTTTGGTAATGCTTACTCAATTTTTTACTGATTTTGTTCATGAGTATTAGGTGAGGGTAGTATGCTGTTTGGTTTGTTTGCAGTTGAAAGTGTACCTTCTGTAGTGTGCATTACTAACTAAACCTTGTATGTCCCAATGCATCAGCAAACAGAACAATAAATATTTTAGTGTTGTGATGGCTTGAAACATTGAAACAGGGATGACCATAGAATTATTTGTATGGTATTTTGACAGTGCGACTCAGTGACTAGTTTTGCTTACTATGACTACTATCGGAGACCAACAAAAGTAGGCGACAACTTGAAAATAAACCAGCCATCTGGTCAATTGAAAACAAATGCAGAAAATATATATTTTTTTACACTTTTACCTCAAACCCCATCTTTCCCACATACACAAATTCTGCAGCAGGCGACTTTGAAAGCTTTCTAGCAAATATTGAATATATCTAATAATTAAGATAGAATTTTTGAAAAGAGTTGAAAGCATTGTGGCCAAAGGAGAAATTGCTCATGATGAGCAATTTCTCCTTTTTGCTACAATGTTTTCAAAAGTTGTCTGCTGCAGATGCATTAAAATGCGTCTGCAAGTAGGAAATGATTAAGTTTAAAAATGGTCTAAATCAGAGGCATTTACAATTTCGATCTGTTGTTTTTGCTCCAAAATACAAAGTGCAACAGAATTCCCAAATTACTAAAGTTACTTTAGAAGACCGATGTAATAAAATCAACTTAAGTTAGTTATTTCATGAATGAAATATGTTTTTCAGATATAAAACAGAAAATGGGCAGGGAACCACCAGACAAGCATATGCATCCATCACGCATCCATGAGGAATCCGGGTACCAGTCAACAGATGACCACAATCGGTCTCACTTCCTGGATGATAAAAACTCCATTAATGAATCTCATAATCTCTCAATACAGAACGGTGAAACCCAGCCTTTATCGAACAATGAACGATGGCTGCGATACAGGATGGCTCAGAAGGAGGCGGAACAAAGTGATAGAACACAACCAGAGGAGAGTCTGTCCCAAAGGACAGATGATCCAAATAACCAAAGTGCTAATAAGTTTGATAGTGATACTAGTCGTGTTAAATCCGAATTGGAAAAGTTGACTGCTAAAGGTGTTGATGATCGTGGACCAAAGCGGCCTTCGGGGCCAGGAGGGGATAAATCCGGACTCATTAGTCAGGCGATGGAGAATTTACATAAGAAAAATGAACCTGTGAAACAAGAGCCTAAAGCACCAAAGCCTGACATTAAACTAACGGAAAGTGAACTTCAGTGGGAAAGACTAGCAAAGAGAATGCATAGATCTTTGAAAATCAATGACATGGACTTCACCGATTTAAAAGACGATGACGACACAGATGTTTTTGCTCCCCCTAAATTAGACTTTGATGAATCTGGTGTTCCTCTTCCCCCGTCAATAAATGGAATACCCCCTCCTCCCCCTCCTCCTTCAGGGATCCCTCCACCACCCCCTCTTATGGGCTTTGTGCCACCCCCTCCCCCACCCCCCGGGATGGCCCCACCACCACCACCCCTAGGGTTAATAGGTAATGCATTCCAAGCTTCATCTGGTATGAACGTTGATCTTCCTCCACCACTTGGTGCTGATCTGAAGAAAAGTAAAAAGACTTTGAAATTACATTGGAAAACTGTACAGCCAGATATGCCACACCCTTCTACAAAAGGTGAAACAGTGTGGAAACACCTGGTCCCAATAAAACTTGATCCATTGAAGCTGGAGCATCTGTTTGAAACCCGGCAGGCTGAACTCAAACAAAAGGTCAGTATTATACTCATAACCCATTTCCTGGTATATTAATGTTTGGAATCATCTGCTTTTCAAACATTTGAGGAAAATAATTGAAATATAATGAGCAATTTGAAGTGTACTCTGTGAAACATTGTTGCGAAAGAAGAAATCAGTCATGATGAGTAATTTCCCCTTCTTCAACAACAATTTCAAAAGTGGCTTGCTGAAGAGGCATAAAATGTTGTCATCTGTATCCAGCAACTAGTTTAGATCCGCAGAAACAAATCCTTTATTTACTAGAACTGCAGTTCCAAGACTTATATCTCATTAAACTAATGAAATATTACACTTTTCTTCATTTGAATAATTATTTGGTATATAAAGATAAGAAATGTTGTGCTTATATATAATTTTGTTGTTATCTGCAAGGCTTGATACTTTTGTGGAACCGTACTTACTTGTAATTTGTCTGTCCATCAGTCTGTCTGTCAGCTATAACAAATGTATGTTCTCTGTCCATTGATACTGACTACCAAATCTTTAATGTTGGTCTTGGAACGCGCTTCAACTGTTTGCTCTTTTTTCTAGGAAAAACAAATTCTATGTAAAAAAGACAGAAAAGAGCTTCATGATTCTGTTTGCTTAGAGTTGAATGGATGCATATAATTTTATTTTGTTTGCACTCTAGATAAAGGGCATATTACATGTTTTAATTTCTTTATCTGACCTTTCAACCTTACTTTGTGGATACTCAAAAGAATCGTCTTACGGAGACGATTCTTTTGAGTACCATAACATCAGGTTTTGTTTGGTTGTACAAATATTATTTGGAAAAGACCAGTTAACTCTCCCATTTTTATTAAGCTGTTTGCCTTGTTGAAGAACATTGGCACCAGATGAGATACATATGTACTACTGAAGTATCCAAAAGTCATTTTGTTATGACCAGCCTTTTCTAAAATGTATTCAAGTTTGTTTTGTGATGAGAGCTTAAGATTGTCAAACCAAAAATAATTTTGGAAAACACATTCAAAAGTAAATTTTGATTAGTGTAATTTTAAAGTTTGAATAAATGTAGACACATTTAGTTTATTGCATACTTGAGGATATCAAACAAATAGATGCCCTATATTAAATGAACATGACTATGATATTAAATTATTTGTTTACTATATATATATAGTTTTTATTCTATACTTTTAATTTTTGTAAGATTGTACTTAATTGTGTTTGAATTAAGGTACTGTATGATTGAAAAACACAATTAGTATCGGTTTATTACAGGAATTACGAAAAATCATGAATATAGTGAATAATTTGCTCCAGGAAATCGACTAGAAGTAATTTGTGAAAAGTGAAGACCCTGATCAATCTTCACATCTGTGCAGACTGATCTGGCCCTTCTCAAAGTAGTCCAAGATTGTTTCAAGTCACTTCTGACAAACATTTATATAAGCTCTCTGGAATGCTAATGTTGATATTAGCATCCTTATTCCTTAACCCTTTCCCATATACAACAAATGCGCAGCAGACAACTTTGAAAACGTGGAGACAAAAACATGAAAATCCCCATAGATTAAAGTTAGATAGATTTAAAAACATTGTGGTCAAAGGAGAAATTGTTCATTATGAGCAATATTTCCAATTACGTGAGTGTTTTCAACAGTTGTGCGCTGAAGAGGCGTCAGAACACGTCTGCGTGTGGGAAAGGGTTAAAATACAGAGGTTGGTTATCTTAGACTCAGAACCATGAATAATTGGCTTTGAATGATAATATACAGAAAAGCATGAAGGTACAAGATTTGAAATATTTTAAGAAATTAATTATAAGTTTGAATTTCTGTTGATTGAATTTCTACTATTAGTTGATATTTTATAGATTTTTTTCAAGCCAAGTAAAATTATAACTTTTAAGTTCGCTTCAAGTATAACATATTTTTTGATAATAAGTTTGAAATAGCATTTTGAAAGTATTTGGGTTTCATCTATTTACTTTAATGCATAGGATTTTATGTGTTATTCTGATATAATCAATCATTGTTTAGTTCTTTTTTTTCTTTTCAATGTTAGTTTAATTGAAAATTGCTAATTTGTACTACATGTGTATGAATTTGTTCCGTCGGACTGACAATCATTGGCTTTGTAACTTAACCCTTTACCTCATACGGCAATTCTGCAGCAGACGACTTTGAATGTATTTTGTCAAAAAATAGAAAATCTCAATAATTGAATGGATATCCTATGAAAAAAAGTGGAAAACATTGTGGCAAAAGGAGAAATTGCATGTTTTGTGCAATTTCTTCTTTTGTCACTGTTTTCATAACGCCGTCTGCTGCAGAGGCGTCAGAAAGCGTTTATATGAGGGAAAGAGTTAATAACCAGTTTGGCTTTTTTCAAGGTGAAATTTCCTTTCGTATAATATTGCACAAAGTAAAACTAAAGTTCAAAAAACAAAAACGTGTTGAATTTTAACCCTTTCCAACATATAGAAGCATTTTAATGCATTTGCAGAAGACGACTTTTCAAAAAAACATGTGCCAAAAGGAGAAATTGCTCATGATGACTATGATGATGAGCAATTTTTCATTTTGCCCCAATGGTTTCGACTCTATTAGATTCATTAATAGGGATTGTTTACATATTTTCAAAGGATTCTGCTGTAGAATTGTTGTATGTGGGAAGGAATAAACTTGACAAGTTGTTAAGATCTTTGTTTCTCCATCTATTCTCAATTTTGTGTCAACTGTTGCTTTGTGTCAGAAAAAAACAATGAACCCATTGTCTGAAATGTTGTCTCAATCATTTCCCTCATACAGACGCTTTTTGATGCCTCCGCAGCAAAATACTTGAATAATTTTAGCAAAACGTAGAAGTTGCCCTTAAAGAGCAATTTCTCCTTTTGCCACCATGTTTTACACTCGCTTCAATAATTTTACGCCCTATTTCTGCCTAGATATTTTCAAAGTCGTCTGCTGCAGATTTGATGTATGTGGGAAATGGTTAAAATATCCTCATTTGTTGCTCCGCGCCGCGCCTATCTTGTGAGTCCTCACCAAATAAATCATCTCAGCGAGAAGATTCTTTTGAGGTCCCTCGGCACTTGGCACGACTGGCGCATACGTCTGCAGCTGATGAGAAGCTAACATCTTGGCAAATATATGAAAAATCTCGGCAATTGAAAGTAAAATTATTTAATTGTACTGGAAACATTGAGAAAAAAGTAGAAATTGCTCGTTATGAGCAATTTCTCCTTTTGTCTCAATGTTTTAAAAAGTTGTCTGCTGCGGATGCATCAAAAGGGAAGTGAAGGACAAAAAAACGGGTTTTGGCTAGGTTTACCAAATTGAAAACATTTTGAAGAAAAGAGTAGAAAATACAGATGAGGATGGCTTTAACCCTTTCAGCGCCGAATTGTTTAAAGTAGACTCTTCCATGTTCAAACTTGGACGACTCTATTTTCATGTTATAGGATTTTTGGAATATTTTTATAACTCACAGCCAAATAATGCAGATTTCAGGTGAGGCAGCTCGTTATGAGCTGACTCACCTGAATCTGCATTGTTTGCAAAAAGCTCAATTTTGCCTTTGGCGCTGAAAGAGTTAAACAGAACGTTTTTAATGTCTCTGTGTGGAACAAATTAGGGAAATTTTAAGAGTTTAAAAGTGTTTAATGTCTGTTTTTTGTGTAACATTATTTCTGTTTTAGCGGAGACATTTATGATTTATGTTACGAACATTATTATATGTTTTTCATATTATTGACGTTCTCTTTCATGCTTGTGTTTTCGACGCTGGATTTTAATCGCATGTTTTATGCTTCGTTGTGCAGGAGACGGTAAGAATACAAATCACTCTCGTGAAACATCTACCTTCCTTAATATTCAATCAACACAATACTGTGACACAGAAAAAGATATTCCTACAAATTACTTGATCATCGTTGCTTCATACCACTTTACTTGATGCAGACTTCATTTATCTCTTTCCCATATGCAGATGCATTTTGACACCTCTGCAGTAGACAGCTTAACCCTTACCTCATATAGACGCTTTCTGACGCCTCTGCAGATCTAAGGTGAAAACATGGTGACAAAATGAGAAATTGCTCGTTTTGAGCAATTTCTTCTTTCGTCACAATGTTATCAAAAAGCCATCTGCTGCAGAGGCGTCGGAAAGCGTCTATATATGAGGGAAAGGGTCAAGGTTTATATATATAAGGTAAATTGTAAACATAATGTTGGATTAGCGTCACACAAAAACAAACTTTTGTGACTTTAACCCTTTCTCTCATAAAGATGCTTTCTGACGCCTCTGCAGCAGACGGCTATTTGAAAACATAGTGACAAAAGAAGAAATTGCACAAAACGTGCAATTTCTCCTTTTGCCACAATGTTTTCCACTTTTTGTCATAGGTTATCCATTCAATTATGGAGATTTTCTATTTTTGGACAAAATACGTTCAAAGTCGTCTGCTGCAGAATTGCCGTATGAGGGAAAGGGTTATGAAACCATCATGGCAGGAGGAGAAATTGTTCATTATTAGCAGTTTCTCCATTTGCCACAATTTTTTCAACTCTTCTCAATTATTATACTTTCAATATCCAAAGATTTTCCATATATTTTTTTAATGAATTCAGATTTACTGAGTTGCCTGTTGCAGAGATGTTTTTGAGGGATAGCTAGGCTAAATGCCTCAAACAACCTTGAAAACATTGTGGCTTTGGCTGCCTTTTTCCCACAATTTCAAAATCGTACTTCCATTTTTCGTTATACAACACCTTTAAACTGGAAATACTTCTTTACTTCACTGTATCACAGTATTGACCTCTACATGTACTGCCAACCCTTGTAATTCAAGATTGTTCATACCTATACATGTAATATATATGTGATGCTCTATCTTTGAATATTGACAGGTCAGTTATAACAGATCACCAAATTTTATGGTACCGTCTGTAATTGCATTTTAAATTATTCCTAATTTGGACTGTATTGGAACATCTTAAATTGTGCATTGCTTAATTTTATTTACTGCTTATAAATCCTTCAAAATTGAAAACATTGACAAAAAGAATGAAACATTGGATCTATAAAAGTACTAGATATTTGAAGACAGATTATAAAAGAAACCATAAAAAAAAAATATGTAAAAATAAGGGGAATAACCGTAACTTTCTTTTTGCACATGGCCTTGGAAACTTTGAAAGGTTTTCACTACATATTAATAAAACACAGATAAATACGGCCAATTTTCTGAGATTGAGCATTTCCTATTTATACTTCACATTATATACACTGAAAACTTTATTTTACAACTACCTCTCCATTCTCACTATCACCTATCCTTAGTTTCTCCTCCTCTTTCTTCATTATAATAATCAAATCAAATCTAAAATCCATAACCTTATAGATATAGAGGGCGTGTTTCATGCTTGGGAATCCTTATTTTACATCAAAACTCTATGTTATGGTTACCTCACAAGAATAATCTTTTGAGTAGCTATAACATTAGATTTCGATGATTTAACCCTTCCCTGGCACATATAACAAATCTGCTGCAAAAGACTTAGAAGATACAGAAATAGTATTTTACAGAACTGTTTAGGTAAACTTCACTCTGCCATGATATGATATTTTGTGGTATGTTTTAAACATTGCTATCATTATTTTTTTCCAGTGACATTGAGGTCAGGGTCAAATACTTGAGATTATGCTCCCTTAAATTTACAAATACGTCTCTTTAAATAAGCTATGCTGCCAAACAACTACTTATGTTTAATTGTCCTCAACAGAACAAGCCATGGTAGGATCTTTTCATTGTTTTAACCCTTTCCCTCATATATACGCTTTCTGACGCCTCTGCAGCAGACAGCTTTTTAAAAACGAGCAATTTCTCCTTTTACCACGATGTTTTCCACTTTAAGTCATAGGTTATCCATTCAATTATAGAGACATTCCATTTTTTGACAAAATATGTTCAAAGTCGTCTGCTGCAGAATTACGTATGAGGGAAAGGGTTAACCCTTTCCCTCATACGACAATTCTGATGCAGACAACTTTTGAACATATTTTGTCAAAAAATAGAAAATCTCTATAATTGAATGGATAACCTATGACTAAAAGTGGAAATATTGTGGCAAAAGGAGAAATTGCCTTTGAGCAATTTCTTCTTTTATCACTATGTTTTTAAAAAGCTGTCTGCTGCAAAGGCGTCAGAAAGCGTCTATATGAGGGAAAGGGTAACAAGGCACATGTCCATAGCCTGGTATTGATTTGCAACCCAGGGATCTTGAATAAGTGTACTGTTGCCATGATATAATTGAAGCACTTTTGAAAACAGTGTTAAGCCCGAATAAAACAAAAGATCAAATAATTTAGAATATCTTGAGTGGCTTCAATTCCTTGCTAATTCCCCCTTTTTTTCTTGCTGTGTGTTTAACCATGTTTGAAGTGCCCAGATTGCTCCCCTTCCTAAAGATCAACACTCTTGTGAAGACAGTGACATGTTGGACATCTGGTGTGATGACAATGCTTTTAAGCCATACAATATTGCATGAACATTAAGAATTTGAGGATCAAGAAAATAGTGTGACTTAATGTAAACATTGAAGACTTTTATGACATGTTTATTTATTTATTGGGGCTTTTACGCCGCTTTCAACATTATTTCAGTTATATCACGGCGACAGTTCACTTTTTCATGATCCCTGGGTAAACAAACCAGTACTAGGTTAGAAAATGTGCCTTGCCCAAGGGCACTCCATCATGACTGTAGTACCGCGACTGGAGATCGAACCCGGGACACCCGGTTTCGAAATCCCCGACGCTAATCACTCGACCACAGCGGATTCCTTTATGACATGTACAGTTTATGTTGTTGCTTTTCTTGGATCCAGGAATCCCCCGTGGCCGAGTGGTTAGCATGAGGTATTTCATACTGGGTGTCCCAGGTGCAATCCCCAGTCGCGGTGCAACCTTTATGGTGGAATGTCCTTGGGCAAGACACGTTTCCTAGCATACTGCTAGTTTTCTTACCCAGGGGTCACTAATAAGTGAACTGTTGCCGTAATATAACCGATTTACTGTTGAAACAGCGTAAAACCCCAATAAAAAAAAGTTCAGTTACTTTTGTTGTTTTAAAAGCATTGCAAGAACACCATAACTAACCCCCCTAAGCAAAAAACGCTTCTTGTTTACTCCAAACAATTAAAATATAATGTAAACCTATGCAATATCCTATACACAACCTAGTATAATGCTGCCAATATAGCAAGTCATATAATCTTGCATGTGAAATATTATATCTTATATCATATTATATGAATGCCTGCCTACTATAGATAAGCAAGACATATCAAATATTGACAGCACTTTTATCTGATTAGTTTTCTGGAAAAATTACCAACGATAACGACAAGGTCGTGACTCGAAGGTCATTGCCGAGATACATACATGTATTATATATAACAGTTAATGCTATCCATTTGCAATTATGCCTTTGCTTAGGTCATATTTGATAAAGTTACTTTAAAACTGTATCATTTAAGTTATTGTGTTATTATGCATTATAAAACATGACAAGTGTAGGAAATTGACCTTGAACACACAATTAGATGTAATTAATATATTTGATACAACTAAACAATTGTTTCCAATTTTCTCTATTGAATCCTCCTACTTTTCTAACACTGATAAAACAAAATCTGTTTATACACCATAGGTTTAATACTCTAATATTCTAATTAGGTGTTGGGCTAGTAAGTTTTATCCAAATGAACCCTTTCCCACATACAAAAAATCTGCAGCAGATGACATTGAAATCATCTAGACAAAGTTATGGAAAATCTCTACAAATGAAAGTATGATTATTGAAAACATTGCTGCAAAAGGAGAAATTGCTCATTATGAGCAATATCTCTTTTTTTTCTTAAATATTTTCAGAAGTTGTCTGCTGCCGAGGCCTCAGAAAGCGTCTAGCTAGCTGTATGTTAGAAAGGGTTAATTATTTTATTTCTGCTTACTTACTACTCACAGTTGGTGTGGGGCAATTCTGTGTGGCTTATTTAACCGTTTCCCTCATACGGCAATTCTGCAGCAGATGACGTTGAACGTATTTTGTCAAAAAATAGAAAATCTCTGAAATTGAATGGATAACCTATGACTAAAAGTGGAAAACATTGTGGCAAAAGGAGAAATTGCTCGTTTTGAGCAATTTCTTCTTTTGTCACTATGTTTTCAAAAAGCTGTCTGCTGCAGAGGCGTCAGAAAGCGTCTATATG
This sequence comes from Serripes groenlandicus, assembly GCA_031761405.1. Lineage (NCBI taxonomy): Eukaryota > Metazoa > Mollusca > Bivalvia > Cardiida > Cardiidae > Serripes > Serripes groenlandicus. Next base: position 318,730 of record JASEVX010000142.1, on the reverse strand, counting down.
AGGGAAAGGGTTAATCCGTTACCTGATATTTCATTTTGACCCTTTTACCACATTCAGAATCTTATTGACTTATCCTCAGCAGACGACATTTGAAAACATGGTGGCAAAAAGAGTAGTTGCTCATAATGAGCAATTTCACCTTTTGCCATAATGTTTTCAGCTGTTTTTAAATAGTTATTCATTTATTCATAGACATTTTGAATAATTTTGCCTAAAATATTTTCAAAGTTGTCTTCTGCAGATTTGAAATTTGTCAGAAAAGGTTATTAACCGACCGATAATAGCAACAAGTTAGAACCTTATTGAACCGTTTTCCCACATACAGACACGTTCTAACACCTGCAGCAGGCAACTTTTAAAATATGTAACAAAAGTAGAAATTGCTCTTAATGAGCAATATCGCCTTTTGGCACAATGTTTTCAACTCTTTCCAATACTATAACTTTCAGTTATATAGATTTTCCACAATTTTGCAAAGACGTTTTCTGCTGCAGAATTGTTGTATGTGGGAAAGGGTTATATGAATTACAGACGGATAGGTTCTCTGTATATTAATTGCTTTAATTGTCAATTGATCATTTACGCCATTCAGTTATTGCTTATTATTTAATTAACTGTCTATTTAAATGTAATGAAACATTTATTGTCTCAGTCCTTTTGCCGCGTTTAAAAAAATCTGCAGCAGATTGATCTCCGCAAAAATATGGAAACGCTCTTTAACCAGCCTTTCCAACATTCAAATATCTGCAGCAGACGAGTTTGAAAACATATTGTTACAAACGTGAAAAAAATTGCCATAAATGAGAGCTAAATGATAAAATAGGGTTGTAAACAGAGTGGCGGCATAAGTAGAAATTGCTTGTTTTGAGCAATTTCTCCTTTTGTCACAATGTTTTCAGAAGTCGTCTGCTGCAGAGGCGTTATAATGCGTCTACAAGTGGGAAAGGGTTAAAGGTTATCTTTTTGAAAAGAGTTTATAAAAACGTTGTGTCAAAAGGAAAAATTGCTGATTATGAGTTATTTCACCTTTTGCCACAATTTTTCAAAAGTTGACTTCTGCAGGAGCTTCAAATTTTTTTTGGAAAATGTCAAGATATTAAAAGATCCAATTGAGCTAGTTCAAAGTAATGCAAATTGATTGTTACTCAGATTCTTTAAGCAATTTAACTCTTACAGCTGTATATATACATGTGTTCATTTTTGTATGTTTGTTTATATGTATGTTGAGTCGTTGACAAGATGTTGAAATGAGTAATTGAATACAACTCGGAACATTTAAAATAGACGTATATGTAAAAATTATATAGATTGTGATACAGTATCCTTTCTCTTTCAAATATAACGATTAACCCTTTCCCTCATTTAGACGCTTTCTGACGTCTCTGCAGCAGACCGCTTTTTGAATACATAGTGACAAAAGTAGAAATTACTCAAAGCGAGCAATTTCTCCTTTTGCCACAATGTTTTCCACTTTTAGTCATAGGTTATCCATTCAATGATAGAGATTATCTAGTTTTTGACAAAATATGTCGTCTGCTGCAGAATTGTCGTATGAGGGAACGGTTTAAGAGTTGAAAGCACTTTGGAAAGAGGAGAAAGAACAGTCACCTTCTCTTTTTCCCACAATGTTTTAGTTTTCAAATATCTTCTACTAAGGATGCCGAATGAAATCAGTCATCACTACATCACATGACACAACAGTTTGTTTCGAGACATCTGCTTTGATAATAACATTGTGGAACCAGGAAATTCAAATTATACTTTTTATACAATGTTTTCAAAAGCCTGCAGCAGAGGAATCTAATGTCGTCTGTAGCAGTATAAGGTTTTACATGTGTTAACTTGTTCTTTTTGACATTACAGCAAGCTCAGGCTGGTGGGAAGAAAGAGATCACGGTTTTAGATCCAAAAAGATCGAATGCCATTAATATTGGGTTAACAGTCCTCCCCCCTCCCAGAACTATTAAAACTGCCATACTCAAAATGGACAACTCCATTATGAATAAAGAGGGTATAGAGGTAAGTTCTAAATTTCATTTGAATGTTTTGTTGGGTTTGTCTTTCCTAACCCTTTCCCACATATATATATATACGCTTTCTAACGCCTCTAGAGCAGATGACTTTTGAAAACATTGTGACAAAAGAAGAAATTGCTCAAAACGGGCAATTTCTCCTTTTGCCACAAGGTTCTGCAGCAGACAAGCCTTAGGTTATGTAAATTGTACTTATAGTGGAAAGTTTGAGGAAATTGGCTTTCTGTTTAGATAAATATATGTAATAAGCTAGTAAAGCAAATTTTCCCTTAAGAAAATAAAATTGAAAATTAATTGAAAATTTGTTAAAATATTCTTTTTAATAATGCTTAATTGTGTTTTTTATTAGAAAATCCTGAATACCATGATCCCGACGGACGAAGAGAAAGCCAAGATCCTTGAAGCCCAGCTTGCCAATGCCGATATTCCCTTAGGAACTGCCGAGCAGTTCCTTCTGACCCTCTCTTCCATCAGTGAACTACAGTCCAGACTGAATGTCTGGTTGTTTAAACTGGACTACGAAACTGTGGAGTCCGTAAGTACCTCTTTCCCTCATACAGCAAAACTGCAGCAGACGACTTTGTACAAAAGTGTGGACATGTTATATAAATGGAAGTTGAATTATTGAATAGAATTGAAAATGTTCCTTTAGCCACAATGTTTTCAAAAGTTGTTTGCTGCAGGCGTCACAAAGTGTCTGCATGTGGGAAAGGGTTAAACCTTTCCCATATATGATGCATATTGATGCATTTGCAGCAAACACATTTTGAAAGCATTGTGGCAAAAATAACAATTATACTTACTCATGGTGAGCAATTTCTCCACAGTTTCAACAGACCGGTAATTCTATTCAGACTAAATGTTAAGAGCGTGAAGCCTTTAGAAAATTGGGAAAATCCATCAGTTCATTAATTAAGATCTTCGTTGAAAGTGTGAATATAAAAATTGATAATAGAGCTGAATATTTTAATTTACCCTTTCCCACTTGCAGATGCATAAAAAGCTGCAGCAGACGACTTTGTACAAAAGTGTGGACATGTTATATACTTGCAGATGCATATGAAGTAGAATTCTTTTGCTGCAATGATTTCAGTTCAATTTGATAAATAAACTTTCACTTGTAGATATACTTTTTGTGTCACCCTGCGTTTTTGTCCGGCGTCTGTCCGCCACACTTTTTCGTCACACTTTCAAGGAGCAGGTGCAGGTGACACACGTGCTCCGCGGAGCACTCCATTCTAGTTTGTCTAGAGATGTTTTCAAAGTAATCTGCTGCAGATTTAATGTATGTTGAAAATGATTAAAAATTTAGCTGCTGACAAAGCACCTTAAATATCATGTGTATAAAGTTATAAAAGATAACAATGTGCTGTTGTTTGTTTTCACAGGAAATAGCGGAACCACTGATGGACCTGAAAAAGGGGATTGAGGAACTTCTTATAAATAAAACATTTAAATACATCTTGTCAGCCATCTTAACCATTGGAAACTTCTTGAACGGAGCTCAGGTCAGTTCTATATACCTATTAACCTGTGTTTAACCCTTTCCCTCATACGACAATTCTGCAGCAGACAACTTTGAACATATTTTGTTTAAAAATGGAAAATCTCTATAATTGAATGGATAACCTATGACTAAAAGTGGAAAAGATTGTGGCAAAAGGAGAAATTGCTCGTTTTTAGCAATTTCTTCTTTTGTCACTATGTTTTCAAAAAGCCGTCTGCTGCAGAGGCGTCAGAAAGCGTCTATATTATATGAGGGAAAGGGTTAATTAATTTTTTGCGTTCTGAAACCATGTAGACTGGAAGAAACCATCTTACAAACTCAGATCATCTGTGGTTGCTGAAAGTCTTTAAATGATTGTTAGAAGTCTTTCTCATGTTGTTGACAATCACCAACCATTCTTCTGACTATCTTAGGCGGGTTGAGGTTTGCATATTTTCAACTGAAATCAATTTTAGGAACAAACTACTTGTCTAAAATCCCAGAGGTGACCGCTAACACATGTTTGACTGTATTAATGTTTTCAGGCCCGAGGTTTCAGTATAGAATACTTGTCTAAAATCCCGGAGGTGAAGGACACGGTTCACAAACACTCCATACTGCATCATCTGTGTACAGTCATTATAGAACAGTTTCCTGATAGTACAGACCTGTACTCCGAGATTGGTCCCGTCACAAGGTGTTCAAAGGTATGTTATTCTCAATCCTAGAGATTATTATACCCCCTTCGAAGAAGAGGAGTCATATATAGGAGTCACGGTGTCGGGCTGTCTGTCTGTCTGTCGGTCGGAAGCCATATTTTGTCCGGCCTATTTCTTACAATCCACTGGGTGGAATTCAATAAATTTTTACACGAAGCTTCTATACCAAGTGGAGATGTGCATATCTTAAAGGGGTTACAATTGCATGTTATTTTACAGAGTTATGGCCCTTTTACTTATTAAGTTATGGTGTATGGGCCTCTTGTTTGCAATCACTTTGAACTAGTTGCATATGGTGCAAATTGTTGCCCTATGGTTAAAGGTTTGGGTGCAATTTCATTAAGAGTCCATATCTTAGTAACAACTTCCATTGAAAGGATATACAACCCTTCCCAACCATCACACCTATGAAAATAATCAAGTTAAATAACTCTATCCTGCATATAATTCAAATTATCACCCTTTAAGACATTGTGGTTAATGTTTAGCATGCAACTACATTAGAGTCCATTATCTCAGTAATCAAATAAGCGGTGGATTAGTCGAGCATGCTGTCCTCCGACAGCTCTTGTTTATATCATTTTTATTATATTATATTATATGTTTTCAATTACAGGTCGACTGGGATGAATTAGAGAGGAAGTTAAACAAATTGGAAGCAGATTGTAAGGCTTCTTGGGACAATTTACGTGCAATAGTTAAACATGATGGTCCATCCAATGCTCAACTCAAATCCAAGTAAGTAGGGTTATAAATTAGAATAGAATTATATTACTGATGATATCATGTCCTATGGTGGAAAAGAAGCTTTAATCCTTTTGACTTATGCCAAAGTACTTTGATGATGCAGTTGCAACAACCAATTCAGAGTTGTATGAATAGCATTATGACTGATGTGTCGGTGTCAGGATAAATATATCGGGAGTATTGCTAATTATACCCCCTTCGAAGAAGAGGGTGTATATAGGAGTCACTGTGTAGGGCTGTCTGTCTGTCTGTCAGTCGGTCGGAAGCCATATTTTGTCCGGCCTATTTCTTACAAACCACTGGGTGGAATTACCAAGAGGAGATGTGCATATCCTAAAGGGGTTACAATTGCATGTTATTTTACAGAGTTATGGCCCTTTGACTTATTAAGTTATGGTGTAGGTCAAGGTGCTGTTTAGGGGGTATTTATCATCTTCAGTGATAGTTCTAGTTTGACCAGAAAACACTGATATAACTGATATACTAATGCCAAGCCCCGGTTGCTCAGACGGTAGGTAGCAACACAGGCTGTCAATCTACGGGTTTTGAGCTTTGCAAAATATCTTTCTGAAGTTTGACAACATTCAATGTGAGGTGTCGTTGTTAGATTAAATATACCAGGAGTATTGCTAATTTGACCAGGAAACACTGTGATATAACTGATATAATAATTCCTAGCCCAGCGCGCTCAGACTGTAGCAACACAGGCTGTCAAACTAGGGGTTGTGAGCTTGGTAAAAAATTATTTCTGAAGTTTGACAAACGGTCAATGTGAGGTGTCATTGTCAGGATAAATATATCGGAAGTATTGTTAATTTGACCAGGAAACACTGTGATATAACTGATATACTAATGCCTAGCCCAGCATGCTCAGACGGTAGCAACACAGGCTGTCAATCTAGGGGTTTTGAGCTTTGCAAAAAATCTTTCTGAAGTTTGACAAGTGGTCAATGTGAGGTGTCATTGTCAGGAAAAATATACCAGGAGTATTGCTAATTTGACCAGGAAACACTGTGATATAACTGATATACTAATGCCTAGCCCAGCGGGCTTAGACGGTAGCAACACATGGTGCCAATCTAGGGGTTGTGAGCTCGGCAAAAGAAAAATGTGAAGTTTGACAACAGTCAATGCAACAGGCAGCATTTGTCTTCGACCAAAGGGCTAACAGTCTATGTGGAAAAGCAACCAGTTGCTTGGAAATACTTGTGTGGAGTACTGGTGTAAAAAGGCAAGGAAGCAAGTTTTTAGGTGATCTGGATGCCATGATATGACTGAAAAATTGTTTAAAACAATGTTAAACCCTAATCAATTAACTTTTGAAAGATGCATAAACAACAAACAAATATGATTGTTGGATACTTTTTTGTTTAAACTGCACATATAGTACATATATAATATGGTTATTTGATTTATGAGTTTCCCTTAAATTCTATTTCAGAATGTCTGAATTTTTAGCAGATTCCGCAGAGAGGATAATGATTCTACAAATTGTACATACACGAGTAAAAAACAGGTAAACAGTTTATATAGGTTAAACATTGTCCTTCATATAGATGCCGAGCCCCGGTAGCGAATTTGGTAGCGACGCGGGCTGTCAGGGGTTGTGAGTTCAAATCCCAACTTGGCCAACATTCTTTCTCCTGTTTGACAAAAGTCACTGTGACATGTGTTATTCATCTTTCACCAGTGAGCTAACAGTCTGTGGAAAAGCAGCCAGTTGTATGAGTAGGTGAATTAGCTGCCATGATAGTTTACTCAAAATGTACTATCTTGCCTTTGTGTTGTTATAGGCGATTGCAGGGTGGCACAAAGGGATCACTTCTTTGTTGCCTGTCCAGCTGTTGTGTTGACACTTTCTGGTTTATTAGGAGGCAACACACAAGTTCCTTTAATTGTAAACTCTTGCTTATTTTTAGCTCACCAGAGCACAAAGTGCTCAAGGTGATTTTTTGTGATCGCCTTTTGTCCGTCGTCAGTCGTCCGTCGTCAACATTTGCTTGTTAACACTCTAGTGGCAACATTTTGAATCCAATCTTCATGAAAGTTTATCAGAACATATATCTCTATCAAATCTAGGCCAAGTTCGAAACTCGGTCATGTTGGGTCAAAAACTATGTTACTAGGTCAAATTTAAGGAAAATCTTGTTAACACTCTTGAAGCCGCACTTTTGGCTTGAGCATGTTGAAACTTTGTCAGAATGTTTTTCTTAGTGATATCTAGGCCAAGTTTGAATATAGGTCATGTTGGGTCAAAAACTAGGTCACTAGGCAAAATTGAAGGAAATTCTTGTTAACACTCTGGAAGCCACATTTTAAAATTTAGCATGTTCAAACTTTGTCAGAAAGTTCGTCTTGATGATATCTATGCCAAGTTCGAATATGGGTCATGTCCTGGTGATATCTAGGCCAAGTTCGAATATGGGTCATGTCATGTCAAAAACTAGGTCACTAGGCCAAATTTAAGGGAAATCTTGTTAACACTCTGGAAGCCACATGTTTGGCATGAGCATGTTGAAACATGTCAGAATATTTGTCTTGATGATATCTAGGGTAAGTTCGAATATGGGTCAGGTCAGGTCAACAACTAAGTCACTAGGCCAAATTGTATACAGATTGCATTTTTGACTTGAGGAGCTTGAAATATTGTCAGAAAGTTTGTCTTGATGATAATGCCATTGGCGCTGAAAGAGTTGTGTCTTAAATAGCCCATTCTCAGGTGAGCGATTCCAGGGCCTTATGGCCCTCTTGTTTCAATTCATTTATGAAGATTTCAACCTTTCTTTCTGGTTTTAAACATCACTTCTCTGTTGCCTGTTCATCTTAAGCTCAGTCACATACTGACCTATAAACAGACAACATATTTTCTCCTTCGTACAATTGGTTATGCTAACGTTTCATTAATGTGTAAATTTCAAGATTAATTTTTTCGGATTTTTTTCAATTTTAGCTTTTCAGATACAATGTGCCAGAAAAGCTATAATTATGACGTTGTGTCTGTTCAATTTCAGATATGATAAGTAATGTGTTATTCTGTTTCAGATATCATAAGTTATTATTATACATGGGCTTACCCCTGTATCAAGCCAAAGATCTAAAGGTGAACTCTTATTGTAAGATAGTGTGTGAATTTGCTCTAGAGTATCGCACAACACGAGAAAAAGTTGTTCAACAGTTGGAAAAGAAAGCGAATCAGCGGGAACGAAAGAAGACACGAGGAAAAATGATTGTGGATGTAAGTCTCAATACATTTTGTCAGTTCACTGTAATCTGCTAACTGTTTACCTCATATGCTTTTTTCAGTGTTGTCTGTTTGGAATTGAAAACAATGTTGGGAAAAAACCCGTTAAACTTTCAACATTTAACATATGATTTTGATGAGAGGGTTGGGAACATTCGTCAGAAAAATACATAGTCGCCACATCTACCGGCTGCCAGTCTGCCCATGAAAGTTCTTTGCAAAGGCTATTTTTCAACAGCTTCTGTCTTTAATTCGATGGAAGTTTGTTTAGCTTATTTAGATTCAACAGTTTTGATGGAGTTATAGCGCTTTGATACTCAGGGAGTATCCATTAGTTTTTCAGATCTTCTTGATTAGTTTGTTATGTATTTTCGATTTCTGCTTTAAATTTCTTTCCAAAATAGTTTGTCACAAATTCTTTTATGAAAATTCCGTAATATATCTTGAATAAAAGTTTCATATTTTACGTTTTCTCAGCTTGCATTACCGAAAGATATAGATTCTAAGATAGAGAAGGCAAGTTATTTAAACAACTATGTGGTATACATTTTAGAGATGTCATTCTACAGCTACTATGCTCATTTAGTTAAGGAGTCATTATTATGCTCATCTAGAATCAACATATTTACACAGTGTTTGCATTATCCTATCACCTAGTACAGAACTTTGAAAAACATTGTGGGAAAATGTTTTCACCTCTGTATCACAGTTATACTTTCAATTTTATATATAATTTTATTTGAGACATTGATCAGTTGATTTAGGATCGTGATTGTGAGAGTAAAAACTTGTCAGAGAAAAATTGCTGATCTTGGGGTATTTTTTCCTTAATGTGAAACAGAAGTTCTAACAAAAAATTAAAATATATTTCATTTATTTTCAAACACTGTGTAAGTTCATTGCATAATTAAAGGTACATATATTTTTCACTTAGTTACTACTATCAGACATAAATAGCTAGGCTACTGTAACAAAATTAGTTTAATTTTGATGCAGAGTTTGAAAAATTGTGGGAAAAGCAGAAATTGTTGCCAAAAGCTGTCTGCTGCAAAGATGTCAAATACCATCAGTATCGGGGAAAGGGTAAAACAAAAATTAATAATTTCAAAATCACCTTGGGTACAGAATCAATTTTAATAAAGAATTATTTTCTAACTTTCACAAAACAGTGTGTGGTATATTGCATGACTTAGATTATTAAGGTGTACAGATTTTATATATCGTCATTTTTTATTTTTAGCTTGTCTGTTTTCGAAGAAAAAAAGTTTATTGTGATACCCATGACGTCGTGGTCACAAAACTTTAACCTTACCTCATAACTTACCTCTTTCAATTAAAACTTGGCACTCAATCTGTCATGTTCTTAGGAACAATACGCATGTCTAATCCAAGCCACATAACTCTGGCCTAAATAATTATTCAGTAATGTCCCTTTTTCAACTTAGAAAAAAACGGACAAGCTTAAGCGTTAGCGTTCACTCCACTGCGCTCTTGTTTTTTATGTATTTATGTAGGTCAGTTAAGATCTGTCCTGTCAGTGTTAATATGTGTCTAGTCCATAACTTTTTTTATGGATGATGATTTCATCATTATGTTACAGAAAAGTGAAGAGCTATGTTGCTAACTTGAAGGTCAAGGTCACGGTGCTTTATTGAATTATTTTTGGGTATTGAAAGTCATGATCTCATTGATGTTTGTGTTGAGTCCATAACATTCTCATTGACAGACTTTGGTATCCTTTCTACCTCTATGTTTAAAAGGACAAATTGATGTTCAAAAAGAACCCTGTGAGATATTTATGGTAAAAGTAAGGTGAAAGAAGCTCTAAGCTTAGTTAATGAACAATTACGCAAGGCGGTAAAACAGCTGTCCTATTAATTTTGTGAATGTTAAGCACAAATAGTTTCGGTCCTTTTCACAGCTACATTCTATAAATCTTTAGCTTTGATTTCAACAATTGTGTACCGTCACAGTGATATAACATAAATACTGTTGGAATCGCCGTAAATCCCCGAATAACAAAGTACCTATTTATGCAGACAGATGCATGTATTTTTGATTTGTATTATAAGGACTATTTATGTGATGGTGTTCAGTCAAAATGTATCGATTCTGTTTATTAGGTGGCATACGTTTAATTTTATTTCTTTTGTTGTTTCCATACACAAACAAATTGCATGCTTATACATGTGTGTCTTAGATAGGGAGTTGTGAATTAGTAAATGGTTTAACCGTTTCCCTCATACAACATATCTGCAGCAGACAACTTTGAACATATTTTGTCAAAAAAAAGAAAATCTATATAATTGAATGGATAACCTATGACTATGTCACGATGTTTTCAAAAGTTGTCTGCTTTAAATGCGTCAAAATGCCTCTATAGGTGGGAAAGGTTTAACAGCAAACATTTAACCCTTTCCCACTTACAGACGCATGTAAAGCAGACGGGTTTTGAATCATTGTGGCAAAAGGAGAAACTGCTCATATTATAATATTTATCTCCTTTTGCCTCAATTATTTCAACTCCATCAAATGATAATACCTTCATTTATAGAGATTTTCCATATTTTTGCCTAGATTTTGCAGTCGTCTACTGCAGATTTGTAGTACGTGGGAAAGGGTTTTAAAAACAAAATTGATTAAAGCTGTCTTTGTCTAAATTTGGTTTTCATTTAACCTTTTTAGTTAGACTTTTGAAAAAAATGAGAGCTATTGTCATGACCCTGGCGTCGTCGGCGACGTCCGGTTAAGGTTTTTTGTTTAGCTCATTTTTTATTTATTTTTCTCCCTATCAGTCGAGCGTCTGTGCCGTACTCGGTGCTCTTGTTTACTTATAGAGGCAAAACTTTATCCCTATTTTGAACTAGACATTTAAAAAAAATTGTGGCAAAAAGATTATTTAGAAAATGTACGAAATTTCTCCTTTTTGCCGCAATGCTTTGAACTGTTTCTCAAAAGTATTTTTCTGATGTTATATTTTCTACTCAGGGAAAAAGGTTGACAAAATAGATAGCACTTGGTTCTTTCATTTATATACAAACTTCATATTCATAAGAAATATTTCTGATTTTTAAGCCATATTTTGTTATGACTTTTAAAAAAATTGCATACCCTTTTATGTATAAACATTAAACGTCATTGTTGGCTACAAATATTTATGAAGTCAATAAATATGTATAACATTCTTATAAACAATAAACATATTTTTTCTCTCTAAGATTTCCACAAACATATGATTGAGTAGGGCTATTTAAAAGACAGGAACTGAAAACATAATGAGGTATCAAAAATGTTGAAAACCTTCCTCACATATAACAAATCTGCAGAAGAGATCTAGCCCAAAAAGATGAAAGTTTCATTATTTTATAAGAGTTGAAAGATTATGTCAAAGAATCAAATGCTCACCATGACCAATTTCTCCTTCTGCCAAAAGGTTTTCATTAGTAGTCAGCAGCAGATGCTTCAAAAATGATTCTTACAAGTTTGAAAGTGTGAAACATTATTACAATAGAACCAGTGTATTAAAACCACCCATTGGAAGGCAACATGTTGGTCTTTGTTCACAGGTCTTTAATTGCAGGGTCATTTATGCAGAAAATGAGTCTATAAGTTTGAAAGGGTGAAACATTACTACAGTAGAACCTGTGTATTAAGACCACCCATTGGAAGGCAAGGTGTTGGACTTTGTTCACAGGTGGTCTTTAATTGCAGGGTCATTTATACAGAAAATTAGTAATTGGGAAACCAAAAAAGTGTGGTTGCTATAGAAAGGCAATTGCTATGCCAAGGTGTTCTTTATCACAGGACAGTGGTGTGACTGTACTTAACTATCAAAAGCTATGTCTACAAGTAAGAGAGCTATTTGTTTTAACATATTTTCCGTATCATGTAATTTCAGATGGGAAAGTTCAAGGGCACAAAGGGTGCTGGGTCAAGGTCAACGGATGACCAGGAGGAGGAGGCGCTGACCAAAGTGTTATCCAACGGTTACATAAGTAACGATGAACATGGGTTACCGGGACGACAAGTTCGGAGACGAATGGGACCAGCAGGTACAAACAACTTGTTACCTTATTCATTGTAGAGCAACATGCTGATGAATCCTTCACTTGAACCGTTTCCCACATACAACAAATCTGCAGCAGACGACTTTGAAAACATAGTGACAAAAATCTGAAAAATCTCCATACAAGATAGCTTAATTGTTAAGCGAAGTTGAAAACATTTTGGCCAAAGGAGAAATTGCTCATCATGAGCAATTTCACCTTTGGCCAGAATGTTTTTAAAAGTCGTCTGCTGCTATTGCATCAAAATGCGTCTGCAAGTGGGCAAGGGTTAACCATTGTCCCGCATTTGTGACTTCAAAACCCTTATCGGCATACAACAACAACTATGCAGCAGACGACTTTTGTAAAACATTTTTAAAAGCAAAATTATGGAAACCACTATTAGGAGGAAGTTTAATTATTGAAGTGTTAAAAACATTGTTGCAATCTGAGCAATTTCTCCCTTTTGCCATCATGTTTTCAAAGGTTGTCTGATGCGAAAATGTCAAAATGTAGGAAGCTGTTTAACCCTTTCCCTCATGGTGACACTTTCTGATGCCTCTACAGCAGACGACTTTTGAAAACATTGTGACAAAAGGAGAACTTTCAACTTGTTAAAGTAACAATACCTTCATATGTAGAATTTTTTCATGTTTTTGCCAAGATGGTTACAGAGTCGTCTGCTGCAGATTCGTTATATACGTAATGGTTTAAACTACATGTATATTTCCAGCTATATAAACAATCAGTTTACACATGCAAAGAGTCTTATCTTTGTAAACATCGTAACTTAATGATAACATTTTGTAAAAAACAAAAACTTCACCATGAATATGAAAGAAATTATAAAAAGTCACAGAATGATGGTGGTGGTGCTAGTTGGAGAAATTTCGCTGGATAAGTATAAGTATTGTACATGATGTTTCATCTGAGGAAAGCAGTATGTCATTTTAAATATAGGTTACACAGGTGCAAACATTGTGGGAAAAAGCGATAATGTCATCAGGAATAATGTCTCCTTTCTCCATAATGCTCTTATCCCTTTCCCCACCTGCAGACACATTTTGATGCAAGAGCAGCAGACGACTTTTGAAAACATTGTGGCCAAAGGTGAAATTGCTCTTGATGAGCAATTTCTCCTTTGGCCACAATGTTTTCAACTTTATTTAACAATTAAGCTATCTTTTATGAAGATTGTTTAGGTTTTTTCCACTATGTTTTTAAAGTCGTCTGCTGCAGATTTATTGTATGTGGGAAAGGGTTAAAATTATGTTTGCTTCTGGGAAGGAGTTAATAGCGAAAGTAAAGCAATGAAAACTTTCCAAACCATATTTGGTATATGGTCTTCTTAAGACTTTTTAACCCCCCTTTCCCACATACAACAAATCTGCAACAGAAGACTTCGAAAACACACAGACAAAAATATGGACTCTCTCTATAAATTTCTCACTTGATAGGGATTTAATCTCTCTCTTTGATTCATCAATTAAGATTCCAAAAGGAACAGTATGTCATCTCGCGGCCATGCCACAACTGACTCAGAAATGTACGATACTGGGGATGACGAGATTCTAGAAGCCTGTGTGAGAACAGCTACCACCCCAGGTACAAGAACAGCACCAAAAGAGCGACGACGTGCCAGAAATGCCAGAAAATCATGTAAGTATAATAGTAGAACTGTATTACAATATCTACATAAGATGTAGTCATAGTTTCTATATTGAATATATACTGTTTCTGTTGTATATATATTTTGTAGCACAAATTTTTGGGGCTTTACCTTTTGCCACATGCAGACACATTTTGACACATTTGCAGTAGATGACTTTTGTTAACATTGTCACGATAGGAGCGAAATTGCTCAACCATTTTGAAATAATGTTTTTAACTTTATTCAAAAATTAAACTGAATAAATAGAAATATTCAATGATTTTACCCAAGATGTTTTCAGTTGTCAGCTGCATATTTGTTGTATGTGGGAAAGGGTTAATGTATACTGTTGTACATCTATAGACCAAATATTTGGGTTGGGGCTTCATGCTTAACCCTTTCCTTCATATAGACGCTTTCTGACGCCTCTGCAGCAGACGGCATTTCGAAAACATAGTGCTCAAAACGAGCAATTTCTCCTTTTGCCACAATGTTTTCCACTTTTAGTCATAGGTTATTCATTTAATTATAGAAATTTTCTATTTTTTGTTCAAAGTCATCTGTTGCAGAATTGTCGTATGAGGGAAAGGGTTAACCCTTGTCTGCCACATATATGTCAAAACATGTCTGTATATATATGGGAGGAGGTTGACTAGAGCTTTTATATATCAAACGCACATATACTCAGCAGTTCCAAATAAGGGGCATTTCGCATGCTCTGAAAACCTTATTTGAACCTCTAAACCTATATTGTGGGTACTCAAAAGAACTGTCTCATTTAGCGGGTTCTTTTGAGTATCCATATTATAGGTTTGGTTGGATAATAAGATGAATATTGTGGGGAAAAGAGCAGAATACCCGTGTTATCTGGACCTCTGATTACTAGTTACTTAAGTTGGTTGAGGGACACATTTAAAATGTCAATGTTTGTATAAAAGTGCAATATTTATTTTCTTGCAGCAATTTGAACATGTTTTGGCTTTGAAAGCCAATGCAAATGGAGTAATTGCCTAGTACGAACGAATATATATAGCTTTCCACTAGTTTTATGTCCTTTTTCAGAGGTGTATATCTAACTGTTTCCCTGATGTGTTATTTTAAAGTCATCTGCTCTTAAAACCTCTCAGAGAAAAATATATAAATATGTTATCATGAGACTGAATTGAAAACATCGTGGGGTGGAAAAAAAGGAGATATATTGCTTGTTTTGAGATATTTCTATTTTTTCCTCAATGTTTTAAAAAGTCAATTGCCGTCTGCATTAGGAACAGGGTTAAGATGATACCTCTTAATGAACCCTTTCCCTCATACAACAATTCTGCAGCAGACGACTTTGAACATATCTCTATAATTAAATGGGTATATAACCTATGACTAAAAGTGGTAAACATTGTGGCATAAGGAGAAATTGCTCGTTTTGAGCAATTTCTTCTTTTGTCGCTATGTTTTCAAATAGCTGTCTGATGCAGAGGCGTCAGAAAGCGTCTATATGAGGGCAAGGGTTAAATTAATTAAGTATTACAATGTAGTATCTACATATATAAGTGGTTATGGGCTAATTGTTAAGTTTTGTATAAAAAATACTAGACTTAAAAAGATGGTAAACCTCTATAAATGAAACATAAAACATTGAATAGAGTTGAAAACATTGTTACAAAAGGAGAAATTGCTCATGATGAGCAATTTCTCCTTTTGTCACAATGTTTTCAGATCGTCTGGGGCAGAGGCTTCAAAAAGCGTCCGTTTGTGGGAAAGGTGGATTATAGTATTTTCCTCATGGTTGAGTTAATGAATCGGAATTTAATGATTTCCTAAATCTACAGCAGATGACTTTGAAAACATCTAGGCAAAAATATGGAAAATAGATATAAAATATTGTGGCTAAAATAGATATTGCTAATCATGAGAAAATTTCCCCTTTTACCAAAATGTTTTCAAAAAGTCATCTGCTGTAGAGGTGTCAAAATGTGTCTGCAAGTGGGAAAGGGTTAAAGTATTTTCATCATGGTGGGATAAATGACACAATTTTAAATCTGATGAAAATAACTGTATTAGAATACATGTATATACATACAGTCTAACCTGTGTTTAAAGATCACCCATGCAAAATGAACAATCTGGTCTTTCTTCACAGGTTGTCTTTAATTGCAAGGTTATTATATTTAGAGGACTAGATAAGGAAGAGTAAACAGGTCTTGCTGCCACAATATCTCTGTTAGCGCACATTAAAACCTATGTTGTGGGTACTCACTAAGACGATTCTTTTGCGTACCCACAATGAAGGCTTTTGATTTCAAATACGGATTTTAGAACGTCCCAAACACCCCCTTATCTAGAGCTTTGAGCTTAATGTGTCTTTCACAAAGCTTTGAATGTTTCCGTATTAGATGTAAGACGCGGAGTTCTCTGATTTCAGCTAACTCAAGAACAATAATGCAACTCTATTGAAGTTAGTGTATTATGATAAGGTAAACGTATGGACTTGAATTGCACCCCCCAAAAATGTGTGCTGAATTTCAGTTCAGATAAAAATGAAAAATAAAGCAAAAAAGGATTAATTTTCACTCCCAGACTAAAGACCTAATAAACCCTGGTTTGTTTGACAGAGAGGTGCCCTGGCATGACCATCTTTTAACCCCGCCCTTCCCCACATACAAACAAAATTCACTAGCATACGACTTTGAAAACAACTATGCAAAATTCAGGAAATTTTTTATAAAGGAAAGTTAATGTATTTAAAAAAAAGAGATGAAAACATATAGAAAGTCTCTTTAATAACTGAAAGATTATTATTGAAATGGGATAAACATTGTGGCAAAAGAAGAAATTGCTCATGATGAGCAATTTCTTCTTTTGCTGAAAAAGACAACTTTTGAAGACATTAAAGAAAAAGGTGAATGTTCTGCTTTTCCCACAACATTTTCAACTCCATATCAAAATTATGTTAACTGCCTTTACTAACATGCTTCCCAAGTAGACAACTCAAACAATATCATATCAGATAAACTGTTTACTCGGTTTCTAATGTAAATCTTGACAGTATATTTTTATGTCTATATGACCAAAGACTTTTCAGCCTGGGAAAACATCTTAAAGAAATTAATGTTGTTGTTTTTGTTATTGTGGTCTAAAATGAAACATCTACCTAATTATTTTTGGGGAACGGGCACCTTTCTGTCGAACTCTTTCCAACATGCGTCAAACCTGCAGCCTACAAGTTTGAAATTTAGTTTCGCAAAAATAAGGATAATCTCTCTAAATGAAAGTATAATTATTGAGTTGAAATCATTGTTGCAATTTCTCCATTTTGCCACAATGATTTCAAAAGCTGTCTGCTTTAAAGATGTAAGAATGTGTCTGCATGTCATTGTGGGAAAGGGTTAAGATGACTAAGTAATTTACATTTCCTCAAGTCTTACATTTGCCTGTTTTTCGACCATATGATTGCCTCTAGTCCTAGTTCCATTATTTCACAATACATGTACATCTTCACATAATTATTGCTTAATTAACAGGATATTTAAAAATTAAAAATTATAAGCTTATATTATCTCATTTTGGTCTTTTTTAACCAGGTTTTCCGAAGGAAAAATCTGGTTATTAGTTTGGCGAAGTCGTTGGGCGGGCGGGCGGGCATCAAATTTCCTTGTCCGGACCATAACTTTGCCATGCGTAGAGATATTTTCAAATAACTTGACACAAACATGCACCATATCAAGACGATGTGCCAAATGCAAAAAAAAATCTATAGATTCAAGGTCAAGGTCACAGTGATAAGAAAATAGACTTTAATTGAACTTTTCTTGTCCGGACCATAACTGTGTCATGCATAGAGATATTTTCAAAAAAAATGGCACAAATATGACTATATCAATATGATGTGTCACATGCAAAACTTTTGTCTGTAGATTCAAGGTCAAGGTCACAGTGATAAGAAATAGACTTTAATTGAACTTTTCTTGTCCGGACCATAACTTTGTCATGCATAGAGATATTTTCAAATAACTTGGCACAAACATGCACCATATCAAGACGATGTGCCAAATGCAAAAAAAAATCTATAGATTCAAGGTCAAGGTCACAGTGATAAGAAAATAGACTTTAATTGAACTTTTCTTGTCCGGACCATAACTGTGTCATGCATAGAGATATTTTCAAAAAAATTGGCACAAATATGACTATATCAATATGATGTGTCACATGCAAAACTTTTGTCTGTAGCTTCAAGGTCAAGGTCACAGTGACAACAAATAGACATCAGTTGAACTTTTCTTGTCCGGACAATAACTTTTTCATCCATAGAGATATTTTCAAATAGCTTGGAACAGATATACATATATATATATCAAGACGCTGTGTCATATGCACAATTTATGTGTTTAGTTTCCAGATCAAGGTCACAGTGACAGAAAATATACTTTACTTGAGATTTTTTTGTTCAGACCATAACTTTACCATGCATATACATGTAGATATTTTCAAATAGCAAATATGCTCCATATTAAATAACTTGGCAATTTAAAAGAATATAGCATAGATATGAGTAAGTTTCATAACCTCGGGCCCTGGATCTAGTCTGTTTGCACAGGCATAAACGCGTTACTATCAAGTAAAGGGTTAAGGCAGATCACTGATTATCAACCTGACATTAGGGATCCTAAAATGTGGCTGCTTACAACAAAAGGTTGCTTAATATCTATTATATGTTCTTAATAAATGAGGCCATCAACACACGATTGACTGTATTGAACTGATATTTGTTAGATAAAATTGTGATATATTTAATTGACAAAGTAATTATGATTATTCATCAATAGAAATATTCCCTGTTACTTGAATTACTAGCTTTGATTAACTATTAACAGAAAGATTTGACAGATCTGTTAATTCTTAATCAAACACCTTCCATTATAGAAAACTTGGTTTCATGGAATTTCCATGTCTTATTTTTTTTTTTCTTTAAAAAAATAATATCCCACTTTTAAATGTGCTATAGGTTAAAACACTAACAGGTGTTCTCTGCTACATTTGCCATAATGTTGCTTAATATTAAAACAATTTCCAAAGGACCTAGATGTTTTTTCTGTTTGATATTGAAATATTCTAAATTACATTGAAAAACCCTTATTTTTTTTTGAAAGCTAATTTGGCATGCCAGCACAGTTTAATTACCATGCCCAGATTGTCCTACTTTGACCCGTTTGCAGTTGATATTTTTTATCCAAAACAAATTTTTAAACCCTTTGCCATATATCTATATATATATTGTTGCTCCTTGTACCACAACTTTTTGAAAGGTCGTTTGCTGCAGCTAGATGTCTTAAAATGAGGTTATACCAGTAAATGATAAGATAATAATTATGTTAATTAGGAAAAGAGGAATGAATAAATTTCTGTGCTTTATAAATATTGATTTAGACTAAACTTAAATATAAGTTAAATTGTTGATATTTTTGAAAATAATATTACAATATAATTAGATTTAAAAACTGTTAAAACAAACAAATAAAACGAGATAGTTAAGAAGAGTTTGAACATGGTCAAGATTCATATAAATATCATGCATGTTTTGTCCATGTTTGTGTTGATGTCTTGTGGGTTTAAATGTTTATTTTTACAAAGTAACAAGTTATTTACCGTAGATGGTGCCCTATTTTGTCCTCTAATCACTCTAGGGATTCGTCATATTCTTGGAAACGTTGATGGTCATATATGTGACAGAGAAAATAGAACACCATTAAAGTAGGTTAGAAGAAGTTTTACTTCTAAAATATATTATGTAGATACATGTATATCATTCAACCATTTCCCACACATGACAATTCTGCAGCAGTTCCTACATTGATAACATCTTGGCAAAAGTATGGAAATGTCTGTAAATGAAAGAAAGATTAGTTAATGGAGTTAAACATGGTGGCAATTAAACTCTCTTTTTGCCACAATGTTTTCAAAAAGTGTCTGTATGTGGGAAAGAGTTCAACTTGTTTTGTTTCAAACATGTCAGTGTTTTGTTTTTGTGGTGTGTTACAAATTATTAACATAAAATGTATAATTTATCCACTTTTACTTACAATTAAATCCCCCATATAGATCAGATCTAAAACGGAAATAAGGCACCACCTCTGCAGATGACTTTTAAAAATATTGGAAAGACGAAACTCTCCTTTAGCCACAAGGATTTTGACTTGATTAAATTGTACTTTCGACGTCGCATGTAAAATATGTTTCTCCTCAGATGTATTCAAAGTGGACTAACTCTTCATTACCTGCAGAACATTTTCGAAGATTGTGGAAAATAAAAAATATGTCGGCGCATCATAAGTGATTAATCTTAGTTTTTGAAATCTTTAAATCTTTTCTTTTCTTTATATGAAGATCATAGTTAAGATATAATTTACAAGTTTGTTTTTATTGCTATCAGGTATTGAGTTAATAAGATCATATTAGGTGGATTATGAAAAATTAGGTAATATTTAACGTTTAGATCTGTTTTCCCATTTTGTTTTAATGATTAGATCTGTTTTCCCGTTTTGTTTTAAGTATTTAGTTTCAAGGAAATGATATTATTATAATGCTGGTAAATGTTTTAAATGTTACAGGTCCCCTCACATAATGGTTTATTTTGTGTTCTCATGTGGATGATTATGTAGATCATTTGTGTATTTGATCAATTTCAGTCCAGGATAAAGATAGTGACCCTGACCTCTAGGTAACCAAGGAGTGAAATCTGTTACTATAGAAACATTTGGTTTTTTAAACCATAGCAACAATGACACTGTGCTGCTTTCTTATAGAAAGGCATTTTCCAAAGGCAAGGTGAAATAGTTTTTATCACAAGTAATAAGATATAAAGCGTTGAGACAAATTTGGAGACAAAGTTGAAAACATAGTGAGAAAACGAGAAATTGCCCAGTTTGAGCAATTTATCTTTTTTCCTAAAGGTTTCAGAGGCCTCCATATGTATGAGAAAATACCATTTAACCCTTTCCCTCCTATAGACGCTTTTGGACGCCTCTGCAGCAGACGGCTTTTTGAAAACATAGTAACAAAAGAGGAAATTGCACAAAACGTGCAATTTCTCCTTTTGCCACAATGTTTTCCACTTTTAGTCACAGGTTATCCATTCAATTATGGAGATTTTCTATGCTTTGACAAAATACGTTCAAAGTCGTCTGCTGCAGAATTGTCGTATGAGGGAAAGGGTTAAATAGAATTTACATTTCATGATATTTCTTGATATTGCCATTGTTGCTATGGTGATCTTTGTTTTTGTCTATTTGCAGCTATTGCAAAGTATTGCTAAGGTATATGTTGCACAGTTGTTGTGTCGCTATTTTAGTGAAATAATGAACTTAAGTTGCCTTCTAGAATTATAGATGTTCATTTTCTTTCTATTCCAAAGATTTCAGACATATATATCGGTGTTGTGAAAATGTAACCTAAAAGATAAAACAACAACATTGACACCTTTTGATGCATCTACAGCAGACAACTTATGAAAACATTCTGACAAAATGAGGACATTTCTATTTCTTCTTTTGCCACAAAGTTTTCCAAATCTATTCTAGAATTTAACTTTTCTTTATAGATGTTTGTTGCTTAGAGGTATTCAAAGTTGTCTGTTGCAGATTTATTGTTTGTCAGAAAGGGTTAATTGCTGTAAATTGTTGGCTTATTATCAATGTTGCTATAGATATTTTTCTTCGCTGAAATATACAATGATTCTTATTTTTTTTTTAAAAGGACTTCTTATTATGTGGAAATATAACTATAAAATGAGCAACTTCAGACAAAATGGGGTCATATGAACATTATGGAAGAGACAAAATGGGGTCATATGTGAACAATGGAAGATTCAGGCAAGCTTGTGTGTATGCACAGTTATAATTGCTATAGTTTTCATTGGCCACCAACATGTAATAACCCTTTCCCACATACAACAAATCTGCAGCAGACACTTTGAAAACATCTCATCAAAACATCTTTATATATGAAGTCGTCTGCTGCAGAAGCGTCAGAAAGCGTCTATTTGTGGTAAAGGGATAATATACATGTTTAACCCTTTCCCTCATATAGACGCTTTATGACGCCTCTGCAGCAGACAGCTTTTTGAAGACATAGTGACAAAACAAGAAATTTCTCCTATTGCCACAAATTGTGTTCCAAGTTTAGTCATAGGTTATCCATTCAATTATATAAGGAATCCGCTGTGGTCGAGTGGTTAGCGTCGGGGATTTCGAAACCGGGTGTCCCGGGTTCGATCCCCAGTCGCGGCACTACGGTCATGGTGGAGTGCCCTTGGGCAAGGCACATTTTCTAGCCTAGTACTGGTTTGTTTACCCAGGGATCATGAATAATTAAAATTGAATTGCGCGCAAAATGACCTTAGCTGTTGATGCGCCATAAAACAATATACATTCATTCATTCCATTCAATTATAGAGATTTTCTATTTTTTGACAAAAAATGTTCAAAGTTGTCTGCTGCAGAATTGTTGTATGAGGGAAAGGGTCTCTGAAGCAGACGGCTTTTTGAAAACATAGTGACAAAAGAAAAAATTGCACAAAACGTGCAATTTCTCCTTTTGCCACAATGTTTTCCACTTTTAGTCATAGGTTATCCATTCAATTATAGAGATTTTCTGCGTCAGAATTGTTGTATGAGGGAAAGGGTTAACCCCTAAACGTGTCTGAGGTATCTCAACTCTTGCATGATCTCTTTCAGGATTTAGTCATCACCATCTCATCTAGATAGATACCTCACAGTGTAAAATAACAAACAGTTCTAGGCCCGTCGTATATTAACATTTCTCTGAACCATTTCCCACATGCCGATGTATTTTTGCACATCTGCAAAGGAGGACCTAATTGCCACATATTTTTTTAATTCTTTGATTAATAAAAGTTCGATTTTAAGAGATTTTCCATATTTTTGCCAATGTTTTGAGTCTTTTGCTGGATTTTTTTAAAAATTTCATGTGATATTTTGGCCCAAAAAATGGCTTACCTATTGTTGTGATTGAAGTTTATAGTGTATGTATCACTTCAAGTTTGCAATCTTGGTTTACTTTTGTGTTAAGATTGACTTTTCTCCTAAAATATTAAAGCTTTGGTTTTAAAACTAAGAAATATTATTTATCGGCATATATAAGGTGAATATTTTTTGAAAGGGCACTTACATAAAATATGCATTTTCCTGAATTATGGTTCCTTTTTAGATTATTGGTTCAAATTTGCTGTTTTGGAATTTCATAAATCAGATGAAAGATTGCATCTGCTTGCATGCAGTGCTCTTTTCATTACTTTCTGCAGGCAACATCCAATTTATTTCTTCATTTTAAATCATTCAGTTTGCTCTTCTAGAAGTAGTTAAGTTTTACAGAAGTAGTATAATTCGACTTTTCACAATAAATGCTATTATAGATTTGCTCTAGGCCTACACTGTTCGCTATCAGTTTATTTTACGACTACTCAATATGGGTTCCAATACATTAAGCTTTTCCTACTTTGCAGACACAATTTAAAATCATCATGAGCAATTTCTCCTTTGCTGCAATGTATTCAACTCCATCCAATAATTATACTTTCATCTATTGAGATTTTCAATATTTATGCCAGAGTATTTTCGAAGTTATCTGCTGCAGACTGTTATTTGAGGGAAAGGGTTAACCCTTTCTCACATACAACAAATCTGCAGCAGACAACTTTGAAAACATATATGTAAAATATCTCCATAACTTTAAGTTATATTATTGCATAGAGTTGAAAACATTGTGGCAAAAATCGAAATTGATCATTTCGAAAAGCAATTTCTCCTTTGTCACAATGTTTTCTAAAGTGATCTGATGCAGAGGCGTCAGAAAGCGTCTGTTTATGGGAAATGGTTAAATAAATACTGACAATGTTCATATAATTCTACATATCTAATGATTTTTGATTTTACATTGAACATAATTTGTTTTAGAAGCTCGATCAGCTACATACATCAATAATCAGAAGGAAATATCCAGTGCATGCTTATAAAATAAACATTAAACATTTTTCAGATTTTTATTTGAAACTGAATTTGTTGATGTCTTATTTTCAGTTGATCTTCAATATTTAACAACATAAATTAATTGTAAGTGAAAGCTGCAAGGAGTGAGGGCTGTCTTCAAATCATTGCTTGATCGTTTGTAACTCTTTTTCTCAATAGTTGGATCCTCCTTATATACCTCAGCAAAGCATAAATATGTACATCTGTTTCTTTTTAAACTTTTCCCACATACAGCTAGACCCTTCCTGATGCCTCTGGGGCAGTCGACTACTGAAAATATTGTAGCAACCAGAGCAATTACTCATAATGACCAAATTTTCTCCTTTAGCCACAATGTTTTCAACTCTTTCCAATGATCATATTTTGTCTCAAATGTTTTCAAAGTCGTCTGCTGCAGATTTACTGTATGTGGGAATGGGTTAAGCCCACATGTCCAAGGAAAGTTTGATGTTGTCACCCAGTTGCTGGCAACATTACCAAAATGCTTAAAGTTTTAGGTTTACATTTCAGTTAACAATCAAGCCTGTGCTTGCGGATAGCTATGCTTTCTTTTTCAATTAGGCATTCCCAATAATCAAATCAAATCGCATATTAGTCAGTATATATATTTCTTGGCTCCAACCTTTTATCTTAGACTCAAGCACAGTGTTTATAAAAATTGGCTGTTTCATATAAGTAAAAAGTGGTCTACTTGTTATGAGTCAAAAAGCATACTTATCAGGGTAAAGGTTAAGCTGAATTTCAAAAATGTTTAAATTCATATCCATACTCTAGAGGTATTTTTTGAAAAAGAGGATTATAATTATATGGAAAATGGGTTACATTTATGTTCACTTTTTGATTAATGATCAGTTATTGGAACTATTTTTGTCAAGTTATTCATGTTATTTTGTAAAACTGTAAATTAATTTATCACGGAAATAATTGTAAAATGCATGGCATGTACAATAACTTTTTGATCACATGAAAAGTGACCCTTGGTGTTTTGTGACTGGGAAACATCCATGACTGTCTGTGCAGTCATACTTGCATCTTTGAAGCCTCCCAAGAGAGGTTTCGACCAAAGACTATTATTATACTTTCATTTATAGAGAAATTTCATGATTTTGCCAAATGGTTTTCAAAGATGTCTGCTGCAGAATGGTTGTATGTGGAAAATGATTAACTTTGATCTTTTAGTCACATGAGACTTAACAATTTTGAAAGCTTTATTTTATTGTTAGCTCACCAGAGCCCAAAGTGCTCAAGGTGAGTTATTGTGATCGCCTTTTGTCTGTAGTTCGTCCGTCGTCAACTCTTTAGGCTACATTTTGTATCCGATCGTCATGAAAGTTTATCAGAACATTCCTCACCATCAAGTCTTGGACAAGTTCGAAACTGGGCCATAGGAGCTCCAAAAACCATGTACATTATCAGAATGTTTGTCTTGATGATATGTAGGTCAAGTCTGTTGGGTCAAAAAGTAGGTCACTAAGGAAATTGAGGGAAAATCTTGTTAACACTTTAGAGGCCGCAATTTTTGCTTCAGCATTTTGAAATTTTGTCAGAATGTTTTTCTTAATGATATCTAGATCAAATTCGAAAATCATCATCATCATCAGCAGGGTCATATTGGGTCAGCAACAAAGTCACTATGCCAAATTGAAGGAAAATCTTGTTAACACTCTGGGGAATGAATGTTTGTTTTCATGATAGTAGGCCAAGTTCGAATATTGGTCATGTCTGTTCAAAAACTAGGTCAATAGGCCAAATAGAAGGAAAATATTGTTAAATCTCCGGAGGCCGCATTTTTACTTTGAGCAAGTTGAAACTTTGGCAGAATGTTTGTCTTGTTTCTAAAAATGTCTTGAGTGACCCTCTACTAAGATTGTTGAAATTATTTTGATGATATGATCTGTTAAATGGCTTCTCGTTATAGTTCTTAAATAGCACATTCCCATGTGAGCGATTCAGGACCTCATGGCCCTCTTGTTTAGTAACTGCTATTCTTGATTACCAGTATTTTATTTGTCCGGGATTTGTTGTGCTTTTATATTCATTTAAAAAAAATAATACAACAATAATTGTTGTTCCCAGGTCAACCTGTTTAGATGCTAAGACATTTATCATTGCCTTGACTATGTGTAGGGTACTTTAACCCTTTCCCACTTACAACTAACCTGCAGCAGACAACTAAGTGAACAAACTTGTCAAAGAAGTGAAAAAACACCATAATTGGGAGATCTTAATTAGAAAAATAAAGTTGAAATTATTGTTTTCAAAAGTTGTCTGCTGCAGATGGGTCAAAATGTGTCAACTGGTGTGGAAAAGTTATCATTGTCCATAAATTTGGGGTCAAGGTTGTCACAGTTTAAAATTGTGTGTCATGGCATTCATGTTGTTATTAACCATTTCCCACTTACAACATATCTGCAGTGGATGAATTGTAAATTCTGATAAACAGTACACATTGGAATGTGACAGGCAATGATCTTGATCTAAAAATATATAAGTTATCTGTACACAGAATTTGTGCTGAAGTAGCGATTGGTCAGAAGCCAATTCATTCTCGAAATTGGCCAATCAGAAGTCTTTTTTGGAGCATGGCGTTCATTTCAGAGCTTGAAGAAAGTTTAAGAGTCACATAGTTTTGGGCACTGCATGCACTTGTCCCAAATATAAGGTTGGTTTTGTCCAGAGCACAACTCAAATGGTCCCAGGTTTGAACCAGTTCCCTCATGCTGCTAATGGTTCTTATTCAGTTACTCTCATAGTTATTACTTTCAATGAAGATGTGTATCATAAGTCTATTGATTGTGTATGTTAATTGAACAGATATTGCATAATGAATACAAAACATGGTTAACCCTTTCCCTTATATAGACGCTTCCTGACGCCTCTGCAGCAGACGTCTTTTTGAAAACATAGTGACAAAAGAAGGAATTGCTCAAAACGAGCAATTCCTCCTTTTGCCACAATGTTTTCAACTTTTAGTCATAGGTTATCCATTCAATTATAGAGATTTTCCATTGTTTGAAAAAATATGTTCAAAGTCGTCTGCTGCAGAATTGTCGTATGAGGGAAAGGGTTAAATACATATGTATACACATGTATAGATAAAATAGACATTGTAATATATTCTTCTTGGGACAGTTTAATCTACACGGAAAATACACACTTAATTGTAATGATTTGAACGAGTGACACTATTGTATGCCCTGTCAATGTCCCTGTCAATGTCCACTTAGAGGCGCTTTCTATCAACTTTTGAAAACATTGTGACAAAAGGAGAAATTGATCACAACAATTTAGGCAATAATTGTTATACTTTCATTTATAGAGATTTTCTGTGTTAATGCCTAGATGTTTCCAAAGTTGTCTGCTGCAGATTTATCGTATGTGGGAAATGGTTTAGTCACATGTCATCCGATTTTCTTTATCATTTAGAGTGACTAACAGACTTTTTTTTATTTTTTTTGGAGTGAAATTGAGTGTTTGAACCCTGTTACGACTAATCTATGTGAGTGATGAACAAATGAAAAAAAAAAATCACTGTATTATAACCCTTTCCCACATTTTTTGTGCCTAACTAGCATAAAACTTTTGAAAACTTTTGAAAACATTGGGGCCAAAGGAGAAATTGCTCATAATGTGATTTTTTTTCCTTTTTGCCTCACTGTTTTCAATTGAATTCAATAATTATACTTGATTTATTCATGTGGAAAAACAGCCAGTTGCTTGGGAAGATTGTTGTGTGGAGGAGTACTGGTGTGAGAAAATCAGGAAATGCATGAGTAGGTGAACTTCAGGCCGCCGTGATAAAACTGAGAAATTGTTAAAAACGGCGTTAACCCCCAATCAATCAATCAATTGATATATTCATACTCTTGCCTTGATATAAACAAAGTCGTCTGCTGCAGATTTGATGTAAGTGGGAACGGATTAATTTCACCTAAATTATGTTTCAGTGTAATTAAACAGTTAAATATAATTCTTTAACATTATTGTATTCATGTGTTCTGAGTATATTTTGAGACTTTGCATGTGCATGATGTCATTTATAAGTAATTGATGTTAATGTATCTATGGGAAATACTGGCCACAAATATGCAATATTTACATGGCATATATAATTTACTAAGGAAAACAGGTCTGCCATCAATCTATCGTATAGGTGATATGAGCTGTCCCGCGAGAAAACCAACATTGTAGGCTCTGCGTAAAGTATCGACCAGGATCAGCCTAAGCATGCCACGCAGGCTTATCCGGTTAGACACGTTTCGCCTCCTGTGGATTTTCTGTTTCAGGAATCGTTACTCTATACCTCTATTCCCCTGAGACGGAATGTATCGACCTGGATCAGTCTGCGGACTGCGCAGTCTGATCTGGGTTGATTCATTACACAGAGGCCATAATGTTGGTTTTCTCGCGGGACGGCTCATATGTTGCAGGTTAACCCTTTCCCTCATATAGACGCTTTCTGACGCCTCTGCAGCAGACGGCTTTTTGAAAACATAGTGACAAAAGAAGAAATTGCTCAAAACAAGCAATATCTCCTCTTGCCACAATGTTTTCCACTTTTAGTCATTATATAGGTTATCCATTCAGTTAAAGAGATTTTCTCTTTTTTGAGAAAATATGTTCAAAGTCGTCTGCTGCAGAATTGTCGTATGAGGGAAAGGGTTAACACCTATTGTTCCTCTTTGTGTTGGAACTTATAAGGACAACTTTTAACAAATATTTGGAAAATAAAAACTTGTTGGAAACAGACAATTTTTCTTTTTCTGAATCCTTTCACATACAAGAAATCTTCAGTAGATGACTTTAAAAACCTCTTTAGATATGTAAGTGTAATTATTGTATCTGAGTAGAATACCTTGTGGGAGAATTAGAAATTGCGTATCAAGAGCAGTTTCTCCTTTTGCCACAATGTTTCCCAAAATTGTCTGCTGTCAAAATGTGTTTTCAAGTAGGAATGGGAAGATTAAACCCTTTCCCTCATATAGACGCTTTCTGACGCCTCTGCAGCAGACAGATTTTTGAAAACATAGTGACAAAAGAAGAAATTGCACAAAAAGTGCAATTTCTCCTTTTGCCACAATGTTTTCCACTTTTGGTCATAGGTTATCCATCCAATTATAGAGATTTTCTACTTTTTTACAAAATATGTTCAAAGTCGTCTGCTGCAGAATTGTTGTATGAGGGAAAGGGTTAATGCTATATTGTATATTTCATTGCCTCCATTATAATGTTTAACAAATCGTTGAATCTTCTGTATATTTCAGTGAGAAGAACCTTAAAGAATGGACTGAGCAACGATGAAGTGAATGCTGTGTCTGGAAAGGCGGAGCACGTGTGAACAGATAGCTGCACGTGCGAACAGACGGCTTGAAGGTTCAAGATCATCATTCTATACATTATAGACTCATTTCCACATGTTAATATTTCAGGATTGTAGATCTACTATGTTCCTGCTAATATACTTGTATAACCAAACAAATGTGAATATAGAGTATACCAAACAAATGCGAATATAGCGCACACAAAACCATGCATGTTTTGAATTATTATCAAGTAGATGGTTCATTATTTCAACCAATAATCTAGCATGTCAGTGACCACCTGTGTTTATAGTTTACGAATATACTCACACTATTCATGTGATATACAATATTCTATGACAGTGTGAAGTTATAAACAACAACAGAGCTTGTACCCTATTATGTTTATGACCATCGGTGTTTATAGTTTACAAATATACTCACACTATTCATGTGATATACAATATTCTATGACAGTGTGAAGTTATAAACCACAACAGAGCTTGTACCCTATTATGTTTATGACCATCGGTGTTTATAGTTTACAAATATACTCACACTATTCATGGGATATATACAATGTTCTATGACAGTCTAAAGTTATAAACCACATTACAGAGCTTGTACTCTATTATGTTTATGACCATCGGTGTTTATAGTTTACAAATATACTCACACTATTCATGGGATATACAATGTTCTATGACAGTCTAAAGTTATAAACCAGAACAGAGCTTGTACTCTATTATGTTTTATCCCTTTTCCACATAAATTATGACAAAATATGCAGCAGGCCGTTTAAAAAACATCTAGATTAAAATTTTAAAAATCTCTGAAAGAAAAAGTATAATTATAATATATAAAAGATGATAAAATTGTGGCAAAAGTAGAAATGACTCACTATGAGCAATTTCTTCTTTTGCCACAATCATTTTTAAAAGTCAACAGTTGCAGATATGACGGCAGGTGGGAAAATGTTAACGTAAGGGTAACACATGTGATTTTGTACATTATTGGATTGCTTGTACATGTTGAGCCATCATAGAGTACAATTTGGGAAAATTAGCTTTTCTATATTTGCCTCAAACGTCTATCGAGTATGAGGTAACAACATGCATGAAGATATGGAGATGAAACAAAAATGTCAGGATCAATTATCTTGATCTATAAACCAATAATGTTGGGGTTTTTCTCAATCATCTTAATCTATTGGCGTTTTTTTTTTTTTTTTTTTTAAATTTTCAAAATTAAAATTGCCCAAAGAACAGAATAGAATAAGACACAAAAAGACCTTCATAAACTTTGTGTTGATTTAAAATTAGATTTGAAATAATAAATTACATATTTCCCTTCCACAACGTTATTCTTAGTTCAAGAATGCTGCAAACTTTTGATGGAAAATGCCGATACATTTATTTTTGTTAAATTCTTATCCATGCCAACTTTTGGAATATAATTATAATTTTCAACAATACAGTGTTTGTCAGTCATGTCAGAAAGCTGATAAGTCCAGAAATGCAGCTCTAATAAAGGTCTATGTGAAATGTATAGGCTCAGTTATCACGCATAAATTATAACTCCATTTGTTTTGATTCTAGTCTTGTAGAATAGAATTTGCTTTGCTCAAAGTGTTACAGAAGAACCATCACAAGGCCTTAATATGATGGTTTAATCTGCTCTTTGCTCCTTAACCCTTTCCAACATACAGACACTTTCTCAAGCCTCTGGAGCAGATGACTTTTGAAAACATTGTGACAAAAGGAGAAATGGCTCGTAATGAGCAATCTCCCCTGTTACCACAATGTTTTCATCTCTATTTAATTATTATACTTTCATATATAGAGAGTTTTCATATTTTTGCCCAGATGTGGCAAAAGTTTTCTGATGCAGTATATGTCAAAATGTGTCAACATAGGGAAAATAGTAAATAGGTACAAACAGTATAGAGGTTTATAGAGATCAAATGATTTTCAATCTTGTACACTGTCATGTCAAATGGCATGTTTGCATGTTTTTCTATTCTGGTAAATATATTGACACAAATATATAAGGTCATATTAGCCTACATGGGTTCTATGCAAGTAAGTTTCCATGTAATGGATATAGGCAAATAGATATAGTGATGTTGTTTTGCTTTATTTTCATATGTAAATGAATTCATTGATGTTAATTTGTTTTTAATTATTGTGATTTACCAAAATGCATTTCTGGTTTTCCAATATTTTCTTTCAGGGCCTACCCACACACACAAACTTTGTAGCAAAAAAACATTGAAAATCTCTATAATTTGAAATATGATTGTTGAATAGAGTTGAAAATCATTGTGGCAAAAGTTGTCTGCCGCAGATGGACTATCTGTATAAACGATAGTATGAAAATCGTCAAAAAACAGTTCTCAAACCATTGTGGCTAAACGAGAAATTGTTCACTATGAGCAATTTCTCATCTTGCCACAATGTTGTCTGCTGCAGATGCATCAAACGGTGCCTATATGTGGTTAAGGGTTAACCCTTTCCCTCATGTAGACGCTTTCTGATGCCTCTGCAGCAGATGGCTTTTTGAAAACATAGTGACAAAACGAGCAATTTCTCCTTTTGCCACAATGTTTTCCACTTTTAGTCATAGGTTATCCATTCAATTAAAGAGATTTTCTATTTTTTGACAAAATATGTTCAAAGTCGTCTGCTGCAGAATTGTCGTATGAGGGAACGGGTTAAAGATAATCTAGGATTATTGTAAGGCTAGTGCTATGGATATATTATTATTATTTAATTTATGACATGCGTTATAATGACATGAGATTCTCTATTTATTAGAAGAGCTGTGCTTAGAAAGTTGATGTCTTACTGCATCTGCATACAGTGGAGACTCTGACGAGTCTTTACTGCCTGCTTACGTGTTATTTAGACCCGGATGAAACTGCTTACAAAACACATTAGAATTGAAGTCGAGTCTTTACTGCCTGCTTACATGTTATTTAGACCCAGATGGAACTGCTTACAAAATACATTAGACTTGAAGTCTACCATATCGCTTTGTATGATTCTGGTATGGAATATGCAATAAGACTACTAATTGACAGACAGTTGGACAAGATTGTAACATAAAAGGGAAATTGCTCTTCTTGGGCAATTTCTCCTTTTGCCACAATGTTTTTGAATGGCATCTGCTTCAGAGGTGTTAAAATGTGCCTATCTGTGGGAAAGGGTTAAGAAATGCTTTTCTTGTTATTTCCTTCACAAACATGTTATATAAGCCACTCACTGTATGTACTTTTATAATTCTGTCTCGAATTTAACTGTTCATCATATCCTACATGAGAAAACCAATTATATTTTTTTGTATTGATTATATTTGTCTTTTGTGTAAGTGTGTTTTGCCAACATTATTTGTTATGGCACAGGGCATATTAATTATATGCAGAGATCAATATAAAACACCAAGCTGCCCTGTCAAATAATCCACGGGGGGAGAATGGTCTGTTCCTCGATACAGATTACTTAACCCTTTCCCTCATATAGACGCTTTCTGATGCCTCTGCAGCAGACAGCTTTTTGAAAACATAGTGACAAAAGGAGAAATTGCACAAAACGTAGTCATAGGTTATCCATTCAATTATGGAGATTTTCTATTTTTTGACAAAATACGTTCAAAGACGTCTGCTGCAGAATTGCCGTATGGGGAAAGGGTTAAACATGTGGAGTATTTGTAGTAGATCACAGTAACAATTGATTGACAACGTTGGAACTAAGACACCAGTAAGTTTGCTTGAAAATGATGGCATTGTTTGTTGACATTGTTAACCGTTTCCCACATATAGGCGCTTCTTGACGCAATTGCAGCAGACAACTTTTCAAAACATAGTAACAAAAGGAGAAATTGTTCAGATCGAGCAAATTCCCTCTTTGCCACATTGTTTATAGTTATTTACACTTTCATTTATCGAGTTATTCCGTATGTAAGTCATGGTGATTTCAAACTCGTCTGATGCAAAAAAATGATGGGAAAGGATTAAACCATCACAACAAGTAAAACATGTGCAGTAGGATTTACAATTGACCCGAACATTCTATTTAACATGAGCGGGTTTGTCTTAGCCTTTAACTCTTTCCCTCATACAGCAATTCTGCAGCAGATGACTTTGATAATATCTTGGCAAAAACACAGGAAATGTCTTCAAATGAAGCTATATTTACTGAACAAAGTTGAAAACCTTGTGGCAAAAGAAGAAATTACTCACAATGAACAATTACTTCGTTTGCCACAATGATTTCACAAGAAGTCTGCTTCAGAGGCGTTCGAAAGCGTCTATATGTGGGAAAGGGTTTGACCATTTTGACAGCGAGACGATCATAAGTGTCTGTACTTGCAGCCTCACCAAAGCATTCACAGTGTGTACACAGCTGAAGTCTTACCACTTTCGGACACCTCTGCAGAAGACGACTTTTGAAATCATTGTGACTAAAGAGCAATTTCTCCATTTGCCACAATGTTTTCACATTTTTTGTTTTGGATATTTTATGCCTTCATCTGTAGAGATTATAATCGTATTTTTGCCAACATGATTTTAAAAAATGTCTGCTGCAGATTTGCTGTATGTTGGAAATAGTTAAATGTATATCAGTATTGAAACAAGCTTGCTTAAGAATTATTCAGCTGAAAGAAGTCTCAATTGCAGCAGCATGTAGATTTTAAAATGTTTCCAAAAGTCGTCTACTGCACATGCATCAACATTGGTCTACTTGCTGGAAGGGGTTAAAATAGAATGCTATTTATCCATTAAATTGTCTATTTATTGGATCCCAAATGATAAAAAGTATATAAATTTATTTTAATAAAGGGTTGAAAACATTGTGAAGATAAAATCTATAAACCTATGGTAATTTTAGAACCTTGTTAGTTGTAAATGGCCTTAGATAAGAAAACAAACAGAACAACAAATATGAAGTCAAGACATAGTAGAAAACATTATGGAAAAGGGAAACGATGATGAATTAATTCTCCTTTTCCCACAATGTTTTCAAAATTTATCCTGAACAGTTGTATAGAAATGCATCTATATCATGGTAAGAGTTAACAGTACAGAACGTAGAGTTGTAGAATGTTTTTTATTGTGTACGGTAAGTTATGTTATTTAAACGAGTGATTGAACACACACATTGCTGTAAGTATTATTCAAGTTGTTTAACTTAAAAACTCCTGCCATATTATGTATGCATCGTTTTTTTTCTTTTTACAGTCAATTCAATAAAAAGATTTATTTCGTAAAAAAAATCTGTGTCATTTATTTATCTCCTCAGTTGATTCGATTCAGTTAGTTTAGTTTAAAGGTATTTTATTTTTAGCTCACCTGCGCACTCACCGTCCGTCCATTCACATTTTCCTACAAACACCTTATCCTCCTAAACAAATTTCAAAATAAATTCACAGGAATGTTCCTTTGGTGATTCTCTCTCAAGAATTTAATTCCATACAGAACTTTGGGTGCTGAGGCATAAGAAAAGGAAAAAATGCTGAAACTTTAAAAATCTCGTCGTCCAAAAGTTCTGGCCCGATTTGAAAACTTTAATTTGGTCCAAATTAAGCTTCCTTGGTGAAGCCAACCAAGATTGTTGAAATTGATCGGATCTTTGAAAAACATGACCACCAAGGGGCGGGGCTTGTTTTCCTTATATGTGAAAACTTTACAATGTTTTCTTGTCGAAACATATAGGCCTGATTTTATAATGATTTGGCACAACTGTTCCTTGGGTGACCCTCTACAAAGATTGTTGATATCAATATGATCCGTTGATAAACATAATCACCAGGGTGTATTCATTGTTTTTCTTGTATGCATAGAGTAAGGCCATTGAAAGCTATTTGATTTTATGTAAATCAGGCTAGAGATTTATGACCTGGGGCGTAGCTTTGCAATAATCAATGTGTAGGCCGTCTCGTGAGAAAAACCAACATTTGGACTGCCTAAAGTATCGACCCGGATCAGCCTAAGCATGTCACACAGGCCTACCCGGATAGATACTTTTCGCCTCCTGTGGATTTTCTGTTTCAGGAATCTATACTCTAAACATCTATCCCCCCTAATACGGAATGTGTCGGCCTGATCAGTCTACGCGGACAGCGCAGGCTGTTCTGGTCGATACATTACGCAGATGTCTAACGCCGCAGCTGCACTTTTGGGGGGGCATTTTGAGAAAAAATGTTTAGGCACGTGCCCACCGTGAGCTACGCCCCTGGTGACCATCAAGGTCCTCTTGTTTGCTAGGATAGTACATCAAACTATGTGGATTGAATTTGAAAGCTTAAAGAATATTGTAATTCTCTCAACAAGATTAAGTTGCTTTTTTGGTCAGTTCCTCTGCTATCGGCCTAAAATAGACATCGAGAAATGGCATTCGATAACGACAGGTAATTCCACCATTTCTCACACTATTTCAGCAGATTTCTGTTAGAAATGTTAACAATTGGAAATCTTCACTGGAATACATAAATATTTGACAATGGTGTTCGTATCAAACAACTACAGTTTGGATAGCTGGATTGGTGTTTAACGCCTTATTCAAGTTATGCTACGAATGCTTGTTTACCCAACGTGTATTTACTGGTTTTCTCACACCTGTGCAGGGTCATACGAAACACTTTAAAAATGGTCGTAATGGCTTTCCCTCCTTTGCACTCCGGATTGTGGAGTTAGCATTACGACTACCTCTATGGTGTCAGGATAAATGGACCTGTAGGACTGGTAGCTTACACAGGAAGCATTCGATATAACTGCAAACCTTTTGAAAGCCACGTAAAATATACAAACAAACTGACACATTTGCTCCACACAACAGACATCCAAAGCAACTTGGTACTTCACAGATTGAGGCCTTCTTACTTTTCCAAAGTCTCGAACACATTTCAGTGTGTTTTGATTGCCGGAAACAACTGAAGATCTACCTCACAGCAAATACATGTACACAGTCATCAGACTGGGTGTCATAGGTTGGTTGTACGTTTGTAAATGTAAAATACGAAGGGCCATAATTGAATCTGAACAAATTGTTATATATGCATCTCGTGTTTGTACTCGTGCTATCTTTATAGTAAACATTGAGTAGTTGAATTCCATCCAACGGTTACTGAGAAATATCCTGAATACCAACACACAAGACAACACAGCAAATTAATGATTTTCTGGGAGCATAACACAAAATAGACCAGGATAGAGACAGTTATGGAATGTTTATTAGTCATGAAAATTAATGTTTTTTATTATATTAAAGGTTCCCACTTACACAAGCATTTTGAGGCATTTGCAGCAAATGTCTTTTGCAATTAATTAAGGCAAAACCATTTAGTTAAACAAATGAAAAATGTCTATAATCAAAAGATCAATTATTGAATCAAGTCGAAAACATTGTGGCAAAAGGAGAAATTGCTCGTTTTGTCATGATATTTTCAAAAGGCGTCTGCTGCAGAGGTATCAGAAAGCGCGTGTGTGCAGGAAAGGGTTAACTTCAGGTTGTAAATAATGTAGACCAAGGTACATGTAGTCTAATATTGGCGGTCTTCATATAAATCAAGGAGAAAGAAGTCATATATATAGCTTCTTTTCCTTAAATAATTTCAAATTCTATTACTAAATTAGGAACAGTTTTTCTTATCCAACAATGTTCTTAACTCGCCAATAATCAAACTTGTTATCAAATACAGTCAAACCTGTGCAAAATACCACCTTGGAATAGCCGTTCCCTGTCTAAAGCAATCCCACTTAAGTTTCCCAATAACTCATTTTCTGCATAAATGACCCTGCAATTAAAGACCAACTGTGACCAAGGACCAAGTTGCTGTGTTCCAATGGGTGGTCTTTATACACATGTTCCACTGTATTTCCAAAGCAAATGAATTCTAAGGCCAGACAATTAATAACCAGACGGAATGACCAACATACAACGCTGCAATGTACAGCTTGATTTCTGAGCTATTAGAAAATATACTTTCTGAAACAAAAAACATTTATCCATAACCATCTATTTATGCTTAACCCTTCGACTGTTGGAACCAATTTTATGAAGCCTGTTCTACCACGATAGAGCCAGGCCAGTTGGCACATCCACGCCGTCTGACCAGGCCCTATTCTGTTGAATGTTCAACTAAACTCTTGTTATAGTAGAATTGGCTATGGACTCTTCAAAATGCAAAAGTTAGCAAGTCCATTTCAAAGTTTCAGCATTGAAAGGGTTAAATTTATGATATATCTAAACTACATACTGTACATAACACAGCAATCAATACTGCTTTCATTCACTGTAAACATCTCCCAGATGTAGACGATTGTGTACGTCCGAACACAGGTCATTTTTGAAAGTTCATGACTGTATGTGGACGAAGGAGAAATCTCTCCTTTCACACTCTTATCAGTTATATCCCGAAAGTAAACTTGAAACTTGGCAGATGGTAGTTTTTACTCATATGTATCTGTTGAAATATCTCTGAACAATAACATGCCAGGTATAAATTCACAAGTAACATCTGAGTTATAATGTAGGGTACCTCTACAAAAGCTTTGCATTGACGTTGCAAGATGCATTTGAAACCATTGTTCAAAAACTCACTATAAAGACAAAGTTAACACGTGTGCAGCCCACAACTTGAAATCATTATGTTCTCATGATGTGCAAATCCTCTTTTTCAATAAAATCCTGAAAGTTTCACTTTAAATCAGTCCAGATCTTTTATTTTGGACTTGAGATGTTTTCTGATTTCGAAGAGTTTGAAAGCAGTACAAATTGTGCGATGAACCTGGAAATCCAACCATAGGGCATTTGTGAACGATGTAGATCCAGATCACCCTGCACATCCAAACAGTGTGATCTAGCTCTAAAGTGCTAGATAAACATTGCTTATTTGGATCAGACTGCATAGTTGCATAGGTAGATGAACACTTGTGATGTATGCCCTATAATTAGTTTTCCTGTCATGTTAAACATAAAACATTGTTTTTGGCGAGCACACACTATCCTATCTATAAGTATGTTACCCTTTCTCCACATGTAGATGCATCTGCAACAGACAACTTTTGAAAAAATTGTGTCAAAAGGAGAAACTGCATATAATGACAAATTTCTCATGTTAGCACAAAGTTATCAAATCTATTTGATGGCTCACCAAACACAAAACTTTAAAATTGAATATATATACAAGAGTGTTCGAAGGAAAACATGTGCCACGTTCGGGAGAAGAAGTAATGTAGAAAATGTGAAGGGACTGATGCACAGACACAACGTGATAGCAATACCTCACCATACACTTCATGTAAGCTCAAGAAAAAAAATCCTTCTATATATCAACATAAATGAAACCATAAAGAAAAATATTTACAAAAAGAAATATGGATTGAAAATCAAAATCCCACTGTCTCTAGACATCTTTTATAAACAAGAGGGCCATGATGACCCTTGATCGCTCACCTGAGTTATGTAATGTGATTTGCCATGCCAAACACAATAACTCATTTGGCAGCCAGTAAGTAGTAAGTAGTTTTTCCCTATATACCCTTATGTAACACAGACACATTTTGAACCCAGGGCATTATTTTAACAATCTTGGTTTTTCTATGGGAAAATGCTTCACACCAAATACCTAAACTCAATAACTTTTGGTTTCAGACAAGAAGATTATCAAAGTCTTTTTTACTTTACATCTCTTTACATATATGTAAATCAGGTGACTCCAATGGCAGTGCCAATTTTGACTCCATGTGCATAATTTGAAACATCTTGGTAGAGGACCAATGCTAAACACCACATATTTAATATCTAGGCCTTCTGGTTTCAGACAAGAAGATTTTCACAGTTTTGAACAAGATCCTTTCAGCTGCCATAGCAACCAAAATTCTTCGTGGAATTAATTGTGTTCAATAATTTTGAAAGGGCACCAACAAAGTAAGATTCCTGTGAAGTTTCACCCATCAGTTTAGGAGGAGATGTCGTTTAAAGAACTTTTTGACTACGCATGACAAACAAAAGATGATCACGATAGCTCATCCTGAGCACTTTGTGCTTGTGTGTGCTAACAATTGAAAATGACAGGAAGAGATAAAACATTCGTAACCCTTTTCCACACGCATTGTGACCCATAGATCTGCTGCAGGCACATGACTTGAACACTTTTTGACAAAGGGAGAAATTGCTTACTTTTAATGACCAATGTCAATTTTTCCACAATGTTTCAACTCTCTTCATTTAATACACTTTTATTAAAAGACATTGTCCACATTATTTCCTAAACATTTTCAAATTACTAGTCATCTGATGCAGACTGTAATATGTGAGAAAAGGTTAATATAATAAGCTCACCTTTACAAACGTAACAATGTTTGACAGAAATATACTTTTTTTTCCCTGTCAATCCTCAAATCGACAATTATTATTCATTATTATCTATGCACACCTTTAAACAAGAGGGCCATGATGGCCCTGGAATCGCTCACCTGATTTTTTTTTTCACTTTAGCTATATAAGCCCCGCCATCTGGCGGGCATAGTTTCCAACCAATCAACTTGGCTTTAAGGAATCTGATAGAGGGTCACCCTAGGAACATTTCTACAAAATTATTTGAAAATCGGCCTGACACTTTTGAAGGAGAAGATTTTTTAAGTTTTCACTATAGCAATAAAAGGCAAAATAGCCCCGCCCCCTGGCGGCCATGTTTTTTGACCAATCAACATGGCTTGAAGGAATCTGATAGAGGGTCATCCAAGGAACATTTCTACAAAATTATTTGAAAATCGGCCCGACACTTTTGGAGGAGAAGATTTGTTAAGTTTGCACTATAGCTATATAAGGCAAAAAAGCCCCGCCCCCCCTGGCGGCCATGATTTTCGACCAATCAACATGGCTTAAAGGAATCTGATAGCGGGTCATCCAAGGAATATTTCTACAAAATTATTTGAAAATCGGCCTGACACTTTTGGAGGAGAAGATTTTTTAAGTTTTCACTATAGCCATATAAGGCAAAAAAGCCCCGCCCCCCTGGCCGCCATGTTTTTCGACCAATCAACATGGCTTCAAGGAATCTGATAGAGAGTCACCCAAGGAACATTTCTACAAAATAAGTTCAAAATCTGCCAACCAGTTAGGGAGAAGTAGAATTTTGAAGTTTCTTTCGTTTCGTTGCCATGGAAACCAGAATTCTGCATGGATCCCAAAAATTTGACGGAATTCTGGTGAGGTCATTGAGAGGATGCTTTCTGTGAAGTTTCATCCCAATTGACCCACCGGTTACTGAGGAGAAGATGTTGAAGATTTTTTAAGTTTTCACTTTGGCCATATAAGGCAAAATAGCCCCGCCCCCTGGCGGCCATGTTTTTGACCAATCAACATGGCTTGAAGGAATCTGATAGAGGGTCACCCAAGGAACATTTCTACAAATTTATTTGAAAATCGGCCTGACACTTTTGAAGAAGAAGATTTTTTAAGTTTGCACTATAGCCATATAAGGAAAAATAGCCCCGCCCCCCCTGGCGGCCATGTTTTTCGACCAATCAACATGGCTTGAAGGAATCTGATAGAGGGTCACCCGAGGAACATTTCTACCAAATTATTTGAAAATCGGCCTGACACTTTCGGAGGAGAAGATTTTTTAAGAATTTTGAAGTTTTTTCATTTCGTTGCCATGGAAACCAGAATTCTGCATGGATCCCGAAAATTTTAAGGAATTCTGGTGAGGACATTGAGAGGATGCTTTCTGTGAAGTTTCATCCCAGTTGACCCACCGGTTACAGAGGAGAAAATGTTGACGGACGACGGACAACGGACGCCGGACATAGGGCGATCACAATAACTCACCTTGAGCACTTCGTGCACAGGTGAGCTAAAAACGTAAGCAAATAAAAATTGACATAAATAATCTTAGCTCCCAGGCTATCCCCAAATCATCAATTATTATTTATCATTATTTCTGCACACCTTTCATAAACATAAGTAAATGACAATTATGACAGAAATATACTTAAACCCTACCCCATCCCCCAATTCATCAATAATTATTTATTATACTGCACACCTTTCATAAACATAAGTAAATTACAATTATGACAGAAATAAACTTATACCCAAGGCCATCCTAAAATTATTAATTATTTACATATTTTTATCTCTGCACACCTTTCATAAACATAAGTAAATGATAATTATGACAGAAATAAACGTAGACCCCAGGCCATCCCCATATCATAATTATTTTATGTTAATATCTCTGCACACCTTTCATAAACATAACTAAATGACAATTATGGCAGAAATAAACTAAGACCCCAGGCCATCCTCAAATCATTATTATATATTATTATCTCTGCACACCTTTCATAAACACAAGTAGATGACAATTATGACAGAAATAAACTGAGACCCCAGGCCATCCCCATTTTATTAATTATTTTATATCAATATCTCTGCACACCTTTCATAAACATAAATTAATGACAATTATGAAAACTAGAAATATCACTGAAGATGATAAATACCCCCAAAACAGCACCTTGACTCAAAAATGGCTTACGACCGACCAACAAAAGGGCCACAACTCTGTAAACAAGAAAAAGTAACAAAGGGCAATAACTCTGTATTTAGATTGAATAGAGTTATGGTTTCTGTACACTGCACTTCCTCTCAATGTGTTGTATCATCCTATGAAGTTTTATTAAATTCCAACAATTAGTTTTAAAGTTATGCTCCGGACAAGACTCTACGAATATGAAAAAGTAACAAAGGGCAATAACTCTGTCATTATGTAAAGTAGAGTTATGTTTCTTGTACACTGCACTTCCTCTGATTATGCTCTACCATTATATGTAGTTTTATTAGATTCCATCTATTAGTTATTAAGTAATTCTACGGACAAGAAAAAGTAACAAAGGGCAATAACTCTGTATTTAGATAAAACAGAGTTATGGTTCCTGTACACCGCACTTCATCTCAATGTGTTGTATCATCCTATGAAGTTTAATTAAATTCCAACAATTTGTTTTAAAGTTATGCTATGGACAAGACTCTACGAATAAGAAAAATTAACAAAGGGCAATAACTCTGTAATTATGTAAATTAGAGTTATGGTTCTTGTACACTGCACTTCCTCTGATTATGCTCTACCATTGTATGCAGTTTTATTAGATTCCATTTGTTAGTTATTAAGTAATTCTCCGGACAAGAAAAAGTAACAAAGGGCAATAACTCTTTATTTAGATTAAATAGAGTTATGGTTCCTATACACTGCACTTCCTCTCAATGTGTTGTATCATCCTATGAAGTTTTATTAAATTCCAACAATTAGTTTTAAAGTTATGCTCCGGACAAGACTCTACGAATAAGAAAAAGTAACAAAGGGCAATAACTCTGTATTTAGATAAAATAGAGCTATGGTTCCTGTACACCGCACTTCCTCTCAATGTGTTGTATCATCCTATGAAGTTGTGTTCAAATCCTATGTTGCATTGTTAAGATATGGTCCGGACAAAATATGGCTTCCGACCGACCGACCGACCGACCGACACAGTGACTCCAATATACCCCCCCCCCAAAACTTTG
Source organism: Serripes groenlandicus (assembly GCA_031761405.1). Taxonomy (NCBI): domain Eukaryota; kingdom Metazoa; phylum Mollusca; class Bivalvia; order Cardiida; family Cardiidae; genus Serripes; species Serripes groenlandicus. Next base: position 275,902 of record JASEVX010000142.1, on the reverse strand, counting down.
TTTTTTGGGGGTATATAAAATAAACTAACACTCCAGGCCATCCTCAAATCATTAGTATATATTATTATCTCTGCACTCCTTTCATAAACACAAGTAGATGACAATTATGACAGAAAAAAACTTAGACCCAAGGCCATCCCCAAATCATTATTATATAGTATTATCTCTGCACACCTTTCATAAACATAAGTAAATGATAATTATGACCGAAATAAACTTAGACCAGGCCATCACCAAATCCTCAATGATTATTTATTATATATTCCTTCACTCCTTTCATAAACAAGCACATGGCAAAGATGACAGATCAACTTAGACCCTGCCTATCCCCCAAATAATTAATTCTTATTTATTTTTTATCTCTGCACACCTTTCATAATTATAAGTAAAAAAACAATACAATTATGACAGAAATAAACTTAGACCAAAGGCCTTCCCCAAATCATCCATTCGTATTTATTATATATTCCATCACACCTTTCATAAACAAGCACATGGCAACGATGACAGATATAAACTTAGAACCTGCCTAGCCCCAACATAATTAATTCTTATTTATTATCATCTCTGCACACCTTTCATAAACATAAGTAAATGACAATTATGACAGAAATAAACTTAGACCCTACCCCATCCATCATTATTTTTTATTAGCTGTGCACACCTTTTATACGCATAAGCAAATGACAATTATGACAGAAATAAAATTAGACCATACCCCATCCCCCAAATCATCAATAATAATAAATTATTATCTCTGCACACCTTTCATACGCATGAGTAAATGACAATTATGAAAGAAACAAACTTAGACCCTACCCAATCCCTCAAATCATCAATAATTATTTATTATTATCTCTGCACACCTTTCATAAACATAAGTAAATGACAATTATGACAGAAATAAACTTAGACCCTACCCCATCCCCAAATCATCAATTATTATTTATTATTATCTCTGCACACCTTTCATAAACATAAGCAAATGACAATTATGACAGAACTAAACTTACACCCTTCCCCATCCCTAAATCATCAATTATTATTTATTATTATCTCTGCTCATCTTTCATAAACATAAGTATATGACAATTTTAAAAGACATTTAACCACACAACCCAATAATAATTACTTATAGACATAAGTAAATGGAAACTATGACATAATTTAACAGTCAGATATACCCTTGCTCATACCCTATATGGCCAAATCATCAATTATTATTTATTAATATCTCTGTACACCTTTAATAGACAGAAATTATTGATAATGATGACAGGCGATTTTTCATATTTTTGCAGAAATATTTTCAAAGTCAGATTGTTGTATTTGAGAAAGGGTTATACATAATTTATGGCATTCAATATATAATTGACAAACATGATTAACTTTATGACCTACAACAACACAATTAATGGCTTTTAACATACATTATCAAACAAATAGTAATATCATACTGTTTCACCAAGGAGAACAAAATCAATAGCATTCAATTTATATATCAAACAGTAAATTTTCACTAAGCAGATTGAACCTATATTTTGAAACACACGCACTAAGCAATTGTATACAGATTGTGGAAAAAGGAGATTGTTTCCGAGACAATTTTTTTTTTCTCTTTTTCCAACAATATTTTTTATACTCTCTTTCTACTATTCCTTTTTTTCTAGAGTTTAATCTTGTCATTACATATCTGGCAATTTAAATTTTCTTCTCAAAGTTATATATTGCATATATTTACAAATAGACAATCATATAGCAAAATTTCAAAAGTTTATGTGAAGCCATTCTATTTACAAGATCAGCGTATCAAACCTATACAAAAGATAAATGACACTCTCTCGAACAAATCAATTGTGGACATTTTAAAGGACATTTTGTGTGTTGGAATAAATACTATTTTCATGAAAGCATACTGCTCTTTAGATTCCAACTGTTTAAATCATTTCCCACTTGCAGACGCAATTTGTTACATCTGCAGCAGTCAAATTATAAAAAAACCTTGTGGCAAGAGTCGAAATTGCTAATAATGAACAAATTCTCCTTTTACCATTATATTTTAATCTCTATTCAATACCTTTACTTTCGTTTAAATAGATTTTCCCGATTTTTTTTAATTGTCTGATGCAGAACTGTTTTAAGTGGGAAAGGGTGGTATTACATACACAATTTTCAATGGTATAATCAAATTAAATAGAATGTATTTTGATTGAATTGAAAATATCAATTGAATCCTTTCAGTATGTGTTCTAGTATAGTAAATGATACATTTAAGATCACACAATGTCACACAAAATAAAGCATTACTGAATATTGAAAATATTATAAATGAAATTCTTGTGAAGTAATGCTATTTCTCAGCAGACCTGATTGAAATGAAAAGAAAAGACAAGAGGGCCATGATGGCCCTGAATCGCTCACCTGAGACCATTCTTTTATTTCAGAAATTAAGAAGCCTTTAAAAGTCTTTGTAAAACAAATGAACATTTGAAGTTAATAAGGCTGAAAATGTTTCAAACTCGACCAAGATTTTGTCAAAAACATCATTCTGGGCAAGTTTGAAGTTGATTAGGCTAAAAATGTGGCCTCTAGAGTGAACACAAGCTTTTTCTATGATTTGACCTCTTGACCTACTTTTTGACCCCACATGACCCACTTTTAGATATGTCCAAAATTTTGTCAAGAACATCATTCTGAGCAAGTTTGAAGTTGATTAGGCTAAAAATGTGGCCTCTAGAGTGAACACAAGTGTTATCTGAGATTTTTCTAAGATTTGACCTAGTGACCTACTTTTGACCCAACATGACCCATTTTCGAACTCGTCCAAGATATCATCAAGACAAACATTCTGACCAATTTCCATGAAAATTGGGTTAAAAATGTGGCCTCTAGAGCGCACACAAGCTTTTCCAAAGTATTTTTTAAGATTTGACCTACTGACCTACTTTTTGACCCAACATAACCCATTTTCGAACTCGTCCGAGATATCATCAAGACGAACATTCTGACCAAGTTTCATGAAACTTAAAATGTGGCCTCTAGAGTGTACACAAGCTTTTCCTAAGTATTTTCTAAGATTTGACCTAGTGACCTACTTTTTGACCCGACATGACCCATTTTCCGACTCGTCCAAGATATCATCATGACAAACATTCTGACCAAGTTTCATGAAAATCGGGCTGAAAATGTTGCCTCTAGAGCGCACACAAGGTAAAAGTTGACGACGGACGACGAACGACAAACGACAGCACGATCATAATACCTCACCTTGAGCACTTCGTGCTCAGGTGAGCTAAAAAAGGTGAGTTTGACATTCTTCATTCAAATGTGTTGTTATTAGTTAGATTCTTTGAAAAAGGAGAATGTAGTGCTGTTCTTTTGTCTATTAACTTCTTAACTATTCACTAACCTTTGGATAAATACATACGATTGTGTCTGAATCACTTGTGCCGTGGGGTCACATGTAGTGAATAAACAGATCGTGACAGGAAAATAGATGCTTACCCAGGTTGTTTTTTCCGTTAAGTCTGTATGTGCACGTAATTACTTTGCATTATTCACATGCGAGATATTTATCTTACATGTTTCTGTCCAAGAGAAATAAACAAGAGGACCATGATGGTCCTATATCGCTCACCTGATTTAATCAAACTTAAAAAGTTTTCATTGTTCTTTGTCTATACATTTATACGGAAAACAAGCAACACCCCCTGGTGGCCATGTTTATCATCCTATTAAAATAATTTGAAGTCTTAGTAGAGGGGCACCATTCATGGCAAATGGACAAAAATATTTTTAAAGTGTTTATCTTAACAAGTCTATGTAAAACAAGTGATCCCCAGGGCGGAGCCATGTTTGACACCAGGGCTATAATAATTTGACCATTTTCTTTTTTTTTAAATTTTTCTCTATATGAGTCTATGTAAAACAATAGACCCCAAGGGAGGGGTCATTTTTTGACCCCAGGGCTATAATTTGAACAATCTTGGTAGAGGTCCACTAGATGATGCTACATACCAAATATTAAAAGCCTGGGCCCTCTACTCTTAGACAAGAAGATTTTTAAAGGTTTTTCCCTATATGAGTCTATGAACAAGCTCCGCCCCTGGCGGCCATGTTTTTCAACAGATCATTAATATTTGAACAATCTTGTCAAAGGGTGCCCCAAGGAACATTTGTGCAAAATAATTTTCAAATCGGGCCAGTACTTTTGGACAAGAAGATTTTTAAAGTTTTAACAATGCACATATAAGGAAAATAAGCTCCGCCCCCTGGCGGCCATGTTTTTCAACGGATTGGAAATATTTGAACAGTCTTGGTAAAGGGTGCCCAAAGGAACATTTGTTCAAAATATTTTTTAAATCGGGTCAGTACTTTTGGACAAGAAGATTTTTAAAGTTTTAACAATGCACATATAAGGGAAATAAGCTCCGCCCCCTGGCGGCCATGTTTTTCAACGGATCAGAAATATTTGAACAATCTTGGTAGAAGGTACCCCAAGGAACATTTATGCAAAATAATTTTCAAATCGGGCCAGCACTTTTGAACAAGAAGATTTGTTAAGTTATGGATAATTTCCCCTTTTTTGTTGCCGTGGCAGCCAAAGTTCTGCAATGAATAGAATTCTTTGAACAAGTTTGAAAGAGATCCACCCAAGAAACATTCCTGTAAAATTATTTTGAATTTGGTAAATTGGTTTAGGAGAAGTCATTTGTAGGAAAATGTGAACGGACGGACGACGACGACGACAACGATGACGGACGGTGAGCAATCACAAAAGCTCACCTTGCACTTTGTGCATAGGTGAGCTAAAAAGAAAAGAAATATAGTTCTACATGACATCATGTAAACATACAAACATGTTCAAGCAACACATACAATTACATATAATCACTTTCAGTCAAGAAAGATTACAATTAAAATGTCCATAGCAATAAAATAACTCACATATTTACAATGTGTAACATAATCACATCATATAACAAACGTATTGAAATGTTTAGATTGAAAGAAAAGAAATATTTAAACGACATTAAATTGTGCACAGATGCAATCTCAGAAGAGTGTACAAAGGTTTCTTTGACCAATTATAATCTGAAATTATTAAAATTGATACATATTTATCTATATAGATGTCTATAAACGCTTTTGTTTCAGGGAGTCCCATCAAAACGTCAAGTACACATTAACATCATTCAATGCTTCTGTAATCAGGATGGACTATATATTTCCAAACGAACTGCCCAATCCTGAAATAAGGTGAAACAGAAAGCTACACTAACACATAAGCAGCTTCTAGTGAAACGCTGTCTTGTAGCAATGAGTTATTACAATGAAACCTTAGATGAGTCAGTCTGTATGCAGTCTCACCACAATCTTCACTGCATGCCTTGATCATGGACCTAAATGCATCTTCCAAAACCAAAAGTTAGATTCTTGGTTTGTTTGTATGGTGCTTACCGCCGCTTTATACCTTTTTCAGTTATATCACAGCGTTTCCTTGGTAAACTAGAGATTGCTTTTCTGAAAAAGCGTTTGTATCCCCATTTGTGTGGTCGTAGGGGAGGAAAAACAAGAGGACCATGATGATCCTATATCTCACCTGATTTAATCAAACTTAAAAAGTTGCCCCCTGGCGGCCACGTTTTTCAACGGATCGGACATATTTGAACAATCTTGGTAGAGGGTGCCCCAAGGAACATTTGTGCAAAATAATTTTCAAATCGGGCTAATACTTTTGGACAAGAAGATTTTTAAAGTTTTAACAATGCACATATAAGGAAAACAAGCTCCGCCCCCTGGCGGCCATGTTTTTCAACGGATCCAAAATATTTGAACAATCTTGGTAAAGGGTGCGCCAAGGAACATTTGTGCAAAACAATATTCAAATCGGGCCAGTACTTTTGGACAAGAAGATTTTTAAAGTTTTAACAATGCACATATAAGGAAAACAAACTCCGCCCACTGGCGGCCATGTTTTTCAACGGATTGAAAATATTTGAACAATCTTGGTAAAGGGTGCGCCAAGGAGCATTTGTGCAAAACAATATTCAAATCGGGCCAGTACTTTTGGACAAGAAGATTTTTAAAGTTTTAACAATGCACATATAAGAAAAATAAGCTCCGCCACCTGGCGGCCATGTTTTTCAATGGATCGGAAATATTTGAACAATCTTGGTAGAGAGTACCCCTAGAAACATTTGTGCAAAATAATATTCAAATCAGGCCAGTACTTTTGGTCAAGAAGGTTTTTTAAGATTTGGCAATTTTCCACTTTTCTGATGCCGCAGCAACCAAATTTCTACTTGGAATTAAATTCTTTGAACAACTTTGAAAGAGGACCACCTAAGGACCATTCCTGTGAATTTATTTTGAAATCTGTCCATTGGTTTAGTAGAAGTCATTTGTAGGAAATTGTTAACAGACGACGACGCCGGACGGTGAGTGATCACAAAAGCTCACCTTGCAAATCGTGCTTAGGTGAGCTAAAAATGATGGAGATGAATTTTGTAGTTTTGGACGCGAGATGAAGTAACTGTGAATTTGAACCTGTAGACAATAGTGAACATGTATTGTATTGTTTTAAGAATTAATGAGCGGAAACCATTTTTCAGGTCAAGGTGTCAAGTATGAAGTTCCTGGGCCCAAGCAGTCTTCAGTAATTGAGCAGAAACCATTTTTCAGCCCAATATCATCGTGACCTTGACCACTGTGACCTAGAGACCTCAAAATAAACTAGAACTATCACTGAAGATGATAAATACCCCCTAAAAGGGCCATAACTCTGTAAAATAACATGCATTTGTAACCCCTTTGCACATCTCCTCTTGGTATAGAAGCTTCATGTAAAGTTTTATTGAATTCCACCTAGTGGTTTATAAGAAATAGGCCGGACAAAATATGGCTTCCGGCCGACAGACAGACAGACAGCCCGACACAGTGACTCCTATATACCCCCTCTTCTTTGAAGGGGGTATAATAAGGGTCATTTGACCAACCTGCACAGTTCCTGGGCCCAAGCATTCTTCAGTTATTGAGTGGAAACCATTTTTCAGCCCAAGGTCACCATGACCTTAACCTTTGACCTACTGACATCAAAATCAATAGGCGTCATCTACAGGTTAGGACCAACCTGCACACCGAGTATGAAGTTCCTGGGCATAAGCATTCTTGAGTTATTGAGTAAAAACGTTTTTCAGCTGAAGGTTACCATGACCTTGACCTTTGACCTCAAAAATCAAACAAAATCAATAAAGGTCATCTACTTGTTAGGACCAACCTGCACACCACCAGGTATGAAATTCCTCGACATAAGCATTCTTTAGTTATTGAGCGGAAACCATTTTTCAGCTGAAGGTTACCATGACCTTGACCTTTGACCTAGTGACCACAAAAAGTGACCAACCTTCACACCAATTGTTAACATTCATGGCCAAAGTATTCTAGTTATTAAGCAAAAACAATTTTCAGCTCGTTGTCACTGTGACCTTTCAGCTCAAGGTCACTGTGACCTTGACTTAAGATGTACTGACCCCAAAATCAATAGGGGTCTTCTACTGGGCATGGCCAACATGCATACCACGTATTGAGTTCCTCCGCCCAAGCGTTCTTCAGTTATTGAGCGGAAACCATTTTTTACCTCACAAGGTTACCATGAGCATGACCTTTGACCTTCTGACCTCAAAATCAATAGGGGTCATCTACTGGTCATGACCACCCTGCATACCAAGTATGAAGTTCCCACGCCCAAGCGTTCTTCAGTTATTGAGCGGAAACAAGTGTGACGGACGTGACCTTGACCACTGACCTTAGACCTAGTGACCCCAAAATCATTGGGGGTCATTTGCTGGTGGTGACCAACCTGCACACCAAGTCTGAAGTTCCTGGGCCCAAGCAAAAACAATTGTTTAGCTCATTGTCACTGTGACCTTTCAGCTCAAGGTCACTGTGACCTTGACTTTAGACATACTGACTTCAAAATCAATAGGATTCTTCTACTAGGCATGGCCAACCTGCACATTAAGTATGGAGTGTCTCGGCCCAAGCGTTCTTCAGTCATTGAGCGGAAACTATTTTTTACCTCACAAGGTCACCATGACCTTGACATTTGACCTTCTGACATCAAAAACAATAGGGGTCAGCTAACTACTGGTCATGACCAACCTGCATACCAAGTATAAAGTTCCTACACCCAAGCGTCCTTCAGTTATTGAGCGGAAACAAGTGTGACAGACGGAAAGACATAACGGGCAAAAACAATATGTCACCCCCATGTATGGGGAAGACATAATTACAAGTACTACTGGTCCATTTATCCTGACACCAGCGAGTCAGTTTTAATGCTAACCTTCAAATCCTGAGTGCTATTGAGAGAAAGCCATTAAAACCATTTAAAATGTATTTGGTATGACCCCAAGAGTGTTAGAAGAATCAAACACATGTGTTGCCTGGCAATATGTCAGTTATTGAAAGCGTGAAAGAACTAGGACTGAGAAGTGATCCCTATGTGCCACCCTGTCAAAGCAGGTAAAAACAAGAGATGTTTGTCAAACATTATGCCCCCCCCCCATAACCATATGTCCAGGCATTATGGAGGTATCACTTGGACAAGCTTAAAAAGGGTTTTTGTGTTCAAGGTCACTGTGACCTTGGCCTTTGACCCAATGACCTCAAAATAAATAGGGTTCATCTACTGGTCAGGCCCAACCTCCAAGTCAACTTTGAGGACCATAGGTCCAGGCATTATGGGGGTATCACTCGGACAAGCTTAAAAAGGGTTTTTGTGTTCTAGGTCACTGTGACCTTGACCTTTGACCCAATTACATCAAAATAAATAGGGTTCATCTACTGGTCAGGCCCAACCTTCAAGTCAACTTTGAGGACCAAAGGTCCAGGCATTGTTGAGTTATCACTCGGACAAGCTTAAAAAAGGTTGTGTTCAAGGTGACTGTGACCTTGACCTTTGACCCAATGACCTAAAAAAAATATAGGGTTCGTCTACTGGTCAGGTCCAACCTCCAAGTCAAGTTTGAGGACCATAGGTCTAGGCATTGTTGAGTTATCACTCGGACAAGCTTAAAAAGGGTCTTTGTGTTCAAGGTCAGTGACCTTGACCTTTGACCCAATGACCTCAAAATAAATAGGGTTCATCTATTGGTCAGGCCCAACCTTTTTGTGTTCAAGATCACTGTGACCTTGACCTTTGACCCAATGAACTCAAAATAATAGGGCTTGTTAACATGATACAGTCCTTATTTTTTATTGTATCTCAATCAAACTTATACAGTAGTTAGATATCCATGAGAGTTTGGTTCATTTCTAAAAAACGGCCAGATCTATCCATGCATGGCTGGATTATGGCCCTTGAAATTGTCAAAAATATGACAGCGTATCGCCAGCGCGTGAGTAGCGTGTTCCAACGCGCGCCAGCGTACTTCAACGCGATTTGTTTTATTTAGCAGATGCACTACTACAGTACCAGCGTGTCAGTAGCAGGTTGGTAACGATCGTCTAGCGCATCTAGCGCGTCCCATGAATAACGACCCTCCAGCGTTGCCAGCATGTGAAGTCACACGCTAGCAAACATTTTAGGTTCGTTGAACAATTTATGTTTGCCTCAGCGTGTGACAGCGTGTCCCAGTGTAAGAGTAACGAGCTAAGCGTGTTGCTAAAGCTTGCCTAGCATTTGTCAGCGTTTGCCAGCGTTTTGCCGAAATTCCAACAAGTTACTCACGCGTTGGCCTAAAACGTTCTGATATGACAGGGCCTTTACGTTTTAAGACAATGCAAAAATGATATGTCAATAACTTACAACTTAAATAATCGCAAAGAAATAGGAACAAGAGGGCCATTGTGGCCCTAAAACACTTGCTTGACTACGTCTCATTTTCATAAGCAACACTTAACACTTTCCCACATATTGACGCTTTCTGACACCTCTGCAGCAGACGACTTTTGAAAACATTTTGGCAAAAGGAGAAATGGCTCTTAAATGCGCTATTTCTCCTTTTACTACAATGTTTTCAACTTCATTCAATACTTGTTCTTTCATTTTTGGAGATTTCCCTATTTTTATCAAGATGATTCGAATGTCGTTCCCTGCAGGTTTGTTGTATGAGGGAAAGGACATGATCCATATTCAAACTTAAAGAAATAAGATTTCACTTTAGTCATATCAGAAAAATTAGCCCTGCCCCAGGCGGCCATTTCTTTTATAATGATCCTAATAATTTGAACATCTTGGTAAAATGTAGCCAAAGGTCCATCTGTGCTAAAACATAATTGCAGACACATAATGGAAAATTGACCCTACGCTTGGTGGCCATGCTATTCTCGGAGCCTAATAATTCAATCAATCTTGGTAGATGGTAACCAAAGGACCATCTGTGCCATACGACTTTGATATGCAGACATATAAGGAAAAAAAGCCCCGCCCCTGGTGGCCATTTTTTGAGGATCCAAATAATGCGAGAAATCTTGGTAGATGGTCAACCAAGGAACAATCATGTCGAATGATTCTCAAATCTGGCTAGTAATTTTTGACAAGGTCTTAAGATTGTATAAGGTCAATTCTTTGAACAAATTGGAAGATAAACCACTCAAGGAACATCTCGGTTAGGCTTAATCAAAATTGGGCAAGTAGTTAAAGAATATGAAACAAGTAACTGTAGGATTGCAAGCAATACCATAATCCCCTACCGGTTTGCACGTTTTGACTTATTAATATTCTAAGTCCAAAAAGGGGCATAACTCATAAAAAAAATTGACGAAATCCCATGAAACGCGAACTTGATCTGTGACACATGATTACAAAGCCATATACAAAATTTCAGCTCAATATCTCAATGCATGTAGAAAAAAAGTGCGGAAAACTGATTTGTCGGACTGACTGACAGATGGACTGACAGATGGACTGACAGATGGACTGACTGACAGACTGACTGACAGATGGACGGAGTGCAAACCTAATATTCCCCTTCGGCACGCCGGTAGGGGAGTAAAAATTGATGTCAACCAGATGCCGTGCATAAACTGGTAACAATACCCAACCTAGAGTACTATGTGCTCAGACGAGCTAAAGGGGACAATAAATGGAAAGTTGTTCTTGTCTCTTATGCCTAAATGCATTTTTGTTTTCATAATTTCACCAATGATATTTTTAGTAACAAGCAAATCCATGGAATTTATATCCCCCTCTTGCAGGAAATATTGTAGGAAAATGTTGAGGTTAGGTTTAAACATGTCAGTAGATTTTTTATTGAACATGTATTACAGGGTAAATTAAACGAACTTGGCCTAGGTTGTTACCAAGTTTGAAAAAAAAACAGTTCACATTTGTGGCAGTTATTGCACGGAAACAGCAACAAACGACATTTTTTGTTAATTAAGGTGCCATAACTCCACCGAATAAAGTCTGCCAAAAGTGACGATCGAACTTGGCCTAGCCCTTAAGGCATTTAACATTGTTACCAAGTTTGAAAACAAACGGTTCACATTTGTGGCAGTTATTGCAGGGAAACAGCAAGAAACGACATTTTTTGTTAAATAAGGGGCCATAACTCCACCGAAAGTGACGATCAAACTTGGCATAGCCCTTAAGGCATTCAACCTTGTTACCAAGTTTGAAAAAAAAAACGGTTCATATTTGTGGCAGTTATTGCACAGAAGCGACATTTTTTGTCAAATAAGGGGCCATAACTCCACCGAATAAAGTTCGCTGAAAGTGACAATCGAACTTGGCGTAGCCCTTAAGGCATTTAACCTTGTTACCAAGTTTGAAAAAAAAAAAGATTGACATTTGTGGCAGTTATTGCATGGAAACAGCAAGAAATGACATTTTTTGTTAAATAAGGGGCCATAACTCCACCGAAAGTGACGATAGAACTTGGCCTAGCCCTTAAGGCATTTAACCTTGTTACCAAGGGCCAAAACTCCACCGAATAAAGTCTGTCGAAAGTGACGGATCAAACTTGGCCTAGCCCTTAAGGCAATTAACCTTGTTACCAAGTTGAAATATGTTTTGTTAAAAAAGGGGCCATAACTCCACCAAATAAAGTCCGCCGAAAATGACGATCAATCTTGGCCTAGCCCTTAATGCATTTAACCTTGTAACCAAGTTTGAAAAACAAGAGAGCCATCATGGCCCTGGATCGCTCACCTGATTTTTTTTCTTCACTTTAGCCATAATGATAATAAGCCCCGCCCCTTCGAGGCCATAGTTTCCAACCAATCAACTTGGCTTGAAGGAATCTGATAGAGGGTCACCCTAGGAACATTTCTACAAAATTATTTGAAAATCGGCCTGACACTTTCGGAGAAGAAGATTTTTTTAAGTTTTCAATATAGCCATATAAGGCAAAATAGCTCCACCCCCCTGGCGGCCATGTTTTTCGACCAATCAACATGGCTTGAAGGAATCTGATAGAGGGTCATCCACGGAACATTCCTACAAAATTATTTGAAAATCGGACTGACACTTTCGGAAAAGAAGATTTTTTAAGTTTTCACTATAGCCATATAAGGCAAAATAGCCCCGCACCCCCTGGCGGCCATGTTTTTCGACCAATCAACATGGCTTGAAGAATTCTGATGGAGGGTCATCCAAGGAACATTTCTACAAAATAATTTGAAAATCGGCCAGACACTTTCGGAGAAGATTTTTTAAGTTGTCACTATAGCCATATATGGCAAAATAGCCCCCCCCCCCCACCCCCTGGCGGCCATGTTTTTCGACCAATCAACATGGCTTGAAGAATTCTGATGGAGGGTCATCCAAGGAACATTTCTACAAAATAATTTGAAAATCGGCCAGACACTTTCGGAGAAGATTTTTTAAGTTGTCACTATAGCCATATATGGCAAAATAGCCCCCCCCCCCCCCCACCCCCTGGCGGCCATGTTTTTCAACCAATCAACATGGCTTGAAGGGATCTGAAAGAGGATCATCTAAGGAACATTTCTACAAAATTATTTGAAAATCTGCCAACCAGTTTGGGAGAAGAAGAATTTTGACTTTTTTTTCATTTCGTTGCCATGGAAACCAGACTTCTGCATGGATCTCAAAAAATTGAAGGAAATCTGTTGAGGTCATTGAGAGGATGCTTTTTGTGAAGTTTCATCCCAATTGACCCACTGGTTACTGAGGAGAAGAAGTTGACGGAAGACGGACGCCGGACAAAAGGCGATCACAATAACTCACCTTGAGCAAAGCTCAGGTGAGCTAAAAACGGTTCACATTTGTGGCAGTTATTGCACAGAAATAGCAACAAACGACATTTTTTGTTAAATAAGGGGCCATAATTCACCGAGTACAGTCCGCCGAAAGTGAATATCGAACTTGGCCTAGCCCTTAAGGCATTTAATCTTGTTACCAAGTTTGAAACAAGAGGGCCATGATGGCCCTATAACACTCACCTGATATAATAGAACTTCAATAGTTTTCAAAGTTTTTACTCTATACATATAAGGAAAACAAGCAACCCCCTGGTGGCCATGTTTTTCAACGGATCGGATTTATTTGAACAACCTTCGTAGAAGGTCACCCAAGGAGCATTTGTGCCAAATAATTTTTAAATCAGGCAGGTGCTTTTGGACAAGAAGATTTTTAAAGATTTTACAATGCACATATAAGCAAGCCCCACCCCTGGCAGCCATGTTTTTCAATGGATTGAATTAATTTTAACAATTTTGATAGTAGTTCCCCAAGGAACATTTGTGCCAAATTATCTTTAAATCTGGCCGGTACTTTTTGACAAGAAGATTTTTAAAGATTTTACAATGCACATATAGGAAAACAAGCTCCGACCCCTGGCGGCCATGTTTTTCAACGGATCGGAAATATTTCAACAAGCTTCGCCCCAGGAACATTTGTGCAAAATTATTTTCAAATCGGGCCAGCACTTTTGAACAAGAAGATTTTTGAAATTTTAACAATGAACATATAAGGAAAACAAGCTCCGTCCCCTGGCGGCCATGTTTTTCAACGGATCTGAACTATTTGAACAATCTTGGTAAAGATTGCCCCAAGGAACATTTGTGCAAAACAATATTCAAATCGGGCCAGTACTTTTGGACAAGAAGATTTTTAAAGTTTTAACAATGCACATATAAGGAAAACAAGCTCCGTCCCCTGGCGGCCATTTTTTCAACGGATCTGAACTATTTGAACAATCTTGGTAAAGATTGCCCCAAGGAACATTTGTTCAAAATTATTTTCAAATTGTTGCACATATAAGGAAAACAAGCTCTGCTCCCTGGTGGCCATGTTTTTCAACGGATTAGAAATATTTGAACAATCTTGGTAAAGGGTGCCCCAAGGAACATTTGTGCAAAATTATTTTCAAATCAGGCCAGTACTTTTGGAAAAGAAGATTTTTAAAGTTTTAACAATGCACATATAAGGAAAATAATCTCCGCACCCTGGCGGCCATATTTTTCAACGGATCGGAAATATTTGAACAATCTTGGTAGATTGGTAGAGGAACATTTGTGCAAAATAATTCTCAAATCAGGCCAGTACTTTTGGACAAGAAGATTTTTTAAGATTTGGCAATTTTCCCCTTTTCTGATGCCGCAGCAAACCAAAGTTCTACTTGGAATTAAATTCTTTGAACAACTTTGAAAGAGGACCACCTAAGGACCATTCCTGTGAAGTTATTTTGAAATCTGTCCATTGGTAAAGTAGGAGAAGTCATTTGTAGGAAATTGTTAACAGACGATGACGACGACGGACGGTGAGTGATCACAAAAGCTCACCTTGCACTTCGCGCTTAGGTGAGCTAAAAACAACGGTTCACATTTGTGGTAATTATTGCACGGAAACAGCAACAAACGATATTTTTTGTTAAATAAGGGGCCATAACTCCACCGAATAAAGTCCGCCGAAAGTGACAATCAAACTTGGCCTAGCCCTTAAGGCATTCAACCTTGTTACCAAATTTGAAAAACAAGAGGACCATGATGGTCCTATATCGCTCACCCGATTTAATAAAACTTAAAAAGTTTTCAGTGTTCTTTCCCCTATATGAGTCTATGAAAAACAAGTGACCCCCGGGGAGGGGTCATTTTTGACCCCAGGGCTATAATTTGAACAATCTTCGTAAAGGTCCACTAAATGATGCTACATACCAAATATCAAAGGCCTGGGGCCTCTACTTTTAGACAAGAAGTTTTTTTAAAGTTTTTTCTCTATATGAGTCTATGTAAAACAATAGACCCCAGGGTTATAATTTGAACACTCTTGGTAAAGGTCCACTAGATAATGCTAAATACCCAATATCAAAGGCCTGGGCCCTCTACTTTTAGACAAAAAGATTTTTAAAGTTTTTCCCGTATATGAGTATATGTAAAACAAGTGACCCCTGAGGAGGGGTAATTTTTGACCCTAGGGCTATAATTTGAACAATCTTGGTAGAGGTTCACTAGATGATGCTACATACCAAATATCAAAGGCATGGGCCTTCTACCTTTAGACAAGAAGATTTTTAAAGTTTTTCCCATATATGAGTCTATGTTAAACAAGTGACCCCCGGGGAGGGGTCATTTTTAACCCCAGGGCTATAATTTGAACAAGTTTGGTAGAAGTTCACTAGATGATCCTACATACCAATTATCAAAGGCATGGGCCTTCTACTTTTAGACAAGAAGATTTTTAAAGTTTTTCCCCTATATGGGCCTTCTACCTTTAGACAAGAAGATTTTTTTTAAGTTTTTCCCTATATGAGTCTATGTTAAACAAGTGACCCCCAGGGAGGGGTCATTTTTGACCCCAGGGCTATAATTTGAACAATCTTGGTAGAGGTTCACTAGATGATGCTACATACCAAATATCAAAGGCATGGGTCTTTTACTTTCAGACAAGAAGATTTTTTAAGTTTTGGTTAATTTTCCCTTTTTTGTTGCCGTGGTAGCCAAAGTTCTGCATGGAGTAGAATTCTTTGAACAAGTTTGAAAGAGATCCACCCAAGGAACATTCCTGTAAAATTATTTTGAATTTGGTTAATTGGTTTAGGAGGAGAAGTCGTTTGTAGGAAAATGTGAACGGACGGACGACGACGACGGACAACGACGGATGGTGAGCGATCACAAAAGCTCACCTTGCACTTTGTGCATAGGTGAGCTAACAAGAGTACCGCAAACGGTACATGATACGCCCGTCAGGAACTTCTTTGTAACTCATGCAGAAATGATACGCCCGTCAGGAACTTCTTTGTAACTCATGCAGAAATTGACAAATATTCTAAGTCCAAAAAGGGGCATAACTCATTCAAAAATTGACGAAATCCAAGGAAATGTAAATTGATCTGTGACACATGATTACAAAGCCATATACAAAATTTCAGCTCAATACATCAAAGCATGCAGAAAAAAAATTGCGGAAAACAAATATTCTAAGTCCAAAAAGGGGCATAACTCATTCAAAAATTGACGAAATTCGAGGAAATGTAAACTTGATCTGTGACACTTGATTACAAAGCCATATACATAATTTCAGCTCAATACATCAAAGCATGCAGAAAAAAATTGCGGAAAACAAATATTCTAAGTCCAAAAAGGGGCATAACTCATTCAAAAATTGACGAAATCACGGGAAATATGAACTTGATCTGACTACAAAGCCTTATACAAAATTTCAGCTCAATAGCTCAAAGTATGTAAGAAAAAAGTGCAGAAAACCCAAACGGAGTGACGCACGAAGGGACGGACATGACCATACCATAATACGTACCGTTTTTAAGAAACGGTCGTATAAATGCGGTTAACATTTGTGGAAGTTATTGTACGGAAAGAAGTGTGACAGACAGACGGACAAACCGAAATTAATAACACCCCTTTTTTTTCTTCGAAAAAGCAGGGGATACTAAACAAAAGAACATAACAAACCAATACCTATAAAGGAGTTTTCCTTCTACGATTGGTTACAGCTTTTTTCTTTCTTGCATCTTTGGTCAATGGAACATGTTTCTGGGTATTCTGCCATGATGTAGCCATTTTTGACATGTTCATAGACTCAACTCTCAATTTCTGAAACAGTTTGAGTGAAATACAAGAGTGTTCGAAGGAAAATATATTGCTAAGTATACATTTTTACAAAAGAGAAGTGATCTCCATATGTGTCTCATTACCAAGGTATTTAAAACAACAAAGAAAATTGCATTGGCGAAGATCAAATATCAGATTGATATATCGGGGTTTAATGCCAGGCAGTATATATATACATCACATCATCATGGCAATTACTTCACTGTCTTTCTATCTCCAGCGTCTCACACACCATTCTTTCCAGTCATCTGGCTAATAGACACATTAGTCCATTGGATGAAGTTGGGACAACAACCGTAAACAAATTTGGTCAGATCGTGTACTTTAGTCAGATTGCAGCAGCACTATAAATATAGTGTCATCACATTTAACTAAATTTAAATATTTAGGAATATATTATTTAATACCTGCCATAATTTTTTCAAAATGTGTGTGCTGCAGATGCTTCAAAACCTATCTGCATTCGGGAAGAGGTTAAATGAGATTATAATTAACTAGACCTACCTCAATCTCTGTTTCAATGAAGTTCACCAAGTAATATATGTGTTTCACCATCACTGTAATTGGTATAATATCTTCAAGCTGCTCTTCATTTTGACTAACTCTGAAATGATCACCAACATGCACACCGTCTGGCCAAAATGACTCTTCCGCAACATACTCCAGCAATGGTCTAGAAGCATCAGCTTCCCTTAAAGACAGACATCGGTTGATGAATCTTTTGCATGCTCGAAGGACGCAGTTTCCAAGCCATTTGTTTGTTTTCACCATAGTCTCATACATTTTCATTTGACCCAGGTCCAGTTCACACCTATACTCATCATCTAAGGCATCTATGAGAGTATCAGCGTTTATTTCTTCCAATGTTTCATACAAGGCAACAATGTTGCCCAACTTTATTGCACTTGTTGGATTTGGTAAAAGATCATCTGAGAACTTCTTTGTTAGTATATTCTTCACCTCCTCAACATAATCGATGAAACACTTGTCCGGATCTCCTCCTGTTTTATTCAGCAGTGTCATAATCATACCGACTTGAATTAACAATTCTCTGCATATTCTTGGGTCAGTTTTTTGTTTGTCACCAATTGCTTTCTGAATATCTGGACTTAAAGGTTTTTGTTTAACTTTGTTTTTTATATCATTGGACAAAGCTACATAATTTTTGTAAAGTTCATCAGTGAAAACTATTTGTGGTAAGGTACTGAAGATGACAAATGCCTTCCCTGGAACAAGTTGGCTAACCAATAGTTTCTCGATTGTTTCAAAGTCATACCAAATTTTCTGACCCTGTCCATATGTTGTATCACACAGCGAGTTGTCCTCTATCACTTCAACCCATTCGAATGCGTTGTCTTTGAATTGGAGAAGATGCATTTGTGCCACATCTGCTATATTAACATACGGTATAATGGAAATTGTTTCCGATCTCATTAAGAAATGCACCGCCTCACAGCTCTTAGAAAGTACCAATATCTTGTCCAATATCTCATTTTGTACTTCCACCAAATGCTTCAGTAATCTGTACAGGACACAATCTGTTGAGTACATAATACAATCTCCCATCTTAAGATCACAATGCATGTTTATCATATGTTTTACTATATCTCCATTCAAATTTAGTTTGAGATATTTCCATGATTCTTGCATCTGTCCAAAGCATGTTCTCAATATCTCGGTCTTTTCTTTACCCCCTGCCTGTTGGATAAAATCTGTAACAGTCATATTTAAGCACTCATGTTTTCTCATGGCGTAATTAGCGGTTGATACTACAGCCATGTGCCACTGCATTATGGGTTTAATATGAGCAGGTAGATGTAATTCATCCTCTAGACTCATGATAAGACAAAGCAGTGAAAAATGTTCACGCATCGGAAATAGTTCTGAAACAAAGTTGTCATAAGATGGTGTGCTCTTTTGTCTAAAGATTGTACTCATTGAGCCTTCTGTACTTTCATCCACTTCAAATAGAACATCCTCCAACATATTGCTTTGATTACTTAGTAAACGATAGTGCTTGACCATCTGTCGATGATACTCAAAACGGTTTTCTACCACAATTTGTACTCTCTTTTCAAATTCATTTTCCCATAACAATCTATCTGATGAACTAACCATCTTGTCGCATTTACCAAACACAAAATCTTGGGTATGAAGAAGAAAAGTCTGAAGAAATATTCCAACGGTATACTCCCCAGCACCTAGCAGTTTTCCAATATTTTTCCAATGTATCTTAACGTCTGTCCAGAGTGTTTGGTGAATATCAATAGCAGGTAAGCGCAAAAGTTTCTCTAAACATTCTGGTATTTCATAGCCGAGTGCTAAGGATCCAATTAAACACCCTTTCATCAACAGGAATAGAATCTGACAGGCAAGTGGAGAAAGATTTCTAACTGCGTATAATGGATCTTTAATTTTAACTATAGTAAAACCTCTGCACTCAACCTCTGACTTTTCTTTAGTCTTCAAATGGGTTTCTATATGAAGGATCTTTGAACATGAAGGACATTTCAGGTTCTGGACGAAAGGTGGACACATGACAATCCTGTGCTGACATTCACAATTAGCAAATCTGCAATCTGGCAACCTCTTTAGTTTTGAGTGAAGTGGTTTGGAATGAAATTCTCCTTTTTCTTCGTCTACACCAGGATAACCAGGAAGGAAAACATTTTCTACAGAGCATGGAGATTGGAGGAATTCTAGAAAAAATGACTTGTCTTCTCTTTTATATCCAGTAACAAGGCAACTTGAAAATAATGATACCAGAAAGCTATTCAAAAGGATTTCAGACGTTGAACTTTGCTCTGATTGACTAAGATAACCCATTCTAAAATCTTTCGTCCCTAGAAGACACTGTAGAAAATGTGAATATTGTTTATCTAAGCTACTTTTTCGGACATGCTTTGCTATTAACATTGCTTCTGATTTGATTTTATCATTCAAAACCTGGTAGCTTCTTGGTATATAAAAGGTCATTTCTGCATATGCAAATAGAAGTAACAAGCCTTCTTCTCTTGTGTGTATTTTGTCTATTAGATTCTTAATATTGTTTGCAGATTCAGCATCAAATTGGTCCATTAACATTACAGCATCCTTTTGTCTAGCTGAAGAGAGGTACATGAGTAATGGACATCGATCAATGCTTGCATCTCTGAGTCCATCTGTAACAGGGATATGAATCTTTCTCAAATTAGGCAAGACATCAGCCAGTTCCTCTGTATCTTTCTTGATGCAACTGCGGACTTTTTCCCGGGATAACCATTTTAAAACATGCGATTCCATAGTATAAACAATGTCATTGTCTGCCTTTCTAGTCAATAATGCATTGACATGACCAGCTATTTTGTTATCTGCAGAACTGAGGTCACATGTTAAATGTTTGACAAAAGCTTTAAAAAAGCTGCTGGCAACAACATATTGTAAATCAAAGCTATGTCCAATCAATGCAGTTTGACTCCAAATGAGATCTTCAAGCAGGTCAGAGAACTCCTCACTTTTATGGTCCAGTTTAGATAAATGACGACAGAAAATATCTTCCATTAAGTCAACAATCAGTACTATGAAAGGGCATTGAGACCTTTCAGTTTCATGCAGATACTTTATTGCAGCATTCAGTTTCATAATGAAACCGTTTTCCCCCATTGAATCACCCTCGGTCTCTTCACAGATTGCTCCATTTCTCAGAATTTGAAAAAGAAAATCTTCATCAACTTCCTGCTCGCATTCAAGAGCAAAACACAAAACTGGTTTGAAAGCGGCAACATTTTTGTCAGGAAGCCTATTTGTACAAACAAGGTCCAGTAGACCAAATATTGCTTCCGAGTCTGGATCTGACAGCAAACAGCGTAAAAAGTAACTAGCTAAAAGGCGTTGACATTTAGCTGCTGATTGAGATGCAGTTTGCTCTATGATAGTCATCAAAGCTTTAAGCACATTATTTGAATCTAAAGATTGTTCACGTTGTACGCTATAAGCAAACTTATTTAATAAGGTGCTATCCAGTTTGCTTGGAAGTACAAAAGAAGAAACAATATCGGCACTAATACGTAGATGATGAATGAACTTTGAACCAGGATGAACCTGTGCTACAAGGTACAATACCTCATTCGTCTTCATAAGCCATTGTTTCATACTTGAGTAATGTTCTATAGTCGTTTGTGTAGGTAGCATTCTCTGACAGACCATTTCAACTAAAATGTCTTTCATTTCTGTTTCTTCTTCTTTCTCTGTCATTGAAAAAGTTTCTTCAAATTTTTCATTTTCAGCATCATCTATTAATCCATCTAAATTGTTTGCAACATGGTCTTCTTTCTGACCAAGGTAGGATATTTGTCTAGGTGTGTCTTTGCCACATGCAACATCTATTGAACTGTCTTCGTCAAATGATTCTGTTATTGCTCTAAACATCTTTTCGTTTTCTTGGTAAACCATCTCCTCGATTTCTGATGGGTAAGATATCAACGGTTTAGACTGGTTAGTCTCATCATCATAATTAAAATCATCTAAATTGCTAACGTCTCGAGAACATTCTGCTACACTATCATGTTCTTCTTTTTCATCAGATGTTTCTGTTAATTCACCAAACTCTTTTTCATGCTCTTGGCAAACCGTCACTTTGACATCTGAGGGGCTCAATATCAACGGCTCAGACTGGTTCCTTTCAAATCGTTGCAAATCATTATTCTCTAATTCTAAGTCAATATATGTCTCATGTTCTCCATTAGTAGCTTCCAACTCAACAATGGGCAAAATCAGTTGCGGTGACATTTTTAATCCAACTTTGTTGACAGTCTTGTCTAAGGATGAAGCGGGGGCAATTTCACTGGCTTCATGGACACTACCAATTGTACTTGGCATTTCTTCATCTTCAATATTATCTGAATAACTGCTTACAAAGTCCTGCTGGGTAACATTATCGTCGTGCGTCTCTACATTTTCATAAGTACATGAATCATGATCTTCAACAAGCTCAATATCTTCTACATCTTCAAAATGTGTTTCAGGATTTGCTGTATCATCAAGATCATGCAAATTAATCAAACCTTCTTCATCTTGACCATGACTGACAAATGTGTCTATTTCAATTTGACCTCTATGGACGTTTCCAGGCAATACTTGAGTTGTATTGCGTTTTAAGGTCAGTTTTTGAAGATCGCCTTGTGTCAAAAGTTCCCTGCATGTTTCAAAGAGTTGCAAGTGGGATGAAAATACGGACAAATGGTTCCAGATAGCTATATGAAGCGACGTTATTCCTTCTAACAAGTATTTCCCTTCAAATGAGATGTTTTCACCGACAATTAATTTTGTGTAGTGTATTCTATCTGATGCTAATAGACTTGGACATATTTGTACAGACAGAATGTTGCAAAAATCATCAAAGTAATCTTCCATTGCAGACGCATAGTCATACTTCATGAGTCTTGGCAGTTTCTGATCAACAATTAATTCTTGTTTCATTCGAAGTTCAAAAAGGATTTCACCTGGCAAAGTATCTTCTTGATCTAAACCACATGCACTTTTTAACAATTTCACAGAATACAAATACTCTTCGGATGTTGTTTCAACAGAATCAAAGATGTATTTACTGAATGGCATTTTCAGTTCAACTGCATAGGAGTTGCATACATAACTTTCAGGACCGGAATGGTCAGGTATTTTTGCTATGAAAAATCGCTCTTCTTGTGATATTATAGTTTTCCAGATTTCAATACGCTCATCACAATATTCGTCATCTATAAAATATGTATCCAGCATATGTTCCGTCTCCATTACAAATACGTATTTAACTAATGGAACGCTTATGATTTCAAGAATGTATGCTTCCAATGCATCAATAAAGCTTGACGCTGTTTGCAGAGATTGTCTATTACACGCAACCCTCATTTGCCAGTCCTTGTCATCAATGTCAGGAATAAGCTGCGTAATCGAAGACACGATTAAAGTATCTAGGGTACTGAGAAAATCCTCAGAATTCTTTATTTTTGACATAAGACTAGTCAGGTTTTCAACATTTCTTCCCTGCTGGTTGTACTTAATTCTTGTAAATGACCAGAAAAGTTGTTCCTTTATGTAGTCATTCAATGGTCTCTTGGCCATAAGAGCTTCAAGAAGTGAGCGTGTACACAGTTCAGGCAAAGTGGTTGTGGGTTTCTCTAGAGAATCTAATGTGACCAGTTTCCAATTTGACAGAAAGTTGATTTGTGATAAAATATTTGAAGAACCTTTACTTCTGTCAAGATGTACAATTAGATAAACATGTTTTTTGTCACCTTCTGATCTTCTAGATTTAAATTCTTGGCGAAACCTTTCAATCGCTGATTTAGCTAGCATTATATGCCGCTCATCATCAACCGCGCTGCATTGTAGAAACAATATATCAGTGTTTGACTCCAGCCAAAATGTCTTCATTCTGGAGGACAACTGTTTCTCTGATTTAAAAGCCCCCAATTTTTCTACTTGTATTTTGAAATAGTCAACCTTCTGTAGAACCTTGGTATGAATATTGCTATTTGTGAAAACGATGCTCATCAGACAATCAAGATTTTCTTTCCTCTGTAGCTGTAATTCTAAAAGACCAATTATTCCTCTGTGTACTGGTAAGTTTAGGTAACATTCTATCAACTCTTCGAATTCTTGTGAAAGATTGTCATAACTGTTTCTTGACAGCCGCACTATTACTTCAGGTTTAATGATCCACAGCAAGTCCAGTTTACATTTGTTAATTATTTCATCTTCAGTTAAATTTCCTGTATAGTTTTGAAGTATCAAAGATGATACCATATCTTCACTGAAAATAGGAAATGCATCTAGCTCATCAAAGTTTTTGTAAAAACTCATGTCACGAACCCAATCTTTAAGTTTGGTTATTATTTCTCTTTGCTCAGGACTGATTATATCTGAAAAGCGTAAGAACTGTTTCTCAAACCTATTTAAGAATGGTGGATCGGAATACTCCAACTTGCTGTCATCTACCAAAACAATACATCTAAAATTATCGGCTACATGACAAATGGGATTGCTGTAGGGACCGAGTGCCACTCTGCAGTTTTTCTTTTTTCCAATTATAGTGTAATTCTGGTTCAGCATGTCATACAAACTACCATATATATTTTCTAAATCTTTTAGGATAAGAACGAGCCCTTGTTCCATACAGAGTATAATTCTGTTAAGAATTCTGTAATTATAATCGTCAGTTAAGTCTTCTTCAAATTGACTACCAAATATAACTTCTCTATGTTGTCTCCCAATATCATTTAGATTTTTTTCAAGTATTCCCAAGACAGATTCTCCAGTTGTTATAAGCATCAAATGGCGAGCCAATTGATCATCAATGTTACGTCTGATAAGACCTATAACAGGGCATGATTGGTCCATATCTTCAACCTGAAACTCAGACAGTAAAGCTGGTCTATCAGCTGGTAGTCCACCAAAATTCCTTTCAATACCCGTCATCATGATAAGCCTTTTCTCTTGTATTGAAATGACTGGGTTTCTGGATACTTCTTGAGCAAAAAACTTCACTAAGGAGTAGAAATCCCTCAATCCATGGAAATTTTTAAAAGCTATTTTTTTTGTGTATTTAAAGTACGATTCTGCGATTCTTCTTAACTCATTTTTAATAAAAGAGGTTTTGAAAGGAGGCATATCCTTAGGACGAGAGAACACTTCTAAAAGGCCGGTCTTGCTGGTTGATATATCCACTGAAACAAAAGAATCACTAATGGATATCCCTGTTTCAAATAGTTCGTCTTCACCCATTTCAGGTCTCGATAAATATATTGCTCTGTTCATTTTTGAAGCATCCAATGACCAATTAGATATTCCAACAACGGCAACATTTGGTCTGTCCTTCCCATCTGGCTCCAAAAGGTTATGCAACACCTTCAATGGATTAAAGCGCGACACTTCAGCCAGCCCTATCTCATCCAAAATCACAACTGAAAGGACAGAATCTGCCCTGTTGGTTTCTTGATATTTTTCAGCCTTTTCGAAGACCTTGATGATGCCATCTGACGTAGAGGATTCCGATCCCTGAAAAGACACACAGTACAGCTGAGGTAAAGTCTTGAAAAACTTATCTTTGGAGTCCTCTCCCCTGAGGTTATTTCTAATAACTTGCATTGATAGGGATTTGCTACACCCAGGCTTACCAACCACGAAGATAGGAATTCTGTTCAAAATGCAAACCAAGAGGACAAACACATTTTCTCGTAAGGCTGTGTTCCTCGCAGTGCCAGGTGGGAGATCCATCCTGTTTAATATATCTTCCTGCTCCCCTTTAATTATACAATGAACATTGTCTTCTAAAAAGTAAGAGCCATTCATCCTACATATTTCCGCAATCTTTTCTCTGTATGTCTTTCTCAATTTCCCGTCAGATATGCGGCTATGGTAACAATGAGCAAGGGCAAGTACAATGGCCTTTTCTTTATTATTGACTTTAAAATACGCAGTAAACGATGCTTTGTTTGTTCCCTTTCTTTGAAGAATTTCCATAAACCATATTGTCAATGTCTTACAACGCTGCACATCACGTAAACTCACACTGCAGGAACCATTTTCATGACATCTGATAAATGTTTGTGACATAGACAATAACTCTGACAGTAATTTGTGGTAATTTCTGTCATTCTTGAAAACCCCTTCAACCATTCTAGATATGTATGTCTTCTCGTCAGTTTCATTTAAACTGCCAAAATCCCAAACATAATCAACTAACATTTCTGGTAATGGGAGAACTCTATATACTAATCTTGATAATTCATCTGTCATAATTTTGCCTTTGAGACCTGCTGTTGATATGGCCTTTTCGGAACGTAGTTTATAAGGATTACATGCCCCCATTACAATAAGGTTTGGTGCCAAACGTTGACCGTTGAAATTGTTGTGACAAATCACATCGCTAATTACCCCGACGTACTCCGACGTGTTTATTTCGTCAAAAAATAGCCAATGTTGTTCTGTGACATTCTTCAAAGCCTCGAAGTTACAAGACAGAACAGTGTTTTTGATTGCTGCTTCCTCTACACCAGCATGGATATTGAGCACATTAAACTTGACTTCACATATCTGGGCTAAGTAGCGAATTAGTGACGTTTTTCCACAACCTGTCTCTCCCATTACTAAAACTGGAATCCCAGCTTTAATCCGTAAAACGATTAGAATCATCTTCAACAAATTATCTGGAGTAAGCGCATACTCACTGGCCATCTCTGATAGAGTTTGTTCTGGTAACATTTGTGGATTTGATCGACAAATCTTTTGTAAAACCACTTGTAATTCTGATTGTGCCATCTGTTTGTAATCCTGCATTTCCTTTTTCATTTGGCTTTCAAACAAGGTCTTTATATGACTCGGCACCTTGGTTCTATCCCTATATATGGGCGATATGGTTTGTATGTTCTGGTTGTGAAACACATACATGAGATGGTTACTGTCTTCCCAACGAATCATGCCCTCCACTTGCTTTGTAAGGCATTCGGCTGCACTGACAGGTTTTGAAGTCTCTAATTGGGATGAAAAGTCCATCGTAGACATCTGTGTGGCCCTGCATGTATCTACAGACCTTGATGAAAACTCCCTTGACACATCTACAAGCGCTTTTACAAGAGAACTCCTTATAGTGGGCGTAACCTTTTTACCTAACATGTCTTTGATTCGAGAAGTTCTAAAGAAAGAGCTACTTGACAACTTCTTTAATTGGTCAGCAAGGACATTTAAAAAGATGTTGATTATGTTGAACGATATGCCCCGATAAGATGGGAAATACATTCGCAATATTTCTTTACATGTATTAGAATGCATTTGTTTTACAGTGTGATTGCCCGAAAAGAATATGTCGAACGAATCAAGTGTACCATTTCGCATTTGAAGCAGAAATTGACATACAACTTGAACTGGACTGTTTACTTCTGTACTAACAATGAAATTTCCATAATTCTGCCATTCCAAATGTTCCCTCTTGAACAATATTGCAGTTTGTAACGATTTTCGTAGGCCGTCTTGCAATGAATTGGCTATCTCAATTGTTACAGATGATGTTGGAAGATAAACTGATGTCTTGCCAGTCGAAACATAGCGAAGAACTATCAATTCGAACAAAAACGTATCCAATTCCAATGTGCTGGCTAAAGATCCAATATCAATGTGAAGCGTATTGAATTTCATTATTTGTAGAGATACTAAACCGCTTACAATTCTGTCCTTTGTCATGGGTCCGCTGATGTGCAATGTTGCAATTGAATGGCCGGAGTAGAAAGCTTTTCGAATGAGATGTGTAGTCTTTCCTAGACCCGCCACGTCTGATGTGACTGTTGTTACACCTGGACACTCCTTGTGCAGTATATCTTCAATGATCTTGTCCGATAAAGGCCTTACTTTACTGACAAATTCACTCAGTTCATCAATGAATGGATGATTTTTCGAACCTCTACAAATTACAGCAAATAAATAGGATTGCTGGGACTCTAGGTTTCTGAGTGCCTCAACTAACTTAAATTGAACTTCATTTGGAAGAAGCTCAACATTTGTAACACAGTAGAGAACATCCTCCCCGTAAAACTCCGAGGCACCGAGACAGCGATGTAGTAAAAGTTCAATCTCCGCCCATCGGGTGAGTCTTGAGCAAAACAGTACCTGATTTGGTTCAGGTAACCGCTGTACAGTATTGTAGTATAGGGTTAATACTGTTCTAACAACTAAAAGACTTGACTCTTCTAACTGCGCAACAAGAAGTCGTCCCCTCTGAACAACATCCTCTAATTTCTTTCTTTTAACAGATTCACAATTCAACCGCCGTTGAAAAAGTTTTTCATTCTTTAAACAGTCATGTAAAGCTTTGCCGATGCAAACAATGAACGTGTATTCGTCACATATTTGATGACTTTTATAGTTTGTATAATGTTCCTTAAGGGTCACCAACTGAATATTTGGATGAATAGCTTTTAAAAATGTTTCAGCCTCCCTCTCATATGTCATGATACGTTCAGACTGTTCTCGTGGTTCCAAGCAAGAATGCAGTTTATGAATCTGAAACCCTTGCAAACAGTTGACAAGATAGTATCTATATCTGACAGAGTTGTGATGCAGGCACCATTTATTGTATTCAATTTCAAGATGTTGTCTCAGTTTCAAAAGGTAAGAAGCTTCTTCAACCTGCTTGAAAACTTTATATTTGATATGGCCTGTTGAATGAAGGGTAATAATCAGTTCCGATATGTCTGTACATGTATCAATAAAGGAGACAAATGAGTCCAGCTCATTTCCTTTGATCCCAGTCTTGGATTCGTGTTTGTTAGCAAGAAGAAGGGCTCGGCTTCTTAAGTCAACCAAAGCCGATTTGGAATGACTACTCTTTACTTTCTTGACACTGTAACTTGCACTGAAATCACAGTCTGTCCCGTGGTGATTGAGATTAAACTGAAACTTGCCCTTCTTCACTATGTTGAGTATTTTCTCTTTTGTTTGTTCACTTCTATTGGCCACGTTGTTGTACAATGATATTAAGTTATGTAAATTACTCATACATTCATCAATCTTTACAGGCATCACACTACCAAGTCCGGGATTTGAATCAACCTGTTTATTAATAAGTTCAAAGAGACCTTTTGCATCCCCCTGTAAGTCAGATTTAAGTACAGGCTGTAAAAAACGTTTTACCTCTATCAGAGCGGCCACAGATGTTTCTTGAACGTGCTGCTCAGAAATATCTTCAACTGCATCAATCAAATTCCTTATGTCCTCGTCAACAATTTTATTCAGGAAATCTATCAAATTAGATGCACGACCAATGGTTTCAAGAATTGATAATGTGTCTTCACTCATTGGATCTGCAATTTTAAACACAGTTTCCAATGATTTACCAATATCATAGAAGCTGTACTCCGAAGTTTCTCCAGATGTTAAAAGCTCAAATGATTCAACAGCCTTTAGAAAATCACTATCTTCTATTAAACATGACTTTAAGCACATTTTCATAGCATCAACCGAGCTTTCAATCTTTTCCAAATCGCCTAACCTACTGAGGGTAACTTTGACTTTGTTTATTATTTTTGTACTCATAAACGATTCGGCTATCTGTATTTCTTCAGGGACATTGGCATCTTTAAACATGTAAATGCAAGAAGACATAGAAAAATCGTGATCTTTTATTAGTGCCTGCCACTGATCTCTGAATGCGTCACCACCAACATGAAGGACAGCATCTAAAAATGGGTTAACTTGGTCATTATCTGTAACTTTTCTATGCTCAGCAACTTCGTCATAATTGCTCTCTGTTTCAAACAGTAGACGAATTGATTCCTCTATTTCGTCCACTGTGTTAACAAGTAATTTTCCATTATATTCCTTTATGATCAATTTTAATCCCACATTCCAGAATACCCTGGAATGTATGATTTTCACTAAGTATTTTGAAAATGACACAAGAGTATCCATTTCCTTTGGTGACCCTTCTGTTTTCAATTCTACTGCCAACATTTTTCGTCTAACATTTGTCTGAAACAAACTGACCCTTTCTTTACTCTCGTGAAAACCATGTGGAAGGTTTGCTTCTGGCACATATTTTAGGATTCCAGTAAACACACTCTGTACAACTTCAGTATCATCTAAGCTTTGTTTAAATAATTTTTCATTTTCTTTCCATATCTTTTCAAATGAGTGAAATGTTAGGAGTTTCAAAAGCTCAAACAAATCATCCCGTTCATTCTTCTTCTGAAAGACACTTATAAACTCATATGATACTTGAAAGCCCTTCAGTTTTTCTGCAAGTTCTTTTAAACATCGTTCTGCCTTGATGTAGTGTTCATTTGCCTTAACCTTGTGGATTGCTTTTCCATCTCCTATGAATATCATTTTCCAACATTCCATGTGATTTGCAATAGACTTGTAAACGTCGACATAGTCAAATGTTTGTGGAAGTTGTAGAACCTCATCCAATATCTGACATAATGCCCCAGCAGTTAGCCTACAAGGAGAAATTGGTACAATTGTTCATATATTTGAACCATGACTTATCAAGTTATTTAATATTTTAAACAAGAGGCCATGATGGCCCTGGATCGCTCACCTTAATTATACAATGTACTGTAATGCAAAACACATCAAGACAATTATTCTGAATGCAACCTCCACAGTGTTAACAAGATTTACCTTCATTTAGTCTAGTGATCTATATTTTTTTACCTGATATGACCCATATTCCAAAACGGACTAGATATCATCAAGACAACATTCTGACGAATTTTCAACTTGCTCAAAGTAAAAATGCGGCATCCAAAGTGTTAACAAGATTTTCCTTCAATTTGGCCTAGTGACCTAGTTTTTGACCCTACATGACCCATATTCGAACTTGGCTTAGATATCATTTAGATAAACATTCTCATTAAATGTCAAGCTGCTGTATGCGGCCTCTAGAACGTTAACAAGATTTTCCTTCAATTTGACCTAGTGACATATTTTTTGACCCAACATGACCATGATCGAACTTGACTTACATATCATCAAGAAAACATTCTGATAAAGTTTCATCATGCTCAAGTTAAAAATGCAGTATCCAGTGTTAACAAGATTACCCTTCAATTTTGTCTAGTGACCTAGTTTTTAACCCGGCATGACCCATATTTGAACTTGGCCTAGATATCATTTAGACAAACATTCTAACCAAATTTCAAGCTGCTTAAGCAAATGAGGGCCATGATGGCCCTGGATCGCTCACCGGATTCATTTTTTGTGATTGGTTATGTCAAGCACATTAACACATTTGAGACAAAAGTAGAGGCTCAGCAGTGCTCCATTGCTATAAATTTGGAAAAGTGTTATGAAAAGTGTTATGAAGTTTTAAGTAATCAAGACTGTATTACCTTCTGAATTTCTATTTGGAAATATTTGAACAATCTTGGTAGAGGAACATTTGTGCAAAATAATTTTCAAATCAGGCCAGTACTTTTGGACAAGAAGATTTTTAAAGTGTTAACAATGCACATATAAGGAAAACAAGCTCTGGCCCCTGGCGGCCATGTTTTTCAACGGATCAGAAATATTTGAACAATCTTGGTAAAGGATGCCCCAAAGATCATTTGTGCAAATTAATCTTCAAATCGGGCTAATACTTTTGGACAAGAAGATTTTTAAAGTTTTAACAATGCGCATATAAGAAAAACAAGCTCCGCCCCCTGGCGGCCATGTTTTTCAACGGATCGGAAATATTTGAACAATCTTGGTAAAGGGTGCCCCAAGGAACATGTGTGCAAAATAATTTTCAAATCAGGCCAGTACTTTTGGACAAGGTTTTTAAAGTTTTAACAATGCACATATAAGGAAATGAAGCTCCGCCCCCTGGCGGCCATGTTTTTCAACGGATGGGAAATATTTGAACAATCTTGGTAGAGGGTACCCCAAGGAACATGTGTGCAAAATAATTTTCAAGAAGATTTTTTAAAATTTGGCAATTTTCCCCTTTTCTGATGCCACAGCAACCAGACCTACTTGGAATTAAATTATTTGAACAATAAAGGGTGCCCCAAGGAAAATTTGTGCAAAATAATTCTCAAATAGGGCCAGTACTTTTGGACAAGAAGATTTTTAAAGTTTTAACAATGCACATATAAGGAAAACAAGCTCCGCCCCCTGTCGGCCATGTTTTTCAACAGATCGGAAATATTTGAACAATCTTGGTAAAGGGTCCCCCAAGGAACATTTGTGCATAATAATTTTCCAATCGGGCCAGTACTTTTGGACAAGAAGATTTTTAAAGTTTTAACAATGCAGATATAAGGAAAACAAGCTCCGCACCCTGGCGGCCATGTTTTTCAACGATTCGGATATATTTTAATATCTTTGTAGAGGCTCACCCAAGGAACATTACTACTAAACTATATTGGAATCTGACATGCAGATTAAGAGGAGAAGATTTTTAAAGTTTGGACATTTTGCCCCCTTTCTGCTGCCGCAGCAACCCTGGCGACCATGTTTTTCAATGGATCAAACATATTTGAACAATCTTGATAGAGGCCCCAAGGAACATTTGTGCAAAATAATTTTTTGTGATTGGTTATGTCAAGCACATTAACACATTTGAGACAAAAATAGAGGCTCAGCAGTGCTCCATTTCTATCGATTTGGAAAAGTGTTAAGAAAAGTGTTATGAAGTTCTAAGTAATCAAGACTTTATTACCTCCTGAATTTCTATTTGGAAATATTCGAACAATCTTGGTAGAGGAACATTTGTGCAAAATAATTTTCAAATCAGGCCAGTACTTTTGGACAAGAAGATTTTTAAAATTTTAACAATGCACATATAAGGAAAACAAGCTCCGCCCCCTGGCGGCCATGTTTTTCAACGGGTCGGAAATATTCGAACAATCTTGGTAAAGGGTGCCCCAGGGTACATTTGTGCAAAATAATTTTCAAATTGGGCCAGTACTTTTGGACAAGAAGATTTTTAAAGTTTTAACAATTGACATATAAGGAAAACAAGCTCCGCCCCCTGGAAATATTTGAACAATCTTTGGTACCCTAAGGAACATTTGTGCAAAATTATTTTTTCAAATCGGGCCAGTACTTTTGAACAAGAAGATTTTTTAAGATTCGGCAATTTTCCACTTTTCTGATGCCGCAGCAACCAAAATTCTCGATGGAATTTAAATCCTTGAACAATTTTGAAAGAGGTCCACCAAAGGAACATTCCTGTGAGGTTTGGTTGAAATTGGTCATGTGGTTAAGGAGGAGATGATCTAAATGCTAAATATTATCGACGGACGACGGACAAAAAGTGATCAGAATAGCTCTCTTTGGCTCTAGGTGATCTAAAAAGTAAATTGGTACAAAAAACTTAACCAAAATTCTAAGTCGAAAAAGGGCTATAATTCTTACAAAAATCTTTATAGAGTTATGAACCAAAATTCTAAAACGAAAAGGGCCATTTTTCTTTCAAAAATCTTGACAGAGTTATGTACTGTTGTCTGTTGATAGAAGTAATGATAGTGAAGAAGTGTTGTAAGTTTCGAAGCCATATCTATAATGGTTTTGAAAAAAAGTAAATTGGTACAAAAAACTTAACCGAAATTCTAAGTAAACAAGAGGGCCAAGATGGCCCTAAATCAATCACCTGAATGATAATAAATTAGAAGGAAATATTTAACTGCAAATAACTGTGAACATTTAATCAGGAATTCAAATAAAACTGCAAGGAGTGGACACTCAGTAAAAGAAATAGTTTATCAGTAAAAGCCATTTGTATCTTGAAATCTAACAAGAACTTTAATAAGAATGGAATAATAAAGTTTTGTCATTTTGCACCTTTCCTGATGCGGCTTTGCTGCCCTGTTTGTCAACGAAATCAATATGGCTTTAACAGTTTTTGTAGAGAGTCACTCAAAGAACATTTCTGCCAAATTATCTTGGAATCTGACAAATGGATTATGGAGATGGAGGTTTTTAAAGTTTGGGGATTTTTCTCAATTTCTGATGCCGCAGCAACAAAAGTTCTACATAGAATGTAAGTCTTTGAACAATTTTGAAAGAGGACCATCAAAGGAACATTAATGTGAAGTAACGTTGAAATTGGTCGAGTGGAATGGTAGGAGTTGTCATTTGTAGCTAAAAGTTCAATTTACCCCTTTTGTGATGACGCGAGGTTGCTATGATTTTGTAATCAATCAAAACGGCTTGTAAAAATCAAGTAAAGGATCACTGAAGTAAGATTCCTATTCAATTTTCTTAATATCAGATAAGGACTTGGAATTTCCAAATTTTGTCATTTTGCCCCTTTTCTGATGCCTCCTGACTGCCATGTTTTTCAACCAAACAGAATGCCTTGAACAATCTTTGTAGAGGGTCACCCAAGGAACATTTCTACTAAACTATATTGGAATCTGACATGCAGATTCAGAGGAGAAGATTTTTCAGGTTTGGACATTTTGCCCCCTTTCTGATGCCGCAGCAACCAAAGTTCTCAATGGAATTTAAATCTTTGAACAATTTTGAAAGTGGGCCATCAAAGGAACATTCCTGGGAAGTTTGGATGCAATTGGTTCTGTGGTTCAGGAGCAGATGATGTTTAAAGCTAAAAGTTAACTACGACGGACGACGGACAAAAAGTGATCAGAATAGCTCACCTTGAGCCTTTGGCTCTAGGTGATCTAAAAAAGGGCCATAATTCTTACAAAAACCTCGACAGAGTTATGTACTCTTGTCTGTTGATGGAGGTAATGATGGTGAAAAAATGTTGTAAGTTTCAAAGCAATATCTGTAGTGGTTTCGAAAAAAAGTAAATTTGTACAAAAAACTTAACCAAATTTCTAAGTCGAAAAAGGGCCATAATTCTTAAACAAATCTTGACAGAGTTATGTACTCTTGTCTGTTGATGGAGTTAATGATGGTGATTGAGTGTTGTAAGTTTCGAAGCTATATCTGTAATGGTTTTGAAAAAAAGTAAATTGGTACAAAAAACTTAACCAAAATTCTAAGTAACAAAAGGCCTATAATTCTTACAAAAACTTCGTTAGAGTTACATGTATGCACTCTTGTCTGTTGATGGAGGTAATGATGGTGAAGAAGTGTCGTAAGTTTCAAAGTAATATCTGTAATGGTTTTGACAAACAAGAGGCCCAAGAGGGCCAGTATCGCTCCACGGCCATAAGGCAAATATCAAATCTTCAAACAGCCCTGCCCCCTGGTGGCTATTTTTTTTACCAACCACCATGGCTTAAAGGAATCCTGTAGAGTGTCACCCAAGGAATGTTTCTGCAAAATTATTTGAAAATCGGCCTGACACTTTCGAAGGAGAGGATATTTTAAGTGTTCACTATAGCCATATAAGGCAAAATAGCCCCACCCCCTGGCAGCCATATTGTTCAACCAATAAACATGGCTTGAAGGAATCTGATAGAGGGTAAGTAAGCCTAGGAACATTTCTACAAAATTATTTATCAGCCAAACACTTTTGGAGGAGAAGATTTGTTAAATTTTCACTATGGTCATATAACGCAAAATAGCCCCGCCCTATGGCGGCCATATTTTTCGACCAATCAACATGGCTTGAAGGAAACTGATAGAGGGTCACCCAATGAACATTTCTACAAAATTATTTGAAAATAGGTCTGACACTTTCAGAGTAGAAGATTTTTTAAGGTTTCACTATAGCCATATAAGGAAAAATAGCCCCGCCCCCCCTGGCGGCCATGTTTTTCGAGCAATCAACATGGCTTGAAGGAATCTGATAGAGGTTGTCCAAGGAGCATTTCTACAAAATTATTTGAAAATCTGCAAACCAGTTTGGGAGAAGAAGATTTTTAACGTTATCACTATAGCCATATTAGGCAAAATAGCCCTGCCCACTCATTGGCGGCCATTTTTTTGACCAATCAACATGCCTTGAAGGAATCTGAAAGTGGGTCACTTAAGGAACATTTCTACAAAATAATTTGAAAATCTGCCATCCAGTTTGGGAGAAGAAGAATTTTGAAGTTTTTTGGTTTCGTTGCCATGGAAACCAAAATTTTGCATGGATCCCAAAAATTTGAAAGAATTCTGGTGAGGTCATTGAGAGGATGCTTTCTGTGAAGTTTCATCCAAATTGACCCACTGGTTACTGAGGAGAAGAAGTTGATGCACGACGCACAGCGGACACCGGACAAAAGGCGATCACAATAACTCACCTTGAGCAAAGCTCAGGTGAGCTAAAAAAAACGGTTCACATTTGTGGTAGTAATTGCACGGAAACAGCAACAAACAACATTTTTTGTTAATTAAGGGGCCATAACTCCACCGAATCAAGTCCGCCGAAAATGACGATCGAACTTGGCCTAGCCCTTAAGGCATTTAACCTTGTTACCAAGTTTGAAAAAAAAAAACGGTTCACATTTGTGGCAGTTATTGCACAGAAACAGCATATTTTGTTAAATAAGGGTCCATAACTCCACCGAATAAAGTCCGCCGAAAGTGACGATCGAACTTGGCCTAGCCCTTAAGGCATTTAACCTTGTTACCAAGTTTGAAAAAAAAAACGGTTCACATTTGTGGCAGTTATTGCACGGAAACAGCAACAAACGACATTTTTTGTTAAATAAGGGGCCATAACTCCACCGAAAGTGACGATCGAACTTGGCCTAGCCCTTAAGGCATTTAACCTTGTTACCAAGTTTGAAAAAAAACGGTTAACATTTGTGGCAGTTATTGTACGGAAACGAAGTGTGACAGACAGACAGACGGACAAACCAAAATTAACAAGTAACTGGAGGATTGCAAGCAATACCATAGTCCCCTACCGGTTTGCACTTTTGAGTCTGTTTCTGTTGTCATAGCAACCCAATGTTTAGGTATATCAAGACAATAAAGTATGAAAATAAAGAAAGGGAAATAACTCAAAAATTAGGGAAGCAAGAGTTATGGTTCATGTGCACTGCACTCCCCCTTGATACGATGTATTCATGTGTGAAATTTCATAGCCATAGCTAGTATAGTTATGGAGATATGCTCCGGACAAAAATCAAGTATGAAAATAAAGAAAGGGAAATAACTCAAAAATTAGGCAAGCAAGAGTTATGGTTCATGTCCACTGCACTCCCCCTTGATACGATGTATTCATGTGTGAAATTTCATAGCCATAGCTAGTATAGTTATGGAGATATGCTCCGGACAAAAATCAAGTATGAAAATAAAGAAAGGGAAATAACTCAAAAATTAGGCAAGCAAGAGTTATGGTTCATGTCCACTGCACTCCCCCTTGATGAGATGCATCCATGTGTGAAATTTCATAACCATAGCTAGTACAGTTTTGGAGATATGCTCCGGACAAAAATCAAGTATGAAAATAAAGAAAGGGAAATAACTCAAAAATTAGGGAAGCAGGGTTATGGTTCATATTCACTGCACTCCGCATTGATGAGATGTATCCACATATGGAATTTCATAGCCATAGCTAGTACAGTTTTGGAGATATGCTCCGGACAAACATTTGCCGGACTGACTGACTGACTGACTGACTGACAGATGGACTGACGGACTGACGGAGTGCAAACCTAATAGTCCCCTTCGGCACGCCGGTAGGGGACTAATAACCCCCCTTTTTACTTCGAAAATGCGGGGGATAAAAACCATATCCATAAGGACAAAGAAATTGTCTTACGGGGTGGGATACAGTCAAATTGCTTGAAAAATGATGAAACTGGGTGCCTGGAGTGAACTTTAGGCTCCTGTGGGTATTCAGCCGTTAGGTAATAGCCACTTTTACATTTTTCCATAACAAAATGATGTTTTTCAAGCTATTTAAACTTTTCTTTGATTGTTTAATGGCCCAAAACAGGCAGTAACATGAAGTTTGGTCATTTCTTTAAACATGCCACACAGTAAAACCTTAAATCTCAGGTGTTTCTGTTTCTTTCTCTCGGAGACATGTATGATGCGCAAGCACAGAAAATTTGACGACCAAAGCTGCAAAACCTAGGTTTGTGTGGCATAAAAAAATAGATTTTTTTTTTAAAGTAGTTCTCTTAGTGTCCTACTATTTGCTACTTTGCTTTCATTTGATATCATACTCTGTACATTTACACAAACAACAGATTTCTGAGGTCAATGAAAATGTCTAAAAGAGCTTCAGAGGCCAACAAATGATAGGTCAATTTTGTGTCATCTGCAAAAATGTTTTGATCCAGTCAAACTGGTTGAAATTGATGATACTGGTTGCCTAAAAAGTCTGAAAATAATGCATAAATATTAAGTTTGATCATTTCTACGAACATTTGACACAGTAAAACCTAAAATGTGTGATGCTTTTTTTTATTTTTCCTTTGCGAAGACCTATTGCTCAATAACTGTTATGGGGTTGCACACATAACTTAACAAGAGTACTGTCTGTGGGTACCCGACACTCATATTCTAAGTATCCAAGTGAGAAATTTACAAGAAGATAACGTTGAACAATCATTATGAATAAATAATACTGAAAATCCCTTTTCACATCAAAGGGGAACCTCTGCATGAGTGACCTTGGCCTTGACCCTAGAAGCCACAAAACACAATCCCTTTTAAGATCTTCTTAAATACTTACTACAAACAAGATTTGGTTACATTATGTTAACTGAAACTCCAGATACTGAATGTATTAGTTTTTCTATTTTTAGTAACAGTGACCTTGACCTTGATCACAAGAGTCCCAAATCAGAAAGCCCATGAAAATTGTTCTTCAATACTTTTTACAAACAAGATTTGATGACATTTTGTCAACTATAACTAAAGATATAGATTATATTAGAGTTGTTTTCTATTATTAGTAACAGTGACCTTGGCCTTGACCACCCCAGGAGCCACAAATCACAATCACTTTTAATATCTCCTTAAATTCTTACCAACACAATCCAATTAAAATCTTCTTTAATGCTTTATCCTTATATACAATTTTTTTTTAGTTACATTATTTCAACTATAACTTAAGATATTGAATATATTACCTTTTATCTATTTTCAGTAACAGTGAGCATGACCCAAGGAGCCCCAAAACACAATCCCATTAAAGATCTTCTTAAATACTTACTACAGCCAAATTTGGTTACATTATGTGTCCTAATACAAAACTATTGTGTATACATAGACTATGTGAGTGTCAACTTTTCTAAATTAAGACAAGAGGGCCATGATGGCCCTGGAATCGCTCACCTGATTTTTGTTTTCACTTTAGCTATATAAGCCCCGCCATCTGGCGGGCATAGTTTCCAACCAATCAACTTGGCTTTAAGGAATCTGATAGAGGGTCACCCTAGGAACATTTCTACAAAATTATTTGAAAATCGGCCTGACACTTTTGAAGGAGAAGATTTTTTAAGTTTTCACTATAGCAATAAAAGGCAAAATAGCCCCGCCCCCTGGCGGCCATGTTTTTTGACCAATCAACATGGCTTGAAGGAATCTGATAGAGGGTCATCCAAGGAACATTTCTACAAAATTATTTGAAAATCGGCCCGACACTTTTGGAGGAGAAGATTTTTTAAGTTTGCACTATAGCTATATAAGGCAAAAAAGCCCCCCCCCCCCCCCCCCCTGGCGGCCATGATTTTCGACCAATCAACATGGCTTGAAGGAATCTGATAGAGGGTCACCCAAGGAACATTTCTACAAATTTATTTGAAAATCGGCCTGACACTTTTGGAGAAGAAGATTTTTTAAGTTTGCACTATAGCCATATAAGGAAAAATAGCTCCGCCCCCCCTGGCGGCCATGTTTTTCGACCAATCAACATGGCTTGAAGGAATCTGATAGAGGGTCACCCGAGGAACATTTCTACAAAATTATTTGAAAATCGGCCTCACACTTTCGGAGGAGAAGATTTTTTAAGTTTGCACTATAGCCATATAAGGAAAAATAGCCCCGCCCCCCCTGGCGGCCATGTTTTTCGACCAATCAACATGGCTTGAAGGAATCTGATAGAGGGTCACCCGAGGAACATTTCTACCAAATTATTTGAAAATCGGCCTGACACTTTCGGAGGAGAAGATTTTTTAAGAATTTTGAAGTTTTTTCATTTCGTTGCCATGGAAACCAGAATTATGCATGGATCCCGAAAATGTTAAGGAATTCTGGTGAGGACATTGAGAGGATGCTTTCTGTGAAGTTTCATCCCAGTTGACCCACCGGTTACAGAGGAGAAAATGTTGACGGACGACGGACGACGGACATAGGGCGATCACAATAACTCACCCTGAGCACTTCGTGCACAGGTGAGCTAAAAAGCAATAATCCAGTCAAAATACATGGCAGGGTTATGTAACTTGAAAAAAGATTCCTTCATTCTGTTGTACATTTGATAGTGGACAAGTATTTCAAGTTTCAAAGAGATAGCTTTGTTAGTTTGCATGTAAGTGACCTTAACCCAAAACACTTGACCAAAGTTCTGACTTAAAAAGTGGCAAAAGTTTGACAAAATGCAGCAAAAATTATAAAACTTGCACCTGTTGTTGCTACTATGATATAAGACAACTATTTTAAGTTTCAAATCTCTACCTTGAATGGTTGCTAAGATGTAAGTGGATTTTAACAAAAGACTTAACCAAATTTCTGACTTAAAAAGGGGCATAACTTAGACAAAATGTAGTCAAGAGTTATGAAACTTGCCCCTCTTGTTGCTAATATGATGTCGAACAACTATATGAAGTTTCAAAGCTTCTACCCTGAATGGTTACTGAGAAAAAATTAATTTTAACAAAAAACTTGATCAAAATTCTGACTTAAAACGGGGCATAAGTTTAACAAAATTTAATCAAGAATTATGGCACTTGTCCCTGTGGTTGCTTGTATGATGTCAGATAACTATGTCAAGTTTCAAAGCTCTAACGTGAATGGTTAGTGAGGAAAACTAGACTTAAACAAAAAACTTAACCAAATGTACGACGCAAGCCGAGGAAGCTATGATAGACATGAAACAGACAATCTAAAAATGAGTTATCTTAGGTAAAATGGAAACATATTCGCAAGATAGCAGGAAAGTTACGGTGAAAATCTTAATTATGGTTGCACCTTTACAGATAATCCTCAAAACATGTGCATAATAAATTTTAAAGGGGACATAACTCTGATTTGTAGATACGTATCTTAGTAAACCTATCTGTGTGGCATTTCCCTACGGTGGTAAAAAATTCCGTAGATACGGCTACAGACAGATGGACGGTAGGACAGACAAGACAAACCAAGCCAGACCAATGTTCCATCTGCCTTTGTCGGTGGATAATAACCTTTATGTGAAATTGCTTTGAAATTGTTCAAGTGAATTGTTAAACCTTATCCCACCTGCCGACGTATTTTGACGCATCTGCAGCAGGCGACTTCAGAAAGCATTCTGACAAAGTTGAAATTATTCACCCTATAACATTTTCTTCTTTTGCACCAATGTTTCAGCTTCTTTCAGTTATATTATTAGTTCTTGTCTAGGTGTTTTAAAAGTGGTTTGCTGCAGATTTGTTGTATGTCGAAAAAAAAATGTTTTTCATTTTTAGCTCTGGTGGCCATCTTGTGCAATGAAGTGGAAAATTCTTATTAATGTTGGTAGAGGCTCAATTAAGTAACATTTGAATGAAATTATTGTAAAAGAAAGGCCAATATAATGCCTTTTCTATTTAAGTTAGATACAAGCTTTGTAGACATATAATCAGATAATGAAGAAGTGATCCTTATATGTCAACCTTATATGGTATCCTGCAAACTGTTCCAGGTTTTCATGTGTGAAAATTAAAATGTTCAATGAAATTAGAAAACTGAGGAACCATGCCATTTCATTTCTTTCTTTTGTTCTCTGCTCCATAGAGATAAAAACTGTTAAACACTTACTTTGAGTTGACGAGGAGTCGAGTGCCATATGGGCAAAAACATTGAAGAAGTTCTTCTGGCTTTTGTGTCTTGTACTTGTTTATTCTTTCTGTAACATGACCTTTGAATATTTCTCCAACTTCCTTGCCCCCTTCGTCTTCTATTTCATCATCTAACTTTCTTAAAATAGCCTGTATTGGAGTTTTCTGCAGCTGCTTGAAAACTAAACTAGCCATACAATCTTTGATTTCCGAATGAGCATTTACTGAATCAACTGTCAACAACTTTGACAAAGCAACATAAGGACCACATATTTCACTACACCCGTAGTTTTGTACATGTGTTCCAATTGCTCTTTTGAGCCACATCATACACACTTCCTTCATATTATCCTGCAATGTGGAAGCAAATTTGTCCATCTTGATACATGCTACTAACAGTTCATGCACATATCGGTTGAAAGAGTTTGCTAATTCAGTCAACAAGTAATACTGCTGCGTTTTGTTTTTAAATAAGTACTTGTCACTCAAAATTTTTGTCAAGTAATCTTTTACATCATGCTTTTCTTTAGTCTTAAATAGGTTCACCATTTCCACCATTTCTGTCTCAAATGCATCAATAATTTCTGGAGGTACAATCATATTAGATTGTACGTTTGACCATAGCTCTCCAAATTCTTTTAAATTTGAGGTTTTCTTAACTCGCATCATTTCTGCTTTAACTGAATTGTATACTGTTTCTTTTATATCTCTATCAACTTCATTGCATAACAGTGGCCCTGCTTTCTCCTTTAGTAATTCATGTCCTATTTGGAGAACAAACTCAAATGGTAAATGGTCAAGAAGTCTTCTTAGTAATATCAGTGCCTGACTCTCATTTTGTGTTCCAGCTGAGACAAGGGTAGTGTACATGTGAAGACAAATTCTCTGGGCTACAGGTTTCAAACCCATCTTTTTCTCACCAACAAAATCAAGTGTCTGATTCTTGAAATCCTTTGAAATGAGTTTGTTGAAAACTGTTTCATTTAAAAACGGATAACAAAGATCCATGAAATGGAGAAAACAATATCTCTTATCAAAGTGAATCTGGCTCAAAATTAAACACACTTCAACCATATACTTGTTACAAGAATCAGGCAAGTCATTCAAACAAAATCCTTTTAAGGCAAGAAGAAACTGTCCAGATGTTTCTGTGTTGATTTCTCTAATTTGTTTCAGACAACTTGTGTTCTTTAGCAAGTTTCCGCAGACAACAAGTATTAAAAGTCTAGATCTTGATGTAAGTTGATGTTGAAAAAGTATGTACATTAACTCGTGGATTAAATTGATGTCACAATTTGCACTTTGTTCACACAAGAGAGCATCAATTTCCCTGATACTTTTTTTAACATCGTCCAAGCGACTGCTAGCAGTTGAAAAGAACATAATATCTGAAAGATGGGCAGCAATACATTCCCATAAAGCATGTTGCATACTGTCCCTTTGAAGTGGTTCATCATTTACTTGGAACATTTCAGTTTCATATGAAGTAGGTTTGTTGCTCAACATTCTTCTCATGAATGAATATTTGTGAATAACAATTTCATATGAGTATGAAACAGTTGGTATGTCACGAAGTGGTATTGTGAAATGTGCTTCATATAAATTTACTGCATTCCCCCGAGGAAGCAGCTGTAATCCATGCAGTATTGGATGTGAACTTTTCAATTTAACCATTGAAATATATTCATTCTTGGTAGGCACATATATGATAACAACTTTTTCCACCAGAGAAATCTGAAAATGAAAGAATGTATCATGGCATATATAAAGAGAACTAATTAATTTCACAACTGGCATCTAATGATTGATTTAAAGCTAGTACACCTTCAAGTCATGGTCTATATACAAATCATGGACTATATATAAATTCATTGCTTTGGTGATTTAACAAATCATTTGCAATAGCATTTCAGTAAATATCATATTATTAAATTCATACAAAGTATTTGTCTAGATGCATACTAATAAAACACATGAGACTCATGAGGGCCTAAACCACTCTTCTGGCTTTCGGAATATAAGTTATTTGAATAGCTTTCATGCTTTCAATCATACAGAGCCAGTATCACAAGAATTATAAGAAATATATATTGTGCACTAACATATGAGTTTACTAGTTTTACAGTAACAATAATTTAAATGTTATATAAGTAATTGACACAATGTAGAATTCACATTATAATATTGATAAGTTGGCCAAGATGGCCCTAAATCAATATAATAAGTAATGATATAGTAGCATATGTATAACTGCTTATGCCAGGGATGGAAACAAGCTGCTGAAAGCGAAAAGTAACAAGAGGGCCAAAATATCACTCACATGAGTAAACAAACTACCGAACCTATTTGGGTGCCTCATTGTTTTTAAGGACAGTCCACATTTTAGCTAATTTGATAAGAGGTCACTAAAAGAGCATTTGTATCAATTAACTTTGAATTCTGACAGTTGCTTAAGAGGAAAAGTTTCTATAAAGCCTATAAGAGGAAAAAACTATCCCTCCCCCTGGGAGCATCATTTTGTACCGACAGTCTTCATTCTAGCCATTTTGACAGAGGTCACCAGATGATCATTTGTACCAATTTGTTATCAACCAATCAATTTGTGGCTTGATTCTTTTTGTAGAGGACTACCATTTGAACAGTCGTTTTATAATCCATCAAGACAGTTCAAAGAATAGTTTTAAGAATTTCATTTTGTAGAAGGGTTATCTAAATAATATTTCTTTCAGAAGTTACTTCATTTTAATCCTTTTCTGAACCCACCTGGCAGTCATCATGTTTCAACCAATCAATATTGCTTGGATCAGTTTGTGTAGAGGGTCACATGGTGAACATTTCTGACAAATTATAATACAAGAGGCCCAAGAAGGCCAGTATCGCTCCACTGTCATTAGGTAAAAATTAAATCTCCAAACAGCCCTGCCCCCTGATGGCATTTTCTTTTACCAATCAACAGGGCTTATAGGAATCTGATAGAGGGTCACCCTAGAAACATTTCTACAAAATTATTTGAAAATCAAAAGATATTTTAAGTTTTCACTATAACCATATAAGCCAAAAAAGCCCCGCCCCCCTGGTGGCCATACTTTTCAACAAATCAACATGGCTTGAAGGAATCTCATAGTGGGTCACCCAAGGAACATTTCTACAAAATTATTTGAAAATCGGCCAGACACTTTCGGAGGAGAAGATTTTTTAGGTTTTCACTAATTTTGCATGGATAAAAAATAATTGAAGGAATTTAGGAGAGGACATTGCAGGATTCATTTCAGAGCGCGCCCTTGCGTCATTGGCGCAGAAAACATGGAAATGGCGCATCCATATCTTGTCCTGGCGGTCAATTGGGCGCAAGTTTTTTCCCGATCATCTGTGACTTCATTTATTTTTATTTCGTACTAACCGAATCAAGCGCACTGTATCCTAGACAACAGTGAAGCTATCCATGTAAAACTCAATTTCATTGGTTGGCTCATTAAATATCAGTAGTGTATCTTTTAAGAACCCGCATTAAACCCTTTCTAAATGTCGGAACGAAAACATTTTCGACAATCGCT
Source organism: Serripes groenlandicus (assembly GCA_031761405.1). NCBI lineage: Eukaryota > Metazoa > Mollusca > Bivalvia > Cardiida > Cardiidae > Serripes > Serripes groenlandicus. The sequence continues at coordinate 230,976 of JASEVX010000142.1, read as the reverse complement.
GATTTTTTTCAGAAAGATAACGAGTCGACAAGAACTGAAACCGAAAAAAGTTATTAAAATTCAGCCCATCAAGACAAAATGCCCCTCTCCTCAAAAAGTGCAGTACCTGATTTGCCTGTAAAATCGTCTAGAGCCTTTCAAAACTTGTGGCGGAGCAGTTTTCAATGGCTACACTTCAATGCAGAAAAACAGCTAATATACTACAATTCTGCACGCAACATAAACAAGAGGCCCAGTATCGCTCCACGGCCATTAGGCAAAAATTAAATCTCCAAACAGCCGTATAAGGAAAATAGCCGCCAACCTCTGGCGGCCATGTTTTCTTACCAATCAACATGGCTTGAAGGAATTTTCCCATTAGTTCTCCCAAGGAACATTTTTCTACAAAATTATTTGAAAATTGGCGAAACACTTTCAGAGAAGTTTTCACTATAGCCATATAAGGCAAAATAGCCAGGCCCCCTGGCGGCCATGTATTTCGACCAATTGAATGAATCTGGTAGTGGGTCACTTAAGGAACATCTTTACAGAATGATTTGAAAATCGGTCAGACACTTTCGTCAGTGAAGATTTTTTAAGTTTTCAATATAGCCATATAAGGCAAAATAGCCCCTCCCACTGGCGGCCATGTTTTTTAGCCAATCAATATGGCTTAAAAGAATCTGATAGAGGGTCATCCAAGGAACATTTCTACAAAATTATTCGAAAATCTGCAAACCAGTTTTGGAGATGGATGAAAGTTTTTTTCGTTTCGTTGCCATGGAAACCAGAATTCTGCTTGAAACCTTAACAAGAGGCCCAAGAGGGCCAGTATCGCTCCACGGCCATAAGGCAAAAATAAAATCTCCAAACAGCCCTGCCCCGTGGTGGCTATTTTTTTTACCAACCACCATGGCTTAAAGGAATCTTGTAGAGAGTCACCAAAGGAATGTTTCTGCAAAATTATTTGAAAATATGCCTGACACTTTCGGAGGAGAAGATTTTTTAAGTTTTCACTATGGTCATATAAGTCAAAATAGCCCCGCCCTCTGGCGGCCATGTTTTTCGACCAATCAACATGGCTTGAAGGAATCTGATAGAGGGTCACCCAATGAACATTTCTACAAAATTATTTGAAAATCGGCTGAACACTTTCGGAGAAGAAGATGTTTTAAGTTTTCACTATAGCTATATAACGCAAAAAAGCCCCGCCCCCTGGCGGCCATGTTTTTCGCCCAATCAACATTTCTTGAAGGAATCTAATTAAGGTTCACACAAGGAACATTTCTACAAAATTATTTGAAAATCGGCCTGACACTTTTGGAGGAGAAGATTTTTTAAGTTTGCTCTTTAGCCATATAGGCAAAATAGCCCCGCCCTGTGACGGCCATGTTTTTTTACCAATCAACATGGCTTGAAGGAATCTGATAGAGGGTCACCCACGGAACATTTCTACATAATTATTTGAAAATCTGCTGAACACTTTTTGAGAAGAAGATTATTTAAGTTTTCACTATAGCTATATAAGGCAAAAAAGCCCCGCCCCCTGGCGGCCATGTTTTTCGCCCAATCAAAATTTCTTGAAGGAATCTAATAAAGGGTCACCCAAGGATCATTTCTACAAAATTATTTGAAAATCGGCCTGACACTTTCGGAGAAGAAGATTTTTTAAGTTCTCACTATTTTTTTCTTTCGGTTGCCATGGAAACCAGAATTTTGAATGGATCAAAAGAAATTGAAGGAATTTAGTAGGGGACATTGAGAGGATGCTTCCCATGAAGTTTCAACCAAATTGGCCAAGTGGTTAGGGAGAAGAAGTCGTTTAAAGGAAAAAGTTAACGCACACACGCACGCACGCACGCACAGACGCACGACGGACAATTCGCCATGACATAAGCTCGACTGGCTTTCAGCCAGTGGAGCTAACAATTTGAAGGAATTCTGGTGAGGTAATTGTGAGGATACTTTCTGTGAAGTTTCATCCCAATTTACTTACTGAAGAGAAGAAGTTGACGGACGACGCACACCGCACGACGGACAAAAGGCGATCACAATAACTCACCTTGAGCACTTCGTGCTCAGGTGAGCTAAAAAATTGAAAATTGACCAAACACTTTCGGAGGAGAAGACTTTTCAAGTTTTCACTATAAGGCAAAATAGCCCTGCCCCATGGCAGTCATGTTTTTAGACCAATCAACTTTGCTTGAAGGAATCTGATAGAGGATCACCCAAGAAACATTTCTATGAAATTATTTAACAAGAGGCCCAAGAGGGCCAGTATCGCTCCACGGCCATAAGGCAAAAATAAAATCTCCAAACAGCCCTGCCCCGTGGTGGCTATTTTTTTTACCAACCACCATGGCTTAAAGGAATCTTGTAGAGTGTCACCAAAGGAATGTTTCTGCAAAATTATTTGAAAATATGCCTGACACTTTCGGAGGAGAAGATTTTTTAAGTTTTCACTATGGTCATATAAGTCAAAATAGCCCCGCCCTCTGGCGGCCATGTTTTTCGACCAATCAACATGGCTTGAAGGAATCTGATAGAGGGTCACCCAATGAACATTTCTACAAAATTATTTGAAAATCGGCTGAACACTTTCGGAGAAGAAGATGTTTTAAGTTTTCACTATAGCTATATAACGCAAAAAAGCCCCGCCCCCTGGCGGCCATGTTTTTCGCCCAATCAACATTTCTTGAAGGAATCTAATTAAGGTTCACACAAGGAACATTTCTACAAAATTATTTGAAAATCGGCCTGACACTTTTGGAGGAGAAGATTTTTTAAGTTTGCTCTTTAGCCATATAGGCAAAATAGCCCCGCTCTGTGACGGCCATGTTTTTTTACCAATCAACATGGCTTGAAGGAAACTGATAGAGGGTCACCCACGGAACATTTCTACATAATTATTTGAAAATCTGCTGAACACTTTTTGAGAAGAAGATTATTTAAGTTTTCCCTATAGCTATATAAGGCAAAAAAGCCCCGCCCCCTGGCGGCCATGTTTTTCGCCCAATCAAAATTTCTTGAAGGAATCTAATAAAGGGTCACCCAAGGAACATTTCTACAAAATTATTTGAAAATCAGCCCGACACTTTCGGAGAAGAAGATTTTTTAAGTTCTCACTATTTTTTTCTTTCGGTTGCCATGGAAACCAGAATTTTGAATGGATCAAAAAAAATTGAAGGAATTTAGTAGAGGACATTGAGAGGATGCTTCCCATGAAGTTTCAACCAAATTGGCCAAGTGGTTAGGGAGAAGAAGTCGTTTAAAGGAAAATGTTAACGCACGCACACACGCACGCACGCACGCACGACGGACAATTCGCCATGACATAAGCTCGACTGGCTTTCAGCCAGTGGAGCTAAAAATCCGCCAGACACTTTCGGAGGAGAAGATTTTTTAAGTTTTCATTAAAGGTGTATAAGGCAAAATAGCCCCGCCCTCTTGCGGCCATGTTTTTGGACCAATCAGCATGGCTTGAAGGTATCTGATAGAGCCCAAGGAACATTTCTACAAAAATAATTGAAAATTGGCCAAACGCTTTCGGAGGAGAAGATTTTTCAACTTTTCACTTTAGCCATATAAGACAAAATAGCCTCGCCCCCTTGCGGCCATGTTTTTGACCAATCAACTTGGCCTAAAGGAATCCGATAGAGGATCACCCAAGGAACATTTCTACAAAATTATTTGAAAATCGGTCTGACACTTTTGGCGGAGAAGATTTTACACTATTTCTTTCTTTCGGTTGCCATGGAAACCAGAATTTTGCATGGATCCAAAAAATTAGAAGGAATTTAGGACAGGACATTGAGAGGATGCTTCCTATGAAGATTCATTCGAATTGGCCAAGTGGTTAGGGAAGAGAAGTCGTTTGAAGCAAAAAGTTACACGACGGACAATTCGTCATGACATAAGCTCAACTGGCTTTCAGCTCTTATTTTTGGAGCAGTAAATTAACGCGGCACGCAGAAAGCAAAGACCATGAGGCCTCTGTGATTTGTGCAAATATGCAGCCGAACTTTGAACGAGTTGTTAATAAGGTCAACAGCGAAAATGAAACCATTACAGTGTATCACTCAAAACTGTTTATTGGCTAGCAAAAGAGAATTCCCCACTTCATAAATATACAAGCCTACTTGAATTTTTGAACATTTTAGACTGTCCCAGTGTATCTCACCTTTCACATAGTGGAAATGTTTCATTTTTTCCTTCGAAACCATAGCCAATTATATGACTTTTTTCTTCCCCTTAATTCATGTTTAAATTTAATTAAAGTGAAAATAACAATAATTCATAAACAGTTTTACACTGTAAATTAGTTAATAAAGAGGTTAATAGTTAAATAATGTTAATTGCTTGATTGCCTTAACTCAATCAAGGAAGAGAATTCTTCATAGTAAAGATTAAATGCAAGGTAAATATGTTTGTCAAATATTGTCCCCTGTTTTAGTAACAATGTCCCCACTTTTTCTTTGCTAGTATGTTCCCACTGAATTTGAGTCTGGAATGAACCCTGGCACATTGAGAGGATGCTTCCTATGAAGTTTCATCCCAATTGGGCTAGTGGTTAGGGAGGAGAAGTCGTTTGAAGCAAAATGTTTACAGCCGCACCACACACGACGGACAATTCGCCATGACATAAGCTTGACTGGCTTTCAGCCAGTGGAGCTAAAAATCAGACAAGCAGGTTCAGAGAGAATTTAAAAGAAAACTAGAAATACTGTGAGCAAAGCTCACTGAAGAATACCCCCCGCTCCCCTCCCAAAGCATCGGATACAATGGTAAAGTTTCTAAGTTGAATTATCTCCCCTTGGAAGAATCTGAGGCGTATGATCTTCCATTTATGCATATCTACATATGATGTGTAACCTTCATGTAAAGTTTGAACCAAATCCATTGAGCCGTTTAGGAGGAGTAGTGCTTACAAGAAATGTGGAGGTATGTGCACAGGAGTCCCTCGCAGGTAACCCCTAAGTTGAGTTATCTTCCCTTGGCAGAATCTGAGGCATATGATCTTCCTTCATGCATATCTACATATGATGTGTAACCTTCATGTAAAGTTTGAACCAAATCCATTGAGCCGTTTAGGAGGAGTAGTGCTTACAAGAAATGTGGAGGTATGTGCACAGGAGTCCCTCGCAGGTAACCTCTAAGTTGAGTTATCTCCCCTTGGAAGAATCCGAGGCGTATGGTCTTCCTTCATGCATATCTACATATGATGTGTAACCTTCATGTAAAGTTTGAACCAAATCCATTGAGCCGTTTAGGAGGAGTAGTGCTTACAAGAAATGTGGAGGTATGTGCACAGGAGTCCCTCGCAGGTAACCTCTAAGTTGAATTATCTCCCCTTGGAAGAATCCGAGGTGTATGATCTTCCTTCATGCATATCTACATATGATGTATAACCTTGATGTAAAGTTTGAACCAAATCCATTGAGCCGTTTAGGAGGAGTAGTGCTTACAAGAAATGTGGAGGTATGTGCACATGAGTCCCTCGCCGCAGGTAACCTCTAAGTTGAATTATCTCCCCTTAGAAGAATCTTCATGCATTTCTACATATGATGTGTAACCTTGATGTAAAGTTTGAACCAAATCCATTGAGCCGTTTAGGAGGAGTAGTGCTTACAAGAAATGTGGAGGTATGTGCACATGAGTCCCTCGCCGCAGGTAACCTCTAAGTTGAATTATCTCCCCTTAGAAGAATCTTCATGCATATCTACATATGATGTGTAACCTTGATGTAAAGTTTGAACCAGATCCATTGAGCCGTTTAGGAGGAGTAGTGCTTACAAGAAATGTGGAGGTATGTGCACAGGAGTCCCTCGCAGGTAACCTCTAAGTTGAATTATCTGCCCTTGGAAGAATCCGAGGCGTATGATCTTCCTTCATGCATATCTACATATGATGTGTAACCTTCATGTAAAGTTTGAACCAAATCCATTGAGCCGTTTAGGAGGAGTAGTGCTTACAAGAAATGTGGAGGTATGTGCACAGGAGTCCCTCGCAGGTAACCTCTAAGTTGAATTATCTGCCCTTGGAAGAATCCGAGGCGTATGATCTTCCTTCATGCATATCTACATATGATGTGTAACCTTCATGTAAAGTTTGAACCAAATCCATTGAGCCGTTTAGGAGGAGTAGTGCTTACAAGAAATGTGGAGGTATGTGCACAGGAGTCCCTCGCAGATAACCTCTAAGTTAAATTATCTCCCCTTGGAAGAGTCCGAGGCGTGTGATCTTCCTTCATGCATATCTACATATGATGTGTAACCTTCATGTAAAGTTTGAACCAAATCCATTGAGCCGTTTAGGAGGAGTAGTGCTTACAAGAAATGTGGACATACGGACAGACGGACGGACAGACAGGGTGATTCCTATATACCCCCCCAAACTTTGTTTGCCGGGGGGTATAATAAGAGATGTTTGTCAAACATTATGCCCCCAGAGCAAAACATTGTCAGGAACACGTGGATGATTAAATAAAATATGCATGACCTGAACTGGGAGCTAATTAGTCATTTCACATGTCATGTCTGTGAGGCAATTAAAGCTTTCGCTAGTTATCAATAGGATTACGTTTTTTGTTTTCAAGGTGATGACCTCAAAATCAATATGGGTCATCTTTTGGTCACGTAAAACCTCCCTGCCAAATTTGAGGACATAATGGCCAAGCATTCAATCAGACAAGATGTTTGTGTTAATGGTCACTGTTACCTTGACCTAATAAGATGCCCAAGAGGACCAGTATCGCTCCACTTCCAATAGGCGAAACTATAGCTATATAAGGCAAAATAGAACCAATCCCTGTCTGTTGGTCATTTTTTTCCACAAACCAAGAAGTCTTGAAGGAATCTCGTAGGCGGTCACCAATGGAAAATTTCTACAAAATGATTCTAAAGTTGGTCAGATACTTTTGGAAAAGAAGATGTTTTAAATTTCATTATAGCCATTTAAAACAAAATAGCCCCCATCACATTGCAGCCATGTTTAACGAACAACCAACAATGCTTGGAGGAATCTGATAAAGTGTCATAAAGGAACATTTCTACAAAATCATTTGGAAATTGGACAACCATTTTGGGACGAACATTTTTTTTTTCTGATACCATGGAAGCCAGACATTTTGAACGATCCAAAATATTTTAAGGAATTTTGAAGAGGACATTAACAGATTATTACCTTGCAGTTTCATGCCAAAATTACTGGACAAACGCACAGGAGACAATTCACCATGACACAAGCTTGACTGGTTTACAGCTAGACTGGAGCTGAAAATCAATAGGGGTCATCTACTGGTCATGCTTTCAATGTTCTTACTCTATACATACAAGGAAAACAAGCATATTGGAAGAGGTTAACACAAAGAACGTCTCTGCCAGTTTATTTTAAAATCTTTTTAGATATAAGGAAAGCAAGCCCCACCCCTAGCAGCCACGTTTTTCATTGGATCACAATAATATAAACAAACTTGGAAGAGTCACTGGCATTTTTTTTATTTTTTTGATGCCACAGCAACTAAAGTTCTACATGGAATTAAATCATTTGAACATCAATTGATGAGAGAATATTCCTAGAGAATATTTCTGTGAAATTATTTTGAAACATGAGGGCCATGATCCCCCTGGATGGCTCACCTGATTTTATTTTTTTCCACTTTAGCCATATAAGCCCCGCCCCCTGGCGGCCATAGTTTTCGACCTGACATTTTTGGTGTAGAAGATTTTTTAAGTTTTCACTATAGTAATATAAGGCAAAATAGACCGCCCTTCTGGCAGCCATGTTTTTCGACCAATCAACATGGCTTGAAGGAATCTGAAAGATGGTCTCCAAAGGAACATTTCTACAAAAAAAAATAAAATTGGCCAAACACTTTCGGAGGAGAAGATTTTTTAAGTTTTCACTTGAGCCATATAAGACAAAATAGCCCCGCCCCCTGGTGGCCATGTCTTTTGACCAATCAGCATGGTTTGAAGGAATCTGATAGTGTTACCCAAGGAACATTTATACAAAATTATTTGAAAATCGGCCCGACACTTTCGGAGAAGAAGTGGTTGGGGAGGAGAAGTCGTTTAAAGGAAAAAGTTAACGCAAGCACGACGGACAATTCACCATGACATAAGCTCAACTAGCTTTCAGCCAGTGGAGCTAAAAATCTGCCAACCGTTGCCATGGAAACCAGAATTCTGCATGGATCCCACAAATATGAAGGAATTCTGGTGAAGTCATTGAGAGGATGCTTTCTGTGAAGTTTCATCCCAATTGACCCACTGGTTACTGAAGAGAATAAATTGACACACGACAGACGACGGACACCGGACAAAAGACGATCACAATTACTCACCTGAGCTAAAAAGACAAATAGTTTTAGGGAGAAAGATTTGAAAAACGATGGGCGGACAAAGGCCGGTGAGTGATCACAATAGCTCACCTCTAGCATATTGTGCTGAGGTGAGCTAAAAACAAGAGGACAAAGATGGACCTTTAAAAAAAATCAATGTCTTAGATCACCTGAGCTGAAGGCTAAAGGTTATGTACTCTGTCGTCTGTCATCATTGGACACATTTCAACAAAACTTCACAGGAATGTTCCATTGGTATTCCTCTTTCAAAAGTGTGGATCGAGGGCTCTGGTTGCTGGGGCATCAGAAAGGGTGGATCTATACTCAATCTTTAAAATTATTCTTCTCTGAATGATCTTGTTGGAATCATCAATATAATTTGGTAGAAATGTTCCTTTGTGACCCTCAACACAAAGTATTAATCCTTATTTATTTACATTTTTTGTCTGATTTCAAGATAATGTTACTTAAGTTATGAATATGTAAAGCCATATTGATTGCTTGAAAGACAGTAACCAGGTGGATCAGAAAAGGTGTAAAATTAACTTTTACTTTCAACTGACATCTCCTCCGAAACCATTGGACCGAAATCAAAAACACTTCAAAGGAATGTTCCCTTGGTGGTACTCCTCTTTCAAATTGTTCAAAGATTAATACTTTATTACAAAGATCATTTACTGATAGGAAGTTTCATTTATAGCGTCGACTTCTTAAAGTTTAATTCCCACTATTTGTCCAATTTTCCTTGATATAAGCAGTTACACATTTGCTACTATCGTATCACTCGGATGATCGATTTAGGGGACTTTTGTTACTATAAACATATAAGGATATCCAGCTCCATCCCCTGAGGAGATGTTTTACAATCGGAATAATTTGAACAGACTTGGTAACTGTTCATTCATGAAACATTTGTGCCAACTTTTTTTAAATCATGCCTACATGTTTGTAAAAGTCTCCTTTTTTTTTACTTTATACAATAAAAGGAAAACAAGCCCCACCCCCTGGTATGGGGAGCTTAATCAAATAGCGTAATTTAAGATTGTTGACTTACTTTCTTAGGATGATCCACTGATAGGGCTGAACTTGTTTCACTTGGATAAGATCCTGGTTGACATGATGATATATCATCAATCTTTCGTGGACCTTCAATGTTCTTGACAGCTTGCAGTACTTTATTCTTTGAAAAATATTAAAAACAGATATTGTACAAGTTAAAATGAAATGTTTTTTATTATAAAGTATTTACCCGTCAATTAATATCTGTTATGAAATCGCATACCTGGTAGTTCCATCCAAAGAATTTACGTATTCCGTCCAGTGCAGTGTATTATGTAAACCCGAAAACGAGGCTACCATCCTATGTCACTTTTGATTTCAATAAGCAATTAAAAGATAAATGACGATGCTAGGAGGGAGGTGTTGATTCGAAATGACAGGTAAGCATTATATCAAAAATATGTAACTTGTCATTTAATATCTGATGACTTTGTAGCATAAGTGGAAGGATTGTCCTCGACTCCACAACGCCACTGTCAAAAGTAAGGTGAAGGAGGCGAAGAGATCAACCAAAGTAGTCTTAAAGTGAAGAAACAGAGTTTACAACTGACTGATCCAGAGTCCATTCTACAGATAGAACTGTCCCTGAAAATTTATTTTGTCGGGGAAATGTTTGACTAGAAGTTCAAAACAAGAGGGCCATGATGGCCCTGGATCGCTCACCTGATTTCTTTTTTCACTTTAGCTATATAAACCCCACCCCCTGGCAGCCATAGTTTCCGACCAATCAACTTGGCTTGAAGGAATCTGATAGAGGGTCAATCAAGGAACATTTCTACAATATTATTTGAAAATCGGCCCGACACTTTTGGAGTAGAAGATTTTTTAAGTTTTCACTATAACCATATAATGCAAAATAGCCCCGCCCACTGCCGGTCATGTTTTTCGACCAATCAACATGGCTTGAAGGAATCTGATAGTGGGTCACTTAAGGAACATTTCTACAAAATTATTTGAAAATCCGCCTGACACTTTTGGAGAAGAAGATTTTTTAAGATTTCACTATAGCCATAAAAGGTTAAAATAGCCCCGCCCCCCTGGCGGCCATGTTTTTCGAACAATCAACATGGCTTGAAGGAATCTGATAGACGGTCAATCAAGGAACATTTCTACACAATTTTTTGAAAATAGGTCTGACACTTTCAGAGTAGAAGATTTGTTAAGGTTTCACTATAGCCATATAAGGCAAAATAGCCCCGCCCCCCCTGGCGGCCATGTTTTTCGAGCAATCAACATGGCTTGAAGGAATCTGATAGAGAGTCATCCAAGGAGCATTTCTACAAAATTATTTGAAAATTTGCAAACCAGTTTGGGAGAAGAAGATTTTTAAAGTTATCACTATAGCCATATTAGGCAAAATAGCTCTGCCCACTGGCGGCCATTTTTTTTACCAAACAACATTCCTTGAAGGAATCTGATAGTGGGTCACTTAAGGAACATTTCTACAAAATTATTTGAAAATCGGCCTGACACTTTCGGAGAAGATTTTTTAAGTTTTCACTATAGCCATATAAGGCAAAATAGCCCCGCCCCCCTGGTGGTCATGTTTTTCGACCAATCAACATGGCTTAAAGGAATCTGATAGAAGGTCATCCAGGGAACATTTCTACAAAATTATTTGAAAATCGGCCTGACACTTTCGGAGGAGAAGATTTTTACTATAGCCATATAAGGCAAAATAGCCCCGCCCCCCCTGGCGGCCATGTTTTTTTGACCAATCAACATGGCTTGAAGGAAGCTGAAAGTGGGTCACTTATGGAACATTTCTACAAAATTATTTGAAAATCGGCCTGACACTTTCGGAGAAGAAGATTTTTAAGTTTTCACTATTTTTTTCGTTTCGTTGCCATGGCAACCAGAATTCTGCATGGATCCCAAAAAATTTAAGGAATTCTGGTGAGGACATTGAGAGGATGCTTTCTGTGAAGTTTCATCCCAGTTGACCCACCGGTTACAGAGGAGAAAATGTTGACGGACGCCGGACATAGGGCGATCACAATAACTCACCTTGAGCACTTTGTGCACAGGTGAGCTAAAAAAGTTGAATGACACCACAGAAAGGGATTCTACAACAAGAGGAAATTAAATCTCCAAACAGCTCCGCCCCCTGGTGGCCATGTTTGTTGACCAATCAACATGGCTTGAAGGAATCTGACAGAGGGTCACCCTAGGAACATTTCTACAAACTTATTTGAAAATCAACCCGACACTCTCGGAGAAGAAGATTTTTTTAAGTTTTCACTACATCCATAAATGGGAAAATTGCCCCCTCCTCTGGCGGCCATGTTTTTCGACCAATCAACATGGCTTGAAGGAATCTGAAAAAGGGTTTCCCAAGGAACATTTCTACAAAATTATTTGTAAATTGGCCAAACACTTTCTGAGGAGAAGTTTTTTTAAAGTTTTCACAATAGCCATATAAGGCAAAATAGCCCCGCCCCCTGGCGGTCATATTTTTGGACCAATCAACATGACTTAAATTAATCTGATTAAGGGTCACCCAAGGAACATTTCTACAAAATTAATTTTTACACTTTCGTCGGAGAAGTGGGAAGTAGTAATTTGCCCATCGATAACAACACCGTTTGTGCGCAATTGATGCAGAGAATTAAGTTAGGGCTAGAATAATAGCCTCAATTCCAAATTGTTTATGTGATAACAACTTTTCTCCACTAACCAAACACCCTGTGTCGTTAGATCCAGAGGCTTTTAGTTTGCACCCCATTTCTTAGCACTGGCGGGATTTAAGCACTTTCTCTAGAGTCTGATGCTCTAGAAAAATGTGTGGAATCATGAGGGGAAAAAACCATGACAAAAGATGTCTGATGCCTTTGTCAAAGGCATCTTTAATGCAAGTAACCCTGGAACTAGAGTCCCCTTTATTTAAGCAACAAGGACAGGGTCACAGCACAAAGGCCAGCGGTTGATAGCCAGTGACCCATAGAACGAGTTTAAATACTTGTGATTGGTAGTCAGTAACCCATAGACGGAGTCTAAATACTCATGACCAGTGGCTCATGGACTGGGTCTAAATACTCACAGCCGGTGGCTGGTGACCCATAAACTGAGTCTAAATACTCATGACAAGAGGTCAATAGACATAGTCTAAATACTGATGGCCAGTGACCTATAGACTGAGTTTAAATACTCATGCACGGTGACAAGTGACCCAGATACTGAGTCTAAATACTCATGGCCTGTGACTCATAGACTGAGTCTAAATACTCATGACAAGTGGCCCATAGACTGAGTCTAAATACTCGAGGCTGCTGCAATAGACTGAGTCTAAATACTCAAGCTGCTGCAATAGACTGAGTCTAAATACGCAAGGCTGGTGACCCATGGACTGCGTATAAATAGTCATTGCCGGTGGCCAATAGACCGAATTTATATACTCATGGACGGTGGCCAGTAACCCATATACTCTAAATACTCATGATTGGTGCCTCATAGACTGAAACTTAATACTCATGGCTGGTAGCCAATAGACGGAGTCTTATTACTCATGACGAGTGTCATTAATACTCATAGCCGGTGACTCATAGGCTGAGTCTAAATACTCATGGCCAGTTGCCCATACACCGAGTCTAAATACTCATGGCTGGTGATCCATAGACTGAGTCTTAATACTCATTACAAGTGGCCCATAGACTGAGTCTAAATATTCATGGCCAGTGACCCATATACTGAGTATAAGTACTCATGGATGGTATCCCATAGACCCGAGTCTAACTAGAACTGTGAGTGAACTCACAAAAGGATACCCCCGTCCCACACTATATTGTTAAAGTGAACAACCATTTCCATACAGGGGAATGCATGGAGAAGAACCAATTTTGCATTCCCCTGGAAGGCAGATTAGGCCATATCAAATGTCAATTATCTCCCTTTAAATATTCCGACCGGGATAATCCTTCTTCATGCACATCCTAAGGTTGTGTAACTGTGAAAAGTTTCATCAGTATGGGTCCAGCCGTTCAGGAGGAGTTGCGCTTACGAGACCTGTCGCCACATATTGCAATATCGGACTAAGTAATGGCAATAATCTCCCTTGAAATATTTCTGACCAGGATAATCCTTCTTCATGCACATCCTCATTTTGTGTACTGCAACTGCGTAAAGTTTCATCAGTATGGGTCCAGCCATTCAGGAGAAGTTGCGCTTACGAGACCAGTCGCCACATATTGCAATATTGGACTAAGTAATGGCAATTATCTTCCTTGAAATATTTCTGACCAGGATAATCTTACTTCATGCACATCCTCAGGTTGTGTACTGCAACTGCATAAAGTTTTATCAGTATCGGTCAAGCTGTTCAGGAGAAGTTGCGCTTACGAGACCTGTCACCACATATTGCAATATTGGACTAAGTAATGGCAATTATCTCCCTTGAAATATTTCCGACCGGGGTATAAATACTCATGGATGGTGGCCCATGACCCATAGACTGAGTCTAAATACTCATGACTGGTGACCGGTGGCTGATACTCTTTGTCCGAAGACTGGTGATCAGTGACCATTCTTTGATAAACCAACTCCATGAAGCAATTATAAGTGGTCGGTGCCCTAGAGTTCAAAGACTGTAAACTGGAGCCGGTGAGTCATTCTCAGAATCGATCAGAGGATCCTGTTACAGAGCCAATATGGATTCTCTGTTCACCGGTGGCGACTCTCTCGGGGAAGAAATGGATGACACTGGACTCTCTACAGGAGAAGCCCTCACAGTATTAGGGGGAGGGACAGTTTTCCCATTTCTTTCATACTTATCCCGTAGAGGGAGGGCAAGTGAATATTTGTTGGAACCTGGTAGTCCCGTTGAGACAGTACGGGTGAATGGTTTGTCTAAAAGACTTCACTATGTCTACGTAGAGTGGGATAGGTTTCCTTATCATACAAATGATCTCTCTCTGATGACATGGCCCTCGGTCGGTACTCATAGTAATCGAGTGAAGGCCGATCTACAGAAAAATATTCGAAGGCCCCAGGGGATCTGAAATACGGCATAAATCAGAAGACCGGTATCTTGCCTGTGCCCAGTAATGACTATCTCTTTCCAAGTGCATTTTACTCATTAATTCAGGACCTGAAGCCCACTGTACTTCAGAAGGTCTATACCCTGTAGTGCCCAGTGGTCTTCAGAAGGACCAATCCTAGTAGTGCCTTGAGGCTTCTCGAGAGGTACATAATTGACTACAAAACCCCCTTGTCTGTCTGGGTACCGGTCAAGAGAACAAGAAGCCCTATCCTAAAGATGTCACTGATGACTGGTGAATAGCAGAGCCATTCCCAGAGAACTGACCCGTCACTTCCTTAGAAATGTAGCAAAAACTACAAGCGAAAGAGCTGTAAAGGGTGGAGTGTGCTCAGTTCTCACACTTCCACTAACTATTACGAGTCAACGGAAATTTGCAGAAAAACCATCAAACTCAAGATTCCGAAGTTTTAGAGCATTTGCTCTTAGTGTAGGACAAACGAGGGATTGCTTTTTCCTAGCCAGACTCTGACCAGTGTCCAATGAGACCCCGGCCTTTAGGTCAAAGTCACATTTAGAGGTCAAAGGCCAATATGAGGAATGTTTGATAGAAATGTACCTTGTCCAGCCCACATCTCAACCATGCACTATAGGGTTCCCAAGAAACTGAGCACACATGTACACCATGATTAGATTGCATGTCAAATGAAGAGCCAGGTCTGTACATGGAAGTGTCCGATCACAAATTTTAAAGATGAACAATTTGACAATTGATTGTTTGACTTCTAGACAAAAATGAAATACGTCACTTTCATTTTAACTCATGGGTGTTTGATCTGTCAAAATTCTTCAAATTGAAGGAGAGGAATTGAATAATTCTTTTTGAGATCGAAATAACTTTGTTAATGTTATATTTATCAATGAATTATATCATTTTAGTGTATTAGTACTGTGGTATAAGCAGAAACCATCCTATATTAAATATACATTTTGACATTTTACAATCACTTCAGGCCTTTAATCAAATGCTTTCAGGTCAACTCTTTGTCAGTATATGTTGCAATTACATTGAAAATTGATCGGTTATGCATCACATTGGCGATAATCAATTACATTTTACCACAATCGATTATCAATCGGTTCACCTTTTTTGCTTAATTTATGCTCGATTAATATTCGCTTCCACAAGGGAGATTACTCTCGCAGTCATGTTTGAAAACTCATGTTTGGTGGGCTAGCATGTAAATACAACAACTTGAGATCAAAAATTGTTTTTTTGGCAATAAAATGATATGGCAGTTATGAAAGAACATTCCTAGTAAAGACAAGACATTAAGCCGGTATATTTTTTTTATCAAACATAAATAATAAGAAGCATTGCGAACATTGAGTATTGTTAAATACAATACTGTATGAACCGATTATATAATCGATGTCTAATCGAATGAGGCAAAGCGATTGTAACCGATAATTGATTGTAAAAATGGAACCGATGGCCCAACACTACGTACATACAAGAATACTTGGACCACCTTGGTAATGCAATTTACTTAAACACAATAGGGCCATCATGGCTCTGGATCACTCACCTGAGTAATGAGTAATGCAATGAGATTCAAACCTCAAAAACTCATTTTGCAGTCAGAGCAATTTATTCTTGTGCCACACAATATTTCCAATTGTTATAATCTCATTTATAGAGTTTCCATAATTTTGACTTTTCAAATTTGTCTGCTGCAAAATTGTGGTATGTGGGAAAGGGATAGAATGAAACAAGAGTCACTACTTACTCCCAGAGTGCCACAGTACATAGGGTACACTTTGATATTGTCTGAGAGAACACTGATCATTTATTTTGTCTGACCAACTTAGTATACTACTAAAAACTATATGTTTAATCAGTGACAAGCGCTATGAAAAATGTTTTGAAGTTTATTAAAAATGAAGCATCAGTTTTGAAACAAGACAACCATGATGGCACTGTCATTATACAATGTGATACATGTATGTCATTCCATCAATAATAACTCATGTTGCGGTAAAAAAAAGCTCATACAAGAGGCTCAAAGTACCAGTACTGCTCTACTGCCACAATGTGAAGTAACCCAAACCCTTTGTTGTCTATCTTTTGTCAAATTGATATGACTGAGAAGGTCGCCAAAGAAAAGTTTATGTACCAGTAATTTTTTCAAACTCAGACATTTAGTTTCTCAAAAAATAATTTTATAAAGCATACACTCTGGGCATAACAGGTTAAACAACCCCATTCCTTAGAGGCCACTTTTTTTTACCAATCTACATGGCATGAAGTTATCTCATGGAGGGTCAGCCAAGGGAACATTTCTACTGAATTATTTGGAAATCGGCCAGACGATTTTTGAAGTTTCCACTATAGCAATATAAGGTACAACAGTCCCGCCCCTGATGGCCATGTTTTTTCGACCAATCAACATGGCTTGAAGCCACCTGATGAGTTTACAAAAGGAATATTTCTACAAAATTACTTGGAAATTTGTCAGATACTTTTGGAGAAGAAGATTGTTAAAGTTTTAACTATAGCCATATAAGGCAAAACAGCCCCACCCTTAAAGGCCATATTTTTCAGTGAATCAACATGGCTGGAAGGAAACTGATAGCAGGTACCCAAGGAACATTTCTACAAAATTATTTGAAAATCAGATACTTTCAGAGCAGAAGATTTTTAAAGTTGTTCCATATCCTGGCGGTCACAGTTTTCTACCAATCAACATGGCTTCACATAATCTGATAGAAGGTCACCCAAGGAATATTTCTTAACAAGAGGGCCAAGATGGTCGTAAATCGATCACATGAGTAATAGTATAAAATTTGATTAAATATGGGAATGAAACTGCAAAGGTTGTCACTGTGAATGAAACAGTTTATCAATAAAGAAAATTTGCAATAAAGCATTATATCTATAAACAATTTTAAAGAGGACCATCAAAAGTATATTCCTGTGAATTTTGGTTTATATAAGTCCAATGGTTTAGAAGGTAGGAGATTTGTTTGAAGCTAAAAAGTAATTGTTTACACTTTTCTGATGCTACCTGGAGGCTTTATTTCTCAACCAATCAGTATGGTGCTTGAAATAGATATGTAGAGTCACACAAGGAATATCATTTCTGCTAAATTATTTTGCAATCAGTCAAGAACTTTCATAAGAATTAAGAGGGCCAAGATGGCCCTAGATTGCTCATCTGAATTATGGCAACCACATAGTCAATCACAATAAAAACTAGAGGGCCATGATGGCCCTGGAATCGCTCACCTGATTTTTTTTTTTAACTTTAGCTATATAAGGCCCGCCCCCTGGTGGCCATAATTTCCGACCAATCAACTTGGCTTGAAGGAATCTGATAAGTGGGTCACCCTAGGATCATTTCTACAAAATTATTTGAAAATCGGCAGGACACTTTTGGAGGAGAAGATTTTTTAAGTTTTCACTATAGCCATATAATGCAAAATAGCTCTGCCCACTGGCACCATGTTTTCTGACCAATCAACATGGCTTGAAGGAATCCGAAAGTGGGTCACTTAAGGAACATTTCTACAAAATTATTTGAAATCGGCCTGACACTTTCGGAGAAGAAGATTTTTTAAGTTTTCACTATAGCCATATAAGGCAAAATAGCCCCGCCCCCCTGGCGGCCATATTGGCTTGAAGGAATCTGATAGAGGGTCATCCAAGGAACATTTCTACAAAATTATTTGAAAATCAGCTTGACACTTTCGGAGAAGAAGATTTTTTAGTTTTCACTATAGCCATATAAGGCAAAATAGCACCCCCCCCCCCCCCCCCCCCTGACGGCCATGTTTTTCGACCAATCAAATTGGCTTGAAGAAAACTGATAGAGGGTCATCCAAGGAACATTTCTATAAAATTATTTGAAAATCGGCTTAACACTTTCGGAGGAGAAGATTTTTTAAGTTTTCACTATAGCCATATAAGGCAAAATAGCCTTCCTGAGTGTTAACAAAATGTTACTTCAATTTGGCCTAGTGACCTAGATTTTTATCCAACATGACCCATATTCAAACTTGAAAAATGCTGTCTCTTCATTGTTAACAAGGTTGTCCTTCAATTTGTCCTAGTGACCTAGTTTATGACCGGATATGACCGGATTTGAGATATGACCTATAATGGAACTGACAGTTTTAATATGTTCAAATAACAAGAGGGCTAAGATGGCCCTAAATTGATCACCTGAATGATAGTTAATTAGAAGCAAATATTTAACTGCAAATATCTGTGAAAATTTGATCAGGAGTTCAAATGAAACTGCAAGGAGTGGACACTCAGTTAAAGAAATAGTTTATCAGTAAAAGCCATTTTTATCTTGAAATCTAACAAGAGCTTTCTCAATTTCTGATGCTGCAGCAACAAAGGTTCTACACAGAATGCAAGTATTTGAACAATTTTGAAAGAGGACCATCAAAGGAACATTCCTGTGAAGTAACGTTGAAATTGGTCAAGTGGAATGGTAGGAGTTGTCTTTTGTAGCTAAAAGTTCAATTTACCCCTTTTGTGATGACGCGAGGTTGCTATGATTTTGTAACTAATCAAAACAGCTTGAATAAATTAAATGTATAGGATCACTGAAGTAGGATTTATATTCAATTTCCTTAATATCAGACAAGAACTTTAAACAAGAGGGCCAAGATGGCCCTAAATCGATCACCTGAATGATAGTTAATTAGAAGCAAATATTTAACTGCAAATATCTGTGGAAATTTGATCAGGAGTTCAAATGAAACTGCAAGGAGTGGACACTCAGTTAAAGAAATAGTTTATCAGTAAAAGCCATTTTTATCTTGAAATCTAACAAGAGCTTTCTCAATTTCTGATGCTGCAGCAACAAAGGTTCTACACAGAATGCAAGTCTTTGAACAATTTTGAAAGAGGACCATCAAAGGAACATTCCTGTGAAGTAACGTTGAAATTGGTCAAGTGGAATGGTAGGAGTTGTCATTTGTAGCTAAAATGTCAATTTACCCCTTTTGTGATGACGCGAGGTTGCTATGATTTTGTAACTAATCAAAACAGCTTGAATAAATTAAATGTATAGGATCACTGAAGTAGGATTTATATTCAATTTCCTTAATATCAGACAAGAACTTTAAACAAGAGGGCCAAGATGGCCCTAAATCGATCACCTGAATGATAGTTAATTAGAAGCAAATATTTAACTGCAAATATCTGTGGAAATTTGATCAGGAGTTCAAATGAAACTGCAAGGAGTGGACACTCAGTTAAAGAAATAGTTTATCAGTAAAAGCCATTTTTATCTTGAAATCTAACAAGAGCTTTCTCAATTTCTGATGCTGCAGCAACAAAGGTTCTACACAGAATGCAAGTCTTTGAACAATTTTGAAAGAGGACCATCAAAGGAACATTCCTGTGAAGTAACGTTGAAATTGGTCAAGTGGAATGGTAGGAGTTGTCATTTGTAGCTAAAATGTCAATTTACCCCTTTTGTGATGACGCGAGGTTGCTATGATTTTGTAACCAATCAAAACGGCTTGAACAAATTAAGTAGACGATCACTGAAGTAGGATTTATATTCAATTTCCTTAATATCAGACAAGAACTTAAAACAAGAGGGCCATGATGGCCCTGGATCGCTCACCTTAATTATACAATGTACTGTTATGCAAAACACATCAAGACAATTATTCTGAATGCAACCTCCAGTGTTAACAAGATTTTCCTTCATTTGGCCAAGTGATCTATAAATTATTTTTCCTGATATGACCCATATTCCAACATGGACTAGATATCAGCAAAACAACATTCTGACAAATTTTCAACTTGCTCAAAGTAAAAATGCGGCCTACGGAGTTTGAACAATATTTTCCTTTATTGACCTTGTTTCTGACCCCCATATGACCCATATTCGAACTTGAACTAGATATCATTTAGACAAACATTCTGACCAAATTTCAAGATGCTTAAGCAAAAAATGCGGCATCCAAAGTGTTAACAAGATTTTCCTTCAGTTTGGCCTAGTGACCTAGTTTTTGACCCAGCATGACCCGTATTTGAACTTGGCCTAGATATCATTCAGCTAAACATTCTGACCAAATTTCAAGCTGCTGTAGCAAAACATGCGGCTTCTACAGAGTTAACAAGATTTTCCCTCAATTTGGCCTAGTGACCTCGTTTCTAACCCAATATGACCCATATTTAAACTTGACCTACATATCATCAAGACAAACATTCTGATAAAGTTTCAACATGCTTAAGTTGAAAATGTGGCCTCTAGAGTGTTAACAAGATTACCCTTCAATTTGGCCTAGTGACCTAGTTTTTAACCCGGCATGACCCGTATTCGAACTTGACCTAGATATCATTCAGCTCAACATTCTGACTAAATTTCAAGCTGCTGAAGCAAAAAATACAGCTTCTACGGTGTAAACAAGATTTCCCTTCAATTTGGCCTAATGACCTAGTTTTTGACCCGGCATGACCCGTATTCGAACTTGACCTAGATATCATTCAGCTCAACATTCACACTAAATTTGAAGCTGCTGAAGCAAAAATGCAGCCTCTGGAGTGTTAACAAGATTTTCCTTCAATTTGACCTAGTGACCTACTTTTTGACCCGACATGACCCATGATCGAACTTGACCTACATATCATCAATACAAACATTCTGATAAAGTTTCAACATGCTCAAGTTGAAAATGTGGCCTCCAGAGTGTTAACAATATTTCGCTTCAATTTAACCTAGTGACCTCGTTTTTGACCTCATATGGCCTAGTTTCGAACTTGTCCAAGATTTGATGGAGATGAATGTTCTGATACACTTTCATGAAGATTGGATGCAAAATGTAGCCTGTAAAGTGTTAACAAGCTGAAATGTTGACGACGCACGACGGACGGACGCCGGACAAAATGTGATCACAATAGCTCACCTTGCACTTCGTGCATAGGCGAGCTAAAAATGGAATTTCCAAATTTTGTCATTTTGCCCTTTTTCTGATGCCTCCTGACTGCCATGTTTTTCAACCAAACAGTATGCCTTGAACAATCTTTGAAGAGGCTCACTTAAGGAACATTTCTACCAAACTATATTGGAATCCGACATGCAGATTCAAAGAAGAAGATATTTAAAGCTTGGACATTTTGCCCCCTTTCTGATGCCGCAGCAACCCTGGTGGCCATGTTTTTCAACAGATCGGCCATATTTGAACAATCTTGGTAGAGGGTGCCCCAAAGAACATTTGTGAAAAATAATTTTCAAATCAAGCTAATTCTTTTGGACGAGAATTTTTAACAATGCACATATAAGGAAAACAAGCTTAGCCCCCTGGCAGCCATGTTTTTTCAACGGATCGGAAATATTTGAACAATCTTGGTAAAGGGTGCCCCAATGAACATTTGTGCAAAATAATTTTCAAATTGGGCTTATACTTTTAAACAAGAAGATTTTCAAAGTTTTAACAATGCACATATAAGGAGAACAAGCTCCGCCCCCTGGCGGCCATGTTTTTCAACCGATCAGAAATATTTGAACAATCTTGGAGTGCCCCAAGGAATATTTGTGCAAAATAATTGTCAAATCAGGCCAGTACTTTTGGACAAGAAGATTTTTAAAGTTTTAACAATGCATATATAAGGAAAACAAGATCTGCCCCCTGGCGGCCATGTTTTTCAATGGATCGGAAATATTTGAACAATCTTGGTAAAAGGTGCCCCAAGGAACATTTGTGCAAAATAATTTTCAAAACGGGCCAGTACTTTTGGACAAGAAGATTTTTAAAATTTTAACAATGCACATATAAGGAAAACAGACTCCGCCCCCTGGCGGCCATGTTTTTCAACCGATCGGAAATATTTGAACAATCTTGTTAAAGGGTGCCCCAATGTACATTTGTGCAAAATAATTTTCAAATCGGGCCAGTACTTTTGGACAAGAAGATTTTTAAAGTTTTAACAATGCACATATAAGGAAAATAAGCTCCGCCCCCCTGGCGGCCATGTTTTTCAATGGATCAGAAATATTTGAACAATCTTGGTAGAGGGTACCCCAAGGAACATTTATGCAAAATAATTTTCAAATCGGGCTAATACTTTTGGACAAGAAGATTTTTAAGATTTGGCAATTTTCCCCTTTCCTGTTACCACAGCAACCAAAGTTCTCAATGGAATTTAAATCTTTGAACAATTTTGAAAGAAGTCCACCAAAGGAACATATTACATTCCTGTGAAGTTTGGTTGAAATTGGTCAAGTGGTTAAGGAGGAGATGATCTAAATGTCTAAATGTTAACGACGGACGACGCCGGACGGACAAAAAGTGATCAGAATAGCTCACCTTGAGCCTTTGACTCTAGGTGATCTAAAAAAGCTCCGCCCCCTTGCGGCCATGTTTTCAACGGATCGGAAATATTTGAACAATCTTGGTAGAGGGTACCCTAAGGAACATTTGTGCCAAATAATTTTCAAATCGGGCCAGTACTTTTAGACAAGAAGATTTTTAAAGTTTTTACAATGCACATAAAATTATAAGGAAAATAAACTCCGCCCCCTGGCGGCCATGTTTTTCAATTGATCGGAAATATTTGAACAATCTTAGTAGAGGGTACCCTAAGGAACATTTGTGCAAAATAATTTTCAAATCGGGCCAGTACTTTTGGACAAGATGATTTTTTAAGTTTTGGTTAATTTCCCCTTTTTTGTTGCCGTGGCAGCCAAAGTTCTGCATGGAATAGAATTCTTTGAACAAGTTTGAAAGGGATTCACCCAAGGAACATTCCTGTAAAATTATTTTGAATTTGGTTAATTGGTTTAGGAGGAGAAGTGAAGTCATTTGTAGGAAAATGTGACACAAAATATGACCTTGACCTTGATCATTTTGACCTTGAGTGATGTTCCATGACCCAATAATACATCTGACATAGTTTCAGAAAAATTCCATCAGGGCTTGCTAAACCAAGTTAAGTTTTGAGGTTAAGTAACCTAATCAAGTTCAAGTTCTGCTCAAATATGACCTTGACCTTGATAATTTTTATCTTGAGTGATGTTCCATGACCCAATAATACATCTGACATACTTTCAGAAAAATTCCATCAGGGCTTGCTTAACAAAGTTATTTTTTGAGGTTAAGTAACCTAATCAAGTTCAAGTTCTGCTCAAATATGACCTTGACCTTGATAATTTTGACCTTGAATTATGTTCCATGTCCCAACAATACATCTGACATAGTTTCAGAAAAATTCCAGCAGGAGTTGCTGAGATATAATCAAGGTTGAGTTTTGAGGTGAAGTTACCTAACAATGTTCAAGTTCTGCCAAATTATGACCTTGACCTTGACAATTTTGACGTATAATGATGTCCAATGACCAAACAATACATATGACATAGTTTCAGACAAATTCCATCAGTGGTTGCAGATATATAACCAGGGTTAAGTGTTGAGGTTAAGTTACCTAACCAAGTTCAAGTTCTGTCAAAATATGACCTTGACCTTGATAATTTAAACCTTAAATCATGTTCCATGACCCAATAATACATCTGACATAGTTTAAGAAAAATTCCATCAGGGGTTGCTGAGATATAACCAAGTTTAAGTTTTGAGGTTAAGTTACCTAACAACGTTCAAGTTCTGCAAAATTATGACCTTGACCTTGACAATTTTGACGTTGAGTGATGTCCCAAGATATTATGCCAATACACATTCTGATCAAATTTGGTGATGATTGGACTAGGGCTTCTCAAGTTATTGGGCTGACAAGACCAATTTTAGGTAATTTCTATAATTAAAGGGCGATAACTCTCGAGTGACTAGTGATATCAACCTTGTCCAAGATATTATGTCAATATACATTCTGACCAAATTTGGGGATGATTGGATAAAGGCTTCTTAAGTTATTGGGCTGAAAAGATACTGGACACCGCCCGCCTTACTCATACTCCGCAGGTAAAACTATAATACGTTCAAAACAGGCGTAAAAAAACGGGCGTATATAAAGGGCCATAACTTGCATAAAATGCAGGATAGAGTAGTATTGAAGTACTTGAATGCAAAACCTTAACCAAGGTGTGACATGGACGCCCACACCAATACTGACGCCAGGGTGACTAGTATAGCTCTCATATTCTTCGAATAGTCGAGCTTAAAATGAGTCTGGATCCAAAGAATTGGACGATTTTAGGAGAAAACATTGTGAGGATGCTACCTGTAAAGGTTCATTCCAATTGGCACAGTGTTTAGAGAGGCTAAGTTGAGAAAAGTTAACTCACAGAGCACAAACGCACTTGACAGACAATTTCCCATGAGTCTAGCTTGACCGGCTCCAGTGGAGCTTATATTTCAAATTTTAATGTAGAGCTAAATCAGGGTTCGACATTAACGCACGACCGAACGACATTCACTAGTAGATCATTGGTCCGGTCTAGCTACATTAGCATCTGGCAAGACCGACTGGTCGTGTTCTAATTCCGTCAATATCTGCCTAAATTTGTTGTCAAACAAATCAAAAGATCTGATAGATTTACGGTTAAAAATATTGACTGCCGATCCTCTTCTCTCGAATGTTTATTGGAAAATCCGTGTCTTTTCGGACATTTCAATATCGGCTGCGAAAACCAATGTAAACATACCGGAAATTGTTCTAAACTTTTGTCGTAATTGTTGGGATCCCAATTTAATCGTTAGCAGCCGATATTGAAATGTCCGAAAAGTTGTGAATTCTCTTTTAAACATTCGTTGTAAAAATCAATTTTAATTTGTAATCTTGTTCTTTCTCTGCATGTTTACGCAACATTAGTCTTATTATAGTAAATTAAAGTGTTTGATTCAAGTATAAACACAAATGCTAGCTTTATATTTAGCCGATTCATTGATTTGGCATCTCAAAACAATAGTTTAGATACATTGTTTACAGTAGCAGCTTATGATAAATTCTTCATAATGTCGAAGAAACTGTTTCAATTCGGATTTTCTTCCACATAAAAATGATGACAGCGGTAGTATCAATAAAAGAAAAGGAAAGAAAGATTCTAAGAAGCTGTATGAGCAGACGAAACGAAAACGAGTATTTTGTAGTAAATGGAAAGATGAGTTTAAATGGCTCGATTATGAAGCTAATAAAAAAAATGTTATGTACTGCAAAGTTTGCAGAGACTATGATTACTATGAACAATGTGGGCCATTCATTGACGGAAAAAATAATTTCCGAATGATAACATTAAGGGACACAATGAATCTTCTTCCCATCAGATGAGCAATTTCTTCTTTTGCCACAATGTTTTCAAAAGTCGTCTGCTGCAGTCCTGCAGCGGTGTCAGAAAGCGTTTGTATGTGGGAAAAGGTTAATATTTATTATTATATGATGTTCTAACTTCAGAAAAATTATAAGAATCAGAAAAAAGTACTGTATCATTTGTGTTTAAAAACTTTTACTGTTAATTTGAATATTAATCCAAATATACACTACAAACTGAAGATTTACAAAATTAATCCTTTCTTGGTGTATTACATCATTGATAACATTCATTGGCTGGTCCAGTTGAGATAAGGTCAGGTCTAGTGCATTCCAAAACTTACTGGACCACTGGTCCAGTAACTAAAAAAGTTAATGTTGAACCCTGTAAATGCAAATGTTTGACCAATTGAATATTGTTCAATGTTCCCGAGTGAATTATCATGAAGATTTTAGGAAAAATGTGGTCTCGTTAACCTTCACAATTGTTTTCTATGATTTGGTTCTGCAACATACTTGCAGTTGTTTACATGACTTTGATTTTGTTTTATTGGGGTTTTACGCCGCTTACATTATTTCAATTATATCACGGTGACAGTTAACTTATTCATGATCCCTGGGTAAACAAAAGTGTTCACTTGTTCATCAAAAAGTCTTGTCTCGTAATATTCAATTGTCTTTTTTAAGTACCATAATTCCACAATTACACCCAAAAATTGTAACCAGGTAAACATCCAAACGTTTAGTGCAGACTTTCATATGCTTTTTAAGGCGCAAAAATAGAGCAAACCCAACAGCTACATTGTAGTTGAAAACGAATAGCAATGATAAAAATAAATGCGCTTAATAAATGAATATTAATTATCCCCTATGAAAAACAAGAGGGCCATCATATATCGCTCACCTGATTTTATTTTTGTTCACTTTAGCCGTATAAGCCCCGCCCCCTGGCGGCCATAGTTTTCGACCAGTCAGCATGGCTTGACGGAATCTGAGAGGGTCACCCGAGGAATATTTCTACAAAATTATTTGAAAATCGGCCAAACACTTACGGAGGAGAAGATTTTTTAAGTTTTCACTCAAGCCATGTAAGGCAAAATAGGTCGCCCCCTGGGGGCCATGTTTTCGACCAATCAACGTGGCTTGAAGGATTCTGATAGTGGGTCACTTAAGGAACATTCTAAATCATTATCCTGAGAGGTTGTTGACCATCTCCAGGAGCGAATGTAAAGCTAGAATTTCTGTTTTCATTACTGCATCATCCAACGTGTCAATATTGCCAATGTAAAGGACGTTTTCAAAAGGAACCGACCTCTCATGTATATCTAGCTACTGTATAAGTTTGGTAAACATAGGATAATAAATGATGACTTTAACTTGTTCACAAGGTCAATTATAGCAATTGCCAATTTTAAAGGGCCATAATCCCGTCACGCATAAACAGATCTGGGTGGTTTTCGACAGGAACTGAGCTCTCATGTATATCTAGCTTCTGTATATGTTTGGTAAACATCGGATAATAAATGATGACTAACTTGTTCACAAGGTCAATTATAGCAATTTTACCAATTTAAAGGGCCATAATCCCGTAATGCATAAATGGATCTGGCTGGTTTTCGAAGGGAACCGAGCTTTCATGTATATCTAGCTACTGAATAGGTTTGGTAATATCGGATGATAAATGAAGACTTTATCGTGTTCACAAGAAATTGTGGACGGACGATGGACGACAGAAGACTACGTGACAGGTGAGCAAACAAAAATTATGGCTCAACAATAAGTAGTGGTTTGTACTTTCGGTTTATTGATTAAACCAGTGTCCGTAATATTTACATGACTAAAAATTCAAGAAGTAGGGCCGCAAACGAAATACTTATCTGGACTTATATTGGACTTACAACTATCCAATAAAAACGCGATGAAAATTGAAAACACAATTACGACAAAGGTGTGAAATTTTGACATATTGTTGCAAATTGACTGGCGATAACATTCAAATCACTTCCTGTTTGTCACTTTGTTCTTCCTTGACTCGTGATTGCAATCAAGTCCCATTTAAAACGGATTAAAATGGATCAGTGAGAGAACAACCAATTCAATAATTTTTAAGTTTTAATTCATTTACTTTTACAGATGAAAAACAGAAAAATTGCGAAATTATAATTGAGTTCTCGAATACCTATTTTGATAACGTCCGTTCGAGTAATCGGGTATCCGGATCCATCCATTCTTAAAACATAAATTTTGATCTAACATGACCAAGTTTCAAATTGACCTGAGATTTGATAGAATAAAGGATTGGAGGGAAAATGTGCTTTCTTGAGTAGACAATGGAGACAGGGTGATCAGTAACCATAAGGTGAAGGCGAAGGCGAAAGCGTAACACTATTTGCCAAAACTATGTGAGGAAATCTTAGAGCATACTGATTATATCAATTTGGTCATCTGTCAACTCCTTACCTCCGATTCTCTTTTGGTCAAATCTTGCTGTGCCTCCAGATGCATGTCTTTGTTAGATTGTGGTGTTCTGCAAACAAACAGTATCAGAAAAAATGTAATTTACATACAACTGACCATAGCCAATACTGAATAGTTTGCAATAGTATCATATTAATTAGCAAGAACAATAATTGTATTCATGCCATAGAGGATAGATAGGATGATGTCAAAGGTCAAATTCAAGATACAGTTAAGAACATCATAACATTGACAAAAATAGACAAAATAGGAAGTTGTTTAAACAGCATAAGCTACATTCTCAAATTTGCAACATTGGTCAAACTCTGAATCATTGCATTTCCATCAATTACACAATTAATACAACATCATATTTGGGAGAACAGTAGTTGGTTCAATTGAATGTTTTATATAAAGAAGAAGCTTAGCTTTGTCTGTCTTCATTGGCATGCCATCTGAAGTTGCGAGAGACAATTGGACTGACAGTGTTAGTTCCAGATTAATGTTATGTTGGAGTGCAAGGTGTTACTTTACCAGATGTTATGACATAAAGGAGTGAATCAGCGATATCAGTGGCAGCTGGAACACAAGACGACAAACAGTAAAGGTGATTCATGCTATCATCACCACTGAATGGATTCAAAAATGGATTAAAAAAGCCTTCAACTGCTTCCTTCTTCCTCTGATACCATATATGTAGACATGAGTGTTGCCTCTACGTAGTTTGCTCTCATGTGCCTTGTCATGCAACAGCGAAAGTAGGCTGCATAATTCCTACTACATACTAAATCCCTTTGTTTTGGCATGACGGTTAATTGTCTGCTCGATCGTTATATCAAATGCATTTTTGAATCTTGGGACAGCTGACCTTGATACATTGAAAGCATTTTGAACTAACAACTGCTTTGCTCCTGGGTGAGTTTTGTCTAAATTCATAAGGGTCAGGAGATACACTGGAATATATCTGGTATAATTGTTGTGGTCCAGAGCAAAGAACAATGGACATAGTTCATATAATGCTGCAGCATGTAAATCAAGATCATTCTCTTTTGTTGCTCTTATCAGCATGAGAACCATTTTCACAATGTCCATATACTTTCACCAGATCCTGGTAGTTTTCCCATAGTTGCTGCCCTGATTGCTTATTTAAAAGCCTGATACCAAAGACCAAGCAAAGCGTATCAAAGAAACTAACATTCTAACTATAATATTGCTAAATTAAGGAGTCTGCAAATATAGTGGATATGCTTTTTTTGGAAAGAGTAATGTCAAATGTAGCAATGGCATATTCTTCACCAACTTCATGACTTGCAGTCAGCAAAGGCTGTAATATATGTTGTACTGTAGTATCCTCGTTGACTGATGCATAATGTATTCAACAGTTGACTTGTTGCTGAAAGTTGCCTCACCTGTTTTTGAGAGCCATCCTGACCAAGGTGGAACACGTTGAAAATCAGATTGGCTGCCTAACTCTCGACAGAAAAACCAGGTGAAGAATTTGGTCAAAATCATATTCTGGTTCTTATATATGGACCTCTTATTTTGGCTCGTCTTTTAGCTTTGCATAACAGTCCTTCATTTGGACTGCAAGTGGTCTAACAGATCTGTTTTTCGTTTTCATGATCAGGCCACAATTAAAAAATTGTTTATTTGCTGCTTCAGACCCATGCCAATTAGGGGTGGGTAGGTAGGTAGGCAAATCATTTTTTTTCTCAGACCGACTTTTTTTTTTTTTTTTTTTTTTTTAAGGGTCGTAAAAAAAATTCGGCCCGGCGGTTAAAACGTGGGTCCGGCGGAAGCGGCAAACAAACAATTTTTTATTTTAGGCCTCAGTGGACCTTCAGAGGCACTGATTTTGTAATTAGTGCTTCTTACTTGTACGGCTAATTATAATATAATACCATGTGTTGAGTGTGTTGTCCCAGTACCAGGTGGCTTTTCTTCATTTAGATTAAAATTGTCCAGACAGAAGTTCAACACGGCATTGTTATCCACTGATATGTTCACTAGAAGGACCGACTCTGAGGCGGTCACTGAATTGCACATAGCAGTTTCAAGCTCTATCATCTTGGAATATGACTGCCCATGACCATATCGACTAAGAAAAGTGATAAGTTCAGCACTTCCAGTTAAATGTCTTACAGTCATTGGTAATAACATGAGTTTATAGAGGACCCACTCCACATTTGTGGCAGCAAAACATATGTCTTCAGCTATGGAAGATGCATGTCTGTCAGCTTTAGCCCCTCTGAAACTGGTTGAGAAACACGAATAGTATAGAGATACACTTAAACTTCTGGGTCAAATTCGTTACTGTTCCTCTGACCTCATGACAGGTATTGAGTTACTGCTGTGTGCCATATATGGGCAACCCAGGTACAACTAGAGATTGCCTTTTGGAAAAAGCGCTTGTCTCCCCATTTGTGTGGTCGTAGGGGAGGAAAAGAAATGATGGAGATGAATTTTTTAGTTTTGGACTGGAGATGAAGCAACAGTGACAATCCTCAGTTATTGAGCGGAAACCATTTTTCAGCTGAGGGTTACCATGACCTTGGTCTTTGACCTAGTGACCTCAAAATCAATAGGGGTCATTTGCTGCTGGTGACCAACCTGCACACCAAGTATGAAGTTCCTGGGCTCAAGCAATCTTCAGTCATTGAGCGGAAACCATTTTTTTTTCAGCCAAAGGTCACTGCGACCTTGACCTTTGACCTACTGACATCAAAATCAATAGAGGTCATCTACAG
Organism: Serripes groenlandicus; assembly: GCA_031761405.1. Taxonomy (NCBI): domain Eukaryota; kingdom Metazoa; phylum Mollusca; class Bivalvia; order Cardiida; family Cardiidae; genus Serripes; species Serripes groenlandicus. The sequence continues at coordinate 200,194 of JASEVX010000142.1, read as the reverse complement.
GTTAGGACCAAGCTGCAAACCAAGTATGAAGTTCCTGGGTATAAGCGTTCTTGAGTTATTGAGTAAAACACATTTTTCGGCTGAAGGTTACCGTGACCTTCGACATTTGACCATGTGACCTCAAAATCAAACAAATTCCATAAAGGTCATTTACTGGTTAGGACCAACCTGCACACCAGGTATGAAATTCCTCAACATAAGCATTCTTTAGTTATTGAGAGGAAACCATTTTTCAGCTGAAGGTTACCATGACCTTGACCTTTAAGCTAGTGACCTCAAAATCAATAGGGGTCATCTATTGGTGGTGACCAACCTGCACACCAAGTATTAACTTTCATGGCCAAAGCATTCTACAGTTATTAAGCAAAAACAATGTTTCAGCTCATTGTCACTGTGACCTTTCAGCTCAAGGTCACTGTGACCTTGACTTTGACCTCAACATTAATAGGGTCTTCTACTGGGCATGGCCAACCTGCATACCATAGTATGGAGTTCCTCGGCCCAAGCATTCTTCAGTTATTGAGCGGAAACCATTTTTTACCTCACACGGTCACCATGACCTTGACCTTTGACCTTCTGACATCAAAATCAATAGAAGTCATCTACTGGTCATGACCAACCTGCATACCAAGTATGAAGATCCTATGCCCAAGCGTTCTTCAGTTATTGAGCGGAAACAAGTGTGACGGATGTGACCTTGACCACTGTGACCTTGACCTTTGACCTAGTGACCTTAAAATTAATAGGGGTCATTTGCTGGTGGTGACCAACCTGCACATCAAGTATGAAGTTCCTGGGCCCAAGCAAAAACTATTTATCAGCTCATTGTCACTGTGACCTTTCAAGCTCATGGTCAATGTGACCTTGACTTTAGACATACTGACCTCAAAATCAATAGGGGTCTTCTACTAGGCATGGCCAACCTGCATACCAAGTATGGAGTTCCTCAGCCAAAGCGTTATTTAGTTATTGAGCGGAAACTATTTTTTACCTCACAAGGTCACCATGACCTTGACCTTTGACCTTCTGTTATCAAAATCAATAGGGGTCAGCTACTGGTCATGACCAACCTGCATACCAAGTATGAAGTTCCTACGCCCAAGCGTTCTTCAGTTATTGAGCGGAAACAAGTGTGACAGACGGAAGGACGGACGGACGGAACAGGCAAAAACAATATGTCACCCCCATGTAATGGGGGAGACATAATAATATATACAAATTAAGGTGTATGATCAGTTCATGAAAAAGTGTGAAGTGAAAGAAGGCCAAGTTATTAACTTGTACATTGGCAAAGATATGAGCTTGTTGCCTCCTTGTAAATCTCCATTAGAGATGCATATCAAACGTGTAAACTACCAAGCAAGTCTACGTCCCAAAGACAATATAAACAAGGAAAGTGGATGGAATATTAATCTCAAAGACAATATAGACGAGGAAAGTGGATGGAATATTAATCCCAAAGACAATATAGACTATGAATGGCTGAAAGACAGCTTTGTTCCACAGGATCTGCAGGAAATACTGTCACTACAAGAAGTGAATACAACTTCAGCATTGAAAATAATGATGAGCTCGAAATCAGTGTGCTTGATGCAGTGTTTGAAGATGAGATTGATTAATGATAACGTTTTCCATCATTTGTTTCTTTTTCAAATTGGTAATTTTTTAAGATGTCGGTCAAAAAGACGCCTGCAAACATTCATTCATTAGAAAAACAATTATTGTTAGGTGAACTATTGCTAATTTTCGTAAATCAAAATGTAAAATGTATTACAAAATCATAGTAGCGTATGTTACAGTGTATACACTTGATATTATGATAGTCAAATAGTTGATTTAAAAGCCTATACAACTTCCTTTCATTAAACATATTAAACATACAATTATAACAAGAGGGCCATGATGGCCCTGGAATCGCTCACCTGATTATTTTTTTTCACTTCAGCTATATAAGCCCCGCCCCATGGCAGCCATAGTTTCCGACCAATCAACTTGGCTTGAAGGAATCTGATAGAGGGTCACCCTAGGAACATTTCTACAAAATTATTTGAAAATCGGCCAGACACTTTTGGAGGAGAAGATTTTTTAAGTTTTCACTACAGCCATATAAGGCAAAATAGCCCCGCCCCCCCCCCCCCCCCCCTGGTGGCCATGTTTTTCGACCAATCAACTTGGCTTGAAGGAATCTGATAGAGGGTCATCCAAGGAACATTTCTACAAAATTATTTGAAAATCAGCCTGACACTTTCGGAGGAGAAGATTTTTTAAGTTTTCACTTTGGCCATATAAGGCAAAATAGCCCCGCCCCCTGGCGGCCATGTTTTTCGGACCAATCAACATGGCTTGAAGGAATCTGATAGAGGGTCACCCAAGGAACATTTCTACAAAATTATTTGAAAATCGGCCCGACACTTATGGAGGAGAAGATTTTTTAAGTTTTCACTATAGCCATAAAAGGCAAAATAGCCCCGCCCCCTGGCGGCCTTGCTTTTTGACCAATCAACATGGCTTGAAGGAATCTGATAGAGGATCACCCAAGGAACATTTCTACAAAATTATTTGAAAATCGGCCTGACACTTTTGGAGGAGAAGATTTTTTAAGTTTGCACTATAGCCATATAAGGCAAAATAGCCCCGCCCCCCCTGGCGGCCATGTTTTTCGACCAATCAACATGGCTTGAAGGAATCTGATAGAGGATCACCCAAGGAACATTTCTACAAAATTATTTGAAAATTGGCCTGACACTTTCGGAGGAGAAGATTTTTTAAGTTTTCACTATAGCCATATAAGGCAAAATAGCCCCGCCCCCCCCTGGTGGCCATGTTTTTCAACCAATCAACATGGCTTGAAGGAATCTGATAGAGGGTCATCTAAGGAACATTTCTACAAAATTATTTGAAAATCTGCCAACCAGTTTGGGAGAAGAAGAATTTTGAAGTTTTTCGGTTTCGTTGCCATGGAAACCAGAATTTTGCATGGATCCCAAAAATTTGAAGGAATTCTTGTGAGGTCATTGAGAGGATGCTTTCTGTGAAGTTTCATCCAAATTGACCCACTGGTTACTGAGAAGAAGAAGTTGACGGACGACGCACGACGGACGACGGACAAAAGGCGATCACAATAACTCACCTTGAGCAAAGCTCAGGTGAGCTAACAAAACAATATAGTGTAGAAAATTACCTATGAAGGAGGGTTGGTCACCTATTTATATAAATCAAAATGTAAGATATGTTATAAAATCGTAGTTAAGTATATTACAGAGTAAATATTTGATACTATGATAGTCAAAATGCTTGATTTAAAAACCTATTTTACTTCATTTCCTTAAAAATATCACTGTAAGTACCGTTTACCATAAATAAAAATAAAAAATAAATGTTTTTCACTATTTTTTTTTTACAATTTCCATAAGGGTCACGTATTATAAACCGCTATATTTCCGTAAAGAACTAATGCCCAGGTGGCAGAAAACAGGAATAATTATGCTCTTCAGAAAAACAGTGTAGAAAATTCTCTATGGGGGGAGGGGGTTATTGGTGGCCCACGGTCTATATGGTATTGTAATTATTATTATATATAACAGTTGTCCAGTATCATATAGTTTTAAAAAATATTTATCAGTCAATAATGGCAAAAAAGAATGTGCTACAGTTTTGCATGAAATTATTATCTGGAATTCAAATGATATGAGGTGGAATACTGTCGTAAATCAAGTTACAACAGTGTTACGTAAATATATTTCATGATGAAACCTAACCTTTGAGGTGGAAGACTGTAGTAAGTCAAGTTATGACAGTGTTGCATAAACATATTTTATGATGAAACCTATTTTTTGAGGTGGAAGACTGTAGTAAGTCAGTTTTTTATCAAAATCATCTGTTCTGTTAAATGTTTAGAAATAATATCATTATTGCTTTAAAACTAACATATAGTTAAACATTTTAATGTACAAATACTTAAAATATGTCCAACAAAATTAAATTAAGCAAGTTTTTTCCTTCTCCTGAACAATTTTGAAATATGAAGTTACGACAGTTTTGCATTGAGCCCTCGAAATGCTGCCTTCAGATTCAAATCTAATCAGATCCGATTCCTTTTCGCTCACGCTCCAATCCGTTTTTTAAGTATTCTGTCGCTCAAACCATTCTGAATGCTTTTTGCCGTTCCATTCATTGTGATCGCTTTTCTAAGCTCACTCTGAGCGCTTTTGTTTGATCAAATTCCGTTCCAAGATTTGATTGGGTGAAATTAATTTTGTTACATTTAATATATTCTATAATTTGTACCTGGTTTCATTATTTTTTCATGATCTTGTTGAGAAATATAGACTGTATACAAATAGGCACATTACATAAACGACAAACCAATTAGAATGCGTAATCAAGGAAAGTCAAAGTCATTTATTATCTAGTTACTAAATATCCCTTAACCCTTTCCTACATACAACAAATCTGCAGCAGACGACTTTGAAACCATTTCGAAAAATCTCTATAAATGAAAGTATAATCATTGAATAGTGTTGCAAACATTGTGGAACAAGACCTCGGGCTGAGGGTGTCTCGCCGTTCTAGGAAATTTGACCTAGTGACCTAGTGTTTGACCTACCTCACTACCCAGTTTTTAACTTGACCAAGATGTGATCTAATAACTTTTAATGAAATTTAGATAAAAAATGTGATTTCACAAGGTTATTCTTAAATTTGACCTAGTGATGTAGTTTTTGACCCCTCATGACCTATTTGTGAACTTGACCTAGATTTGATGAAAACAAATCTAGAGGTTAGATTTCGTGAAGATTAAATGAAGAAAGAGACTTAAAGAGTGTTCAGAAGATTATTCCAAATTATGACCTTGACCTTGATAATTTTGACCTTGAATGATGTTCCATGTCCCAACAATACATCTGACATAGTTTCAGATTTTTTTTCCAAGGTTAAATGTTGAGGCTAAGTTACATAACAACGTTACAGTTCTGCCCAATTATGACCATTTTGACGTTGAATGAATTGTCCCATGACCTAGAAACATTCCATCAGGGGTTGTGGAGATATAACCAAGGTTAAGTGTTGAGGTTAAGTTACCTAACCAATTTCAAGTTCTGTCAAAATATAACCAAGGTTAAGTTACCTAAAAACATTCAAGTTCTGCCAAATTATGACCTTGACCTCAAAAATGTTGACGTTGAATGATGTCCCATGACCAAACTAAACATCTGACATAGTTTCAGAAAAATTCCATAGGGGTTGCTGAGATATAACCAAGGTTAAGTTTTGAGGTTAACCCTTTCCCACATACGACAATTCTGTAGCAGACAACTTTGATCATATTTTGTCAAACAAGAGGGCCATGAGGCCCTGGAATCGCTCATCTGAGAATGGGCTATTTAAGACAAAATTTCAAGCTGCACAAGTCAAAAATGCAATCTCTATAGTATTAACTAGATTGTTCTACAATTTGGCCTAGTGACTTAGTTGTTGACCTGACCTGACCCATATTCGAACTCACCCTAGATATCATCAAGACAAATATTCTGACAAAGTTTCAATATGCTCAAGCCTAACATGTGGCTTCCAGAGTGTTAACAAGATTTCCCTTAAATTTGGCCTAGTGACCTAGTTTTTGACATGACATGACCCATATTCAAACTTACCCTAGATATCATCAAGACAAATATTCTGACAAGTTTCAATATGCTCAAGCCTAACATGTGGCTTCCAGAGTGTTAACAAGATTTCCCTTAAATTTGGCCTAGTGACCTAGTTTTTGACATGACATGACCCATATTCAAACTTGGCCTAGATATTACCAGGACAAACTTTCTGATAAAGTTTCAACATGCTCAATTTTAAAATGCGGCTTCAAGAGTGTTAACAAGATTTTCCTTAAATTTGGCCTAGTGACCTAGTTTTTGACCTGACATGACTCATATTCGAACTTGGCCTAGATATCACTTAAGACACATATTCTGACAAATTGTTAACATGTTCAAGCCAAAAATGTGGCTTCCAGAGTGTTAACAAGATTTTCATGACATGACCCATATTCGAACTTGACCTAGATATCACTAAGACAAATTTTCCAACATAGTTTCAACATGCTCAAGCCAAAAGTGTAGCTTTCAGAGTGTTAAGAAGATTTTTCTTAAATTTGGCCTAGTGACCTAGTTTTTGACAGGACATGACCTATATTCGAACTAGGCCTAGATATCATTAGGACAAACTTTCTGATAAAGTTTCAACATGCTCAAGCCAAGAATGCGGCTTCCAGAGTGTTAACAAGATTTTCCTTAAATTTGTCCTTGTGACCTAGTTTTTGACCCGACATGACCCATATTCAAACTTGACCTAGATAGCACTAAGACAAATTTTCCAACATAGTTTCAACATGCTCAAGCCCAAAATGTGGCTTCCAGAGTGTTAACAATATTTTTCTTAAATTTGGCCTAGTGACCTAGTTTTTGACCGGACATGACCTATATTCAAACTTGGTCAAATATCATCAAGACAAACTTTCTGACACAGTTTCAACATGCTCAAGTTTAAAATGTGGCTTCCAGAGTGTTAACAAGATTTTCCTTCAATTTGGCCTAGTGACCTAGTTTTTGACCCAACATGACATATATTCGAACTTGGCCTAGATATCACTAAGACAAACATTCTGACAAAGTTTCAACATTCTCAAGTTTAAAATGTGCCTTCCAGAGTGTTATCAAGATTTTCCTTAAATTTGGCCTAGTGACCTAGTTTTTGACCAAACATGACCCAGTTTCGAACTTGGCCTAGATTTGATGGAGATATATGTTCTGATAAATTTCATGAAGATTGGATGCAAAATGTTGCCACTAGAGTGTTAATAAGCAAATGTTGACAACGGACGACGAACGACGGACAAAAGGCGATCACAAAAACTCACCTCTAGCACTTTGTGCTCTGGTGAGCTAAAAATGGAAAATCTCTATAATTGAATGGATAACCTATGACTAAAAGTGGAAAACAATGTGTCAAAGGGAGAAATTGCTCGTTATGAGCAATTTCTTCTTTTGTCACTATGTTTTCAAACAAGAGGGCCATGATGGCCCTATATCGCTCACCTGATTTAATAGAACTTCAATAGTTTTCAAAGTTTTTACTATTTTTAGGCCAATACTTTTGGACAAGAAGATTTTTAAAGTTTTAACAATGCACATATAAGGAAAACAAGCTCAGCCCCCTGGCGGCCATGTTTTTCAACGGATCAAAAATATTTAAACAATCTTGGTAAAGGGTGCCCCAAGGAACATTTGTGCAAAATAATTTTTAAATCGGGCCAGTACTTTTGGACAAGAAGATTTTTAAAGTTTTAACAATGCACATATAAGGAAAACAAGCTCCGCCCCCTGGCCGCCATGTTTTTCAACGGATTGGAAATATTTGTACAATCTTGGTAAAGGGTGCCCCAAGGAACATTTGTGCAAAATAATTTTTAAATCAGGCCAGTTCTTTTGGACAAGAAGATTGTTAAAGTTTTAACAATGCACATATAAGGAAAACTAGCTCCGCTCCCTGGCGGCCATGCTTTTCAACGGATCGGAAATATTTGAACAATCTTGGTAAAGGGTGCCCTAAGGAACATTTGTGCAAAATAATTTTCAAATTGGGCCAGTACTTTTGGACAAGAAGATTTTTAAAGTTTTAACAATGCACATATAAGGAAAACAAGCTCCGCCCCCCCCTGGCGGCCATGTTTTTCAACGGATCAAAAATATTTGAACAATCTTGGTAAAGGGTGCACCAAGGAACATTTGTGCAAAATTATTTTCAAATCGGCCCAGTACTTTTGGACAAGAAGATTTTACAAAGTTTTAACAATGCACATATAAGGAAAACAGGCTCCGCCCCCTGGCGGCCATGTTTTTCAACGGATTGGAAATATTTGAACAATCTTGGTAAAGAGTGTCCCAAGGAACATTTGTGCAAAATAATTTTCAAATCGGGCCAGCACTTTTGGACAAGAAGATTTTTAAAGTTTTAACAATGCACATGTAAGGAAAATAAGCTCCGCCCCCTGGCGGCCATGTTTTTCAACGGATAGGAAATATTTTAACAATCTTGGTAGAGGGTACCTCAAGGAACATTTGTGCAATATAATTTTCAAATCGGGCCAGTACTTTTGGACAAGAAGATTTTTAAAGATTTGGCAATTTTTCCCTTTTCTGATGCAGCAGCAACCAAAGTTCTACTTGGAATTAATTTCTTTGAACAACTTTGAAAGAGGACTACCTAAGGACCATTCCTGTGAAGTTATTTTGAAATCTGTTCATTGGTTTAGTAGGAGAAATCATTTGTAGGAAATTGTTAACAGACGCCGACGACGACGACGACGCAGACGACGCCGGACGGTGAGTGATCACAAAAGCTCACCTTTTAGGTGAGCTAAAAACCGTCTGCTGCAGAGGCGTCAGAAAGCGACTATATGAGGGAAAGGGTTAAGTTACCTAACCAAGTTCAAGTTCTGCCAAATAATGACCTTGACCTTGAAAATGTTGACGCTGAATGATGTCCCATGACCAAACAATATATCTGACATAGTTTCAGAAAAATTCCATCAGGGGTTGCCGAGATATAACCAAGGTTAAGTTTTGAGGTTAAATTACCTAACCAAGTTCAAGTTCTGCCAAAATATGACCTTGACCTTGAAAATGTTGACGTAGAATGATGTCCCATGACCATACAATACATCTGACATAGTTTCATAAACAAGAGGGCCATGATGGCCCTCGATCGCTCACCTTAATTATACAATGTACTGCAATGCAAAACACATCAAGAAAATTATTCTGAATGCAACCTCCACAGTGTTAACAAGATTTTCCTTCATTTGGCCTAGTGATCTATATTTTTTTACCTGATATGACCCATATTCCAACATGGACTATATATCATCAAGACAACATTCTGACAAATTTTAACTTGCTCAAAGTAAAAATGCGGCTTCCGGATTTTGAACAATATTTTCCTTTATTGACCTTGTTTCTGACCCAATATGACCCATATTCGAACTTGACCTAGATATAATTCAGACAAACATTCTGACCAAATTTCATCCAAAGTGTTTACACGATTTTCCTTCAATTTGGCCTAGTGACCTAGTTGTTGACCATACATGATCCATATTCGAAATTGGCTTAGATATCATTTAGATAAACATTCTCATTAAATGTCAAGCTGCTGTAGCAAAAAATGCCACTTCTACAGAGTTAACAAGATGTTCCTTCAATTTGGCCTAGTGACCTAGTTTTTGACCATACATGATCCATATTCGAAATTGGCTTAGATATCATTTAGATTAACATTCTCATTAAATGTCAAGCTGCTGTAGCAAAAAATGCCACTTCTACAGAGTTAACAAGATGTTCCTTCAATTTGGCCTAGTGACCTAGTTTCTGACCCAATATGACCCATATTCGAACTTGACCTAAATATCTTTAAGACAAACATTCTGACAAAATTTCAAACTTCTGAAGCAAAAAATGCGGCGGCCTCTAGAGTGTTAAGAAGATTTCCTTCAATTTGACCTAGTGACCTACATTTTGACCCAACATGACCCTTGATCAAACTTGACTTACATATCATCAAGAAAAACATTCTGATAAAGTTTCATCATGCTCAAGTTAAAAATGCAGTATCAAGAGTGTTAACAAGATTACCCTTCAATTTGGCCTAGTGACCTAGTTTTTAACCCGGCATGACCCATATCCGAACTTGGCCTAGATATAATTTAGACAAACATTCTGACCAAGTTTCAAGCTGCTTAAGCAAACAAGAGGGCCAAGATGGCCCTAAATCGATCACCTAATTGATAGTAAATTAGTAGCAAATATTTAACTGCAAATATCTGGAAAATTTTATCAAGGAGTGCAAATGAAACTGAAAGGAGTGGACACTTCTCAAGAAACAGCTTATCAGTAGAGGCCATTTATATCTTGAAATCTAACAAGAACTTTAATAAGAATGGAATTATAAAGTTTGTCATTTTGCACCTTTCCTGATGCCGACTTGCTGCCCTGTTTTTCAACAAAATCAATATGGCTTCAACAATTTATTTAGAGGGTCACTTTAGAAACATTTCTACCAAATTATCTTGCAATCGCACAAGTAGGTTATGGCGGAAAAGGATTTTAAGATTTGGGTATTTTTCTCACTTTCTGATGCCGCAGCAACCAAAGTTCTCAATGGAATTTAAATCTTTGAACAATTTTGAAAAAGGACCACCAAAGGAACATTCTTGTGATGTTTTGTGGAAATTGGTCTATTGGAATGGTAGGAGCTGGTTGTCATTTGTAGCTAAAAGTTCAATTTACCCTTTTTGTGATGACGCCTGGTTGATATGATTGTGTAACCAATCAAAACGGATTAAACAAATTAAATAGAGGATCATTACAGTAAGATTCGTATTATATTTTCTTAAAATCAGACAAACACTTTCATAAAAATGGAATTTTCAAATTTTGTCATTTTGCCCCTTTTCTGATGCCGCCTGACTGCCATGTTTTTCGACCAATCAGTATGACTTGAACAATTTTTATAGAGGGTCACCCAAGGATCATTTCTACCAAATTATATTTGAATCTGACAGGCAGATTCGGAGGAGAAGATTTTCAAAGTTTGGACATTTTGTCCCCTTTCTGATGCCGCAGCAACCAAAGTTCTCATTGGAATTTTAATCTTTGAACAATTTTGAAAGAGGACCACCAAAGGAACATTCCTGTGATGTTTTGTGGTAATTGGTCTATTGGAATGGTAGGAGATGGTTGTCATTTGTAGCTAAAAGTTCAATTTACCCCTTTTGTGATGACGCCTGGTTGCTATGATTGTGTAACCAATCAAAACGGCTTAAACAAATTAAATAGAGGATCATTACAGTAAGATTCGTATTATATTTTCTTAAAATCAGACAAGCATTTGCATTCTGCAGGTGATCTAAAAATGCGGCATCCAAAGTGTTAACAAGATTTTCTTTCAATTTGGACTAGTGACCTAGTTTTTGACCCCGCATGACCCATATTTGAACTTGGCCTAGATATCATTTAGCTCAACATTCTGACCAAATTTCAAGCTGCTGAAGCAAAACATGCGGCTTCTACAGAGTTAACAAGATTTTCCCTCAATTTGGCCTAGTGACCTAGTTTCTGACCCAATATGACCCATATTCAAACTTGACCTAGATATATTTAAGACAAACATTCTGACAAATTTTCAACATGCTCAAGTTGAAAATGTAGCCTCTACAGTGTTAACAAGATTACCCTTCAATTTGGCCTAGTGACCTAGTTTTTGACCCGGCATGACCCATATTTGAACTTGACCTAGATATTTTTAAGACAAACATACTGACAAAATTTCAAACTGCTGAAGCAAAAATTGCGGCCTCTGGAGTGTTAACAAGATTTTCCTTCAATTTGACCTACTGACCTACTTTTTGACCCGACATGACCCATGTTCAAACTCGACCTACATATCATCAAGACAAACATTATGATAAAGTTTCAACATGCTCAAATTGAAAATGTGGCCTGTAGAGTGTTAACAAGATTTCGCTTCAATTTGACCTAGTGACCTCGTTTTTGACCTCATATGGCCCAGTTTCGAACTTGTCCAAGATTTGATGGAGATGAATGTTCTGATACACTTTCATGAAGATTGGATGCAAAATGTAGCCTGTAGAGTGTTAACAAGCTGAAATGTTGACGACGCACGACGGACTTCGTGCTAAAAATCCATTAGGGGTTGCCGAGATATAACCAAGATTAAGTTTTGAGGTTAAGTTACCTAACCAAGTTCCAAGTTCTGCTAAAATATGACCTTGACCTTGACAAATTTGACGTTGAATGTTGACCCATGACCATACAATACATCTAACAAAGTTTCAGAAAAATTCCATCAGGGGTTGCTGAGATATAACCAAGCTTAGGTTTTGAGGTCAAGTTACTAACCAAGTTCTGCCAAAATATGACCTTGACCTTGACAAATTTGACGTTGAATGATGTCCCATGACCAAACAATACATATGACAAAAGTTTCAGAAAAATTCCTGCAGGGGTTGCTGAGATATAGTGATTTGTAAAAGTGGCCGCCGCCGACGCCGCCTCCGTCGCCGGAAAAGTGACTGCTATACATCCTGTCTCACTCCACTATCGTGGGCGAGACAAAAAGGAGAACTTGCTAATTTTGAACAATTTCTTCTTTAGTCAGAATAATGTTTTCAAAAGACGTCTGCTGCAGAGGCATCAGAAAACGTCTATAAGTGGGAAAGGGTTAATCCATAATTGATATCACATCTTTAATTTTCCTTTAATACACTTTTGAAATTGGAGAATGTTTTGAAAATTACATATTCGCCCTATTGCTACATTGATTTCGACATTGTATTTTGTCAATCTTACAGATAATTATTAATATATTATTTCCTTATTGCAAGTTTGACAAACTAGCCTTTGCTCGACAAAATGACCATGTATACAAGGTCTCTGATTATCTGTAATCTTTAATAATCGTGTTAAAAAATGAAGACCGTATACATTTAGATATATTAAACACATGATAAACTAATTAAAAATGCGTGATAAAGGAAAGGTGAAGTGACTAAATCAGAAGATCTTGATTTTGCTGAACAAACTGTAAAAATAGGAGAATATTTTGAAAATAACACTTTCACTCTTTTCTCACATTGATTTCAATATTGTATTTATTTCTTTTTTCAATCTTACGGATACATAAATTACTTCATTATTTCACATTCGACACATGCTCCTTTGCTCGACAAAACAACCATATTTAGGCTCCTTTGCGCGACAAAACGACCATATTTAGAACAGATAAAAGGATCAAAATAATCAATCTACACTATTGTAAATAATTAGTCGCCTGGCAGAAGCCCGCGACTTATATTTTTTAATAGCTTTTCGGAAATGACATGGGAGGACGAGTTATTATTAGAATTTATTTTTTTTAAATATCTTGAACATATTACAATTGTGTTTGTTTAAAAACACTTAGTTATGACACATCTAAAACGAAATAATTAATTCGATGTTTTAAGTATTTCTTATTTACGAAGACAAAAGAGTGCCTGTTAGACTTGCAGACAGACTGTTATGTGTCAATATCGAGATATAAATCACGTTGAATTCTCCTTTTAAGGTAGTAGGGCCCTAATGGGCATCATTTAAAACTATGATCAGCTTGATAATTTCTTAATGTGTATTATTTCCTAGATTCAAAACAAAATTTAAAAGAAATTACCCGAGAGACAAGAAAATCCTTTATTTCATTTATTTTTCAACATTTTGGTAATAATTTGGTATCAAAGTAACAAGAAATATATTTGCTTTCAGAAATAATACATTATTTAACACATCACCAACAAATATAATCAAACTGTACTGAAATAGCCATATGGTATTACAATTTTAACATACTGTTTTGACCGCGTCAGGTTTTTTTTTTACCTTATATAAAAGGGACCGTTTAAAGGCCCCTTCCCCTCAGAAAATAAGCATAGTTTTTCCCCTAAAAGTATAAATTCCCCTCCGAATCATTGCCGAAATGCAAAACTTGCCATAGTAAACATGAAAATTCTGGACCCCACAAGGACTCTGTACATAGATAGATACACTCAATCAAGACAAGATGTGAATGTTTTCAAGTTAATTGTTGACAAAGCAGTTAATAAATGTAAAATGTAAAACAAGAAACCATTAGTAGAAATCTGTACAATTTTTCCCCTCTTTTTCACTAAAACGCAGCGAAATTTTCCCCTTCTCAAAGGCCCCAGGCCCCTTCCCCTTTTTCAGAAAAAAATCCTGAGCGTAAAATTGAAACAACGACGTTTAAAAGCAAAATCAACAAGTTCTAAAAATACTCATGACCTGTTCTTTATTAATAATTAACTTTAACCTTTTGGGAATATTATGCCAAAAATTCAAAATGTTTTACACTCTCATTTTAAAAAGACAGAGTTTGAAATTCCCAACCACCTATTTTAGCCATGACTGCAAGTAATACAAGAGCTGTCGGAGGACAGCATGCTCGACTATTCCAGCACTTATTTGATTACTGAGATAATGGACTCTAATGTAGTTGCATGCTAAACATTAACCACAATGTCTTAAAGGGTGATAATTTGCATTATATGCAGGATAGAGTTATTTAATTTGATTATTTTCATAGGTGTGATGGTTGGAAAGGGTTGTATAATGTTTCAATGGAATGCATCCAGTAGTTACTAAGATATGGACTCTTAATGTAGTTGCACGCAAACCTTTAACCATAGGGCAACAATTTGCACCATATGCAACTAGTTCAAAGTTATTGCAAACAAGAGGCCCATGAGGGCCTATGCTCTACTGGTATGGTTCTTTGGTCATTTTCAATCCAGAGCATGTATGTATGGTGAAGATCGGATAGTAAATGGAGGCTCTTTTGTGTTCACAAGCTGTATTATAGCAATTTTTACAATTTCATGGGCCATAATCCAGTCTTGCATGGGCGGATCTAGCTGGTTTTCAAAAGGAACCAAGCTCTCATCAATATTTAACTACTATCTAAGTTTGGTGAAGATCAGATAGTAAATGGAGCCTCTATTGTGTTCACATGCTCAATTATAGCAATTTGGACAATTTCAAGGGCCATAATCCAGTTTTGCATGGGCGGATCTGGCTGGTTTAGGAAAGGAACCGAGCTCTCATGGATATCTTACTACTGTATAAGTTTGGTTGAGATACAATCAAAAGTGAAGACTATCGTGTTAAAAAGTTCTTTTATAGCAATTTTGACCATTTCAAGGGCCATAATCCAGTCATGCATGGGCGGATCTGGCTGGTTTTCGAAAGGAACCGAGCTTTCATGGATATCTAACTACTGTATAAGTTTGGTTGAGATACAATCAAACGTGAAGACTGTATCGTGTTAACAAGCTCTTTTATAGCAATTTTGACCATTTCAAGGGCCATAATCCAGTCTTGCATGGGCGGATCTGACTGGTTTTCAAAAGGAACCGAGCTCTCATAGATATCTAACTACTGTATAAGTTTAGTTGAGATACAATCAAAAGTGAAGACTGTATCGTGTTAACAAGCTCTTTTATAGCAATTTTGACCATTTCAAGGGCCATAATCCAGTCATGCATGGGCGGATCTGGCTGGTTTTCGAAAGGAACCGAGCTCTCATGAATATCTAACTACTGTATAAGTTTGGCTGAGATACAATCAAACGTGAAGACTGTATCGTGTTAACAAGCTCTTTTATAGCAATTTTGACAATTTCAAGGGCCATAATCCAGTCTTGCATGGGCGGATCTGGCTGGTTTTCGAAAGGAACCGAGCTCTCATGAATATCTAACTACTGTATAAGTTTGGTTGAGATGCAATTAAAAGTGAAGACTGTATCGTGTTAACAAGCTCTTTTATAGCAATTTTGACCATTTCAAGGGCCATAATCCAGTTATGCATGGGCGGATCTGGCTGGTTTTCGAAAGGAACTGAGCTCTCATGGATATCTAACTACTGTATAAGTTTGGTTGAGATACAATCAAAATGAAGACTGTATCGTGTTAACAAGAAATTGTTTACGGACGGACGGACGCACGCACGCACGGACGACGGACACATCGCCACGACATAAGCCCTTCTGGCCTTTGGCCAGTAGAGCTAAAAATAGTGGTTTTTTTTGTTAAAGGTCAAGGTGACCTTGACCTTTGACCTTATGATCCCATGACCTGTTTGAGTCAAGTGCTGATCATGACCATTACCCAAACTAAGTTTCAGGGTCATAGGCCTAAGCAATCAGTAGTTTTAAAGCAAGGAATGTTTCTGTATTGAAGGTCACAGTGAACTTGACCTTTAACCTATTGACTCCAAACTCTATAGGCATCACCATCTTGTTATGATGTATGTCCATACCAAGTTTGAAGAGTAGGCCTAGGGGTATGTAAGTTATAAGGGTAAATGCTAGCTTTCACAAAAATGTTAACCATTAACTGTTTCTTTACAGAAAGGTCACATTGACTTTGACCTTTGACCTAGTAACTCCAAACTCTCTAGGCAAAACCAACTTGAAGATCACAGGCCTAAGTGTATGTTAGTTATAAGGGTAAATGCTAGCTTGCAAGAAAACTTTAACCATGAACTGTTTCCATATAAAAGTTCACAGTGACCTTGACCTTTGACCTACTGACTCCAAAGTTTATAGGCATCACCAACTTGCTATGAAGAATGTCCATACAAAGTTTAAAGACCATAGGCCTAGGCGTATGTTAATTATAAGGGTACATGCTAGCTTGCACAAAAACTTTAACCATGAACTGTTTCTATATAGAAAGTTACAGTGACCTTGACCTTTGACCTACTGACTCCAAACTGTGTAGGCATCACCAACTTGCTATGAAGTATGTCCACACCAAGTTTGAAGATCATTGGCCTAGGAGTATGTAAGTTATAAGGGTAAATGGTAGCTTGCACAAAAACTTTAACCAACAGCAACGCCGACACCGACGCCGGGGTGACTACAATAGCTCCCCTTATTCTTCGAATAGAGCTAAAAATCTTCAAAGAAGCTAATATTTATGTGTAGAAATGTATTTAATTACTTTTTAATGAAAATACAATATAAACTTCTGTAAAAAATGTTAGCTAATGAAAAAAAATACAAAAAAAGAAAAAAAATAGTTGTGGTTCTGGATGGATTCGAACCACTACCTTGAAACCCTCAAAAGATTTGAAGTCCTGTGCTTAACAACATAGGCTAAAGCATTAAAATGGAAGAGTTTCAAGTGGAGGTTTTCATTAGAGTTCTACTACCTTAATAATAGCAATTTTAACTTACTGAATGTTATTTTCATGTTCAAAGAGATGTCTTGATTTGTGTAGAATTCATTTAATAATGTTAATCCATGTATAACTAGGAACTGTTTCTTAGCTAAATATAGTATGCTCTGAAAAATGTTAATCACGTGACTAGCGCATACCGACTGCGTGGATTTTTAATTTTTGCACACGTCACTGTTTACAACTGTTCTCACTGGTTAATTCACTACACAGACTTAAATTATTTTATTTTTAACACAAAATATAAAATTCACATAAAAGATAATATAGAAATGCTTTTTCTCTCTTGAATGCAGTGGAATAAAACATGCACTAAAGCTTTGCCTGATTTTTTATTCACTTTCTTCGATGTCACAACAACTCGATCTTGACTTGAGGTCAACATTTCGAAAGTTGCTCAACACCTAATATTACAGATAGATAGCTAACATTACACACTTAAATGATTAAATATATGTGATATTAAATGTTTATTTGGTTTGAAACAAATTAAAAACAGAACAAACTCTGATAAACAATAATTTTAGAAATAAAGAAAATCGGGTCTTTCGCACCCAATTAATTTCTTACTTGCCACCTTTTAAATAGTAATGGGACTCGCAACTGGCATTTCTCTAGCACCATACATATATTGTATGCATCAATGATTTAGCTGATATGGTGTTTCAAGTGTGGTCTACTTTTTAAACATATGAGGATAAATTTTAACATCTTTGAAATACTTATTATAATTATTATTAAAAAGGAGGAAGTTCATATCTTCAGCAATTTAACCATTTTCTCAATATTCTAAACGTTTAAAGGTTTTCATAGTTGCTTCAGACAAGGAAAGGGTTAAATAGCTTTTTATTGCATGTAGGTTTAAATCCCAAACTGTATTTGTTGTGGTTTTATTGACAAATACAAAAAATCCAAAATCCTGATCAAAAGAAATCCTGAAATTTGTACGTGGAATTTCAAAAATCCTGGAATTAGTCCTTAATTAAAACATTATGTGTATGTTTAGACTAATGAATGTCAAGAATGCATGTAAGTCAAAAAATAAACTAATGTAGTCTTTTCCAGCGACATTTATGCCTTGCATCAACTTTCTCTTGTATACTTTTACAGTATATATTTGATAATCTATTCCAGGGTATACAAGACGAATGTTCGACGCGAAATGTCAAAGAGAAGCCGCAATTTTTCGTTGTACATGTAGAAATAAGAAAAAAGAACATTTAAATCCACAAACATTAGAACAATTTAAACTGTAGACGGTAATATCCTTTTGAAGACTGTTGTATACTTCAAATTATCTCCCTTTAAGCAATACCAGGATTTTTACCTAGTGATTCGTATGAATAAGATTGACAAACATTGAAATTATATGAATAAAAACTATTATTTAAATTAATAACAACATCAAAATTAAATTTAAGCCAAGATAAATGTGTACACATTTCATTAATTGTTTATAGATACCCTAATGTATAGGTATGAATATAACATTTATAAACTTATAAACAAATTTTCATTTCAACATATTAAGGCTGTTGACTGTGAATCTCGCAGGAACACCCATTTCAATATACCAAACATGTTAAAGTAAATTTAAGTAATAACCGTTCACTAGAAACGTCCGTTTGTGTATAAGTATATTTCCAATATTTGCAATTTTATATTGAGACTAGCTAACCCGGCACAACTTGAACTTCCTCTACCAAATTGGTTGTTGTATGTGGGAAACGGTTAGCTGTTGAACATGTATTTAAATATTTAACTCTGTTAAATAGTTGTATTCCCTTTAAATTGTCATACAGGTGTATTATTAGACAAAGGTGTCAGACCAAATGGGAAAAATCTTTGCTGCACTTAGTTAAATTGTGGCACAGTGCGTACTTCTTTAAATTACCTCCGTATAAGTACTACCAGGATTTTTTTCTTGTGATTCGTATGAATAAGTTTGATAAACATTAAAATTTGAACTAGACAGCAAAATTTTTCTTGAAACAGATATTTCTGTGGTTTATATATGTTCATGTCTGCACTTTGCGATGACAATTGTGAAAATGAAAATCTATAATGGGAAACGGTTAACTGTTGAAAATGTATTTAATTGTTTAACTCTGTTAAATATTTGTATTCTCTTTAAATTGTTTATTTAAATCGTCATACATGTGTATTATTAGAAAAAGGTGTCAGACCAAATGGGAAAGATATTTGCTGCACTTAGTTAAATTGCGCGTATACTTCAAATTACCTCCCTTTAAGTACTACCAGAAAATTTTTTTCTTGTTATTCGTAAGAATAAGTTTGATAAACATTAACATTTCAACTAGATGGCAAAATTTATCTTGAAACAGATATTTCTGTGGTTTATATATGTTCATGTACATATTCACTTCTTCATCTAATTACTGCGTAATATATGACAGCATGTAAGAAACCAGATTACATTTACTGCACACCTCTCTTGTTTATGGTTCCCGGTTTAACATACTATCAAACTAATAAAGCGTCTGAAGCAGGTAACCAATTCAGTTTTTACTGTTTAGACTAGATACAGTATGAATTTCGCTTAAATAAAAATGTACATACATTCAATTAATATACTGGTCTTTGTCTTTTGTTTTTAATTTGTAAAACTCACACATGTATATAGAGTGTAAAAGGGATGTTTTAAAAGTCATTACCTTAAATAATGTACTTAGTAAGGACAAAGAGAAATCAAGATATGTGGTCACGCTGGCAGGTCTAAATATTCTCCTTGTCCGAAATCTCTAAGCATCCCTACAGGAAGCCGCCTCCTGGCAGCTTCCAATGATTGATTGGGTCTTTCTAAATCATCTGCTGATTATTTCTTCAGTTAGAACTAGAGGTTGTTTTTGGGAAAAACGTATGTCTCCCCCAAGGGGTATTTGTCTGGCTGACTGTATTTTGTCAGTTAGTGATTTATTTTAAAAAAGGGCAATAACTCATCCAAAAGTAGGTCAAATTAAACGCCCTCGTAATATGCGCAACAACACATTGTACCGATGACTCCTGTGAAGTTTCATAGAAATGTGGCAAAGGGGTTGTGAGATGAAGGCCGGACAAGAATGAAATGGCAATTTTAAAACAAGAGGGCCATGATGGCCCTGGAATCGCTCACCTAATATTTTTTTTCACTTTAGCTATATAAGCCCCGCCCCCTGGCAGCCATAGTTTCCCACCAATCAACTTGGATTGAAGGAATCTGATAGAGGGTCACCCTAGGAACATTTCTACAAAATTATTTGAAAATCGGCCAGACACTTTTGGAGGAGAAGATGTTTTAAGTTTTCACTATAGCCATATAAGGCAAAATAGCCCTGCCCACTGGCGGCCATGTTTTTTTACCAATCAACATGGCTTGAAGGAATCTGAAAGTGGGTCATCCAAGGAACATTTCTACAAAATTATTTGAAAATCGGTCTGACACTTTCGGAGAAGAAGATTTTTTAAGTTTTCACTATAGCCATATAAGGCAAAATAGCCCCGCCCCCCTGGCGGCCATGTTTTTCAACCAATCAACATGGCTTGAAGGAATCTGATAGAGGGTCATCCAAGGAACGTTTTTACAAAATTATTTGAAAATCAGCCAAACACTTTCGGAGGAGAAGATGTTTTAAGTTTTCACTTTGGCCATATAAGGCAAAATAGCCCCGCCCCCTGGCAGCCAAGTTTTTCGACCAATCAACATGGCTTGCAGGAATCTGATAGAGGGTCACCCAAGGAACATTTCTACAAAATTATTTAAAAATCGGCCCGACACTTATGGAGGAGAAGATTTTTTAAGTGTTCACTATAGCCATAAAAGGCAAAATAGCCCCGCCCCCTGGCGGCCATGTTTTTTGACCAATCAACATGGCTTGAAGGAATCTGATAGAGGGTCACCCAAGGAACATTTCTAAAAAATTATTTGAAAATCGGCCTGACACTTTTGGAGGAGAAGATTTTTTAAGTTTGCACTATAGCCATATAAGGCAAAATAGCCCCGCCCTGGCGGCCATGTTTTTCGACCAATCAACATGGCTTGAAGGAATCTGATAGAGGGTCACCCAAGGAACATTTCTACAAAATTATTTGAAAATCGGCCTGACACTTTCGGAGGAGAAGATTTTTTAAGTTTTCACTATAGCCATATAAGGCAAAATAGCCCCGCCCCCCCTGGCGGCCATGTTTTTCGACCAATCAACATGGCTTGAAGGAATCTGATAGAGGGTCATCTAAGGAACATTTCTACAAAATTATTTGAAAATCTGCCAACCAGTTTGGGAGAAGAAGAATTTTGAAGTTTTTTCAGTTTCGTTGCCATGGAAACCAGAATTTTGCATGGATCCCAAAAATTTGAAGGAATTCTGGTGAGGTCATTGAGAGGATGCTTTCTGTGAAGTTTCATCCAAATTGACCCACTGGTTACTGAGGAGAAGAAGTTGACGCACGACGCACGACGCACGACGGACGCCGGACAAAAGGCGATCACAATAACTCACCTTGAGCAAAGCTCAGGTGAGCTAAAAAGGGCAATAACTCAACCAAAATTAGGTCAAATTAAACGCCCTCGTAATATGCGCAACTAGACGTTGTACCGATGACTCCTGTGAAGTTTAATAGAAATGTGGCAAAGGGGTTGTGAGATGAAGGCCGGACAAGAATGAAATGGCAATTTTAAAAAAAGGGCAATAACTCAACCAAAATTAGGTCAAATTAAACGCCCTCGTAATATGCGCAACTAGAAGTTGTACCGATGACTCCTGTGAAGTTTCATAGAAATGTGGCCAAGGGGTTGTGAGATGAAGGCCGGACAAGAATGAAATGGCAATTTAAAACAAGAGGGCCATGATGGCCCTGGAATCGCTCACCTGATATTTTTTTTCACTTTAGCTATATAAGCCCCGCCATCTGGCGGGCATAGTTTCCAACCAATCAACTTGGCTTTAAGGAATCTGATAGAGGGTCACCCTAGGAACATTTCTACAAAATTATTTGAAAATCGGCCTGACACTTTTGAAGGAGAAGATTTTTTAAGTTTTCACTATAGCAATAAAAGGCAAAATAGCCCCGCCCCCTGGCGGCCATGTTTTTTGACCAATCAACATGGCTTGAAGGAATCTGATAGAGGGTCATCCAAGGAACATTTCTACAAAATTATTTGAAAATCGGCCCGACACTTTTGGAGGAGAAGATTTTTTAAGTTTGCACTATAGCTATATAAGGCAAAAAAGCCCCGCCCCCCCCTGGCGGCCATGATTTTCGACCAATCAACATGGCTTGAAGGAATCTGATAGAGGGTCACCCAAGGAACATTTCTACAAATTCATTTGAAAATCGGCCTGACACTTTTGGAGAAGAAGATTTTTTAAGTTTGCACTATAGCCATATAAGGAAAAATAGCTCCGCCCCCCCCTGGCGGCCATGTTTTTCAACCAATCAACATGGCTTGAAGGAATCTGATAGAGGGTCACCCAAGGAACATTTCTACAAAATTATTTGAAAATCGGCCTGACACTTTTGGAGGAGAAGATTTTTTAAGTTTGCACTATAGCCATATAAGGCAAAATAGCCCCCCCTGGCGGCCATGTTTTTCGACCAATCAACATGGCTTGAAGGAATCTGATAGAGGGTCACCCAAGGATCATTTCTACAAAATAATTTGAAAATCGGCCTGACACTTTCGGAGGAGAAGATTTTTTAAGAATTTTGAAGTTTTTTTCATTTCGTTGCCATGGAAACCAGAATTCTGCATGGATCCCAAAAATTTTAAGGAATTCTGGTGAGGACATTGAGAGGATGCTTTCTGTGAAGTTTCATCCCAGTTGACCCACCGGTTACAGAGGAGAAAATGTTGACGGACGACGGACGACGGACGACGGACATAGGGCGATCACAATAACTCACCCTGAGCACTTCGTGCACAGGTGAGCTAAAAAGGGCAATAACTCATCCAAAAGTAGGTCAAATTAAACGCCCTCGTAATATGCGCAACAAGACATTGTACCGATGACTCATGTGAAGTTTCATAGAAATGTGGCCAAGGGGTTGTGAGATAAAGGCCGGACAAGAAATGTGGACGTACAGACAGACAGACAGACGGCGCAGGCAAAAGCAATATGTCTCCTCAGACATGTTTCTTAATAATAAGGTTCCAAAATAATCATAACAAGAGTGCCAGTGCCGCCACAAAATATAAAGATCAAGATTGGTCCTTTTTATTATTGCTTTTAACATGTCTGTATACATAAGCTCAAAATGAAGTCTGTGAGACCAGTTAGCTTAGCTGGAAGAGACAGGGACCTGAGATCATGGTTGCCTGGGTAGTAGGTTCGATCCCTGCAGGGGCAGTCGGGTGTTTCCTTGAGCAAAACAGTTTATCCACACTTGTTCAGAGTTGAAAGCCTTACTCTGCTTACCAGCCTAGCTGACTTTGGTATTAACTAAAGAAAATAGGATACATATAAATAGAGATAGAACCCTATAGAGGCTTCCGATATGAAAGTAGGTCAAATGGCAGTGTCGATATGTATCCTTTTTTTCCTTCTGAGCATAACATCCAGTAAAAATCACTCTACCGGATAGTCCCTGCTTTATGCACTTCTACCTGTTTGGAAACTTGAGTTGCGTTCTTAAGTGAATATGCTATAGAGACCCAAGTTTCGAACTATTGCAAAAATTGCTGAACCGAAAAATCCCTGCTTCATGCACATCTACCCATTATAGTAAAGATATTGACCAGGTTTTGAAAAGATTCAGTCAGAAACGTAGGAAGAGTTGCATTCACAAGCCGCAATATCAATCAGCTACAGAGACTAAGTTACAAGAGACATAAATCTTGCAAAAATCAATGAACCGGAAAATCGCCGCTTCATGCACATCTACCCATTATAGTAATGACATTGACCAAGTTTTGAAAAGATTCGGTCAGAAACATAGGAGGAGTTGCATTCACAAGGCTGCAATATCAATCAGCTACAGAGACTAAGTTACAATTTAAGGGACATAAATCTTGCAAATATCAATGACCGGAAAATCGCCGCTTCATGCACATCTACACATTATAGTTATGATATTGACCAAGTTTTGAAAAGATACGGTCAGAAACGTAGGAGGAGTTGCGTTCACAAGAAATGGACGTACGGACGGACGGACAGACAGAGAAGATGACGCCAATATATGACCGCCTCTGGCAACGTATAAAAATTGATAAATTGTTGCAATCGCTCAATATGATCCAAGCGATCATAATTATGATTGGTTTGTTTCAATCAGAGCGCTAAATTCCAATCTGCTCTTACAGCATCCCAACTTAGTTAAAATTGCCCCCAAGATCTATTCACAGTCCAAATAGATTGTCAATGTCATGATGTTCTTAACTGGAGCAGTGACTTAATTTTGATATGTATATCAAAAATTTGATAAATGTAGAGTATAGGTATACAGTATAGGAAACTTGACCTGGACAAGTTGTTCCTTCAAGAAGGTCAAAGGTCAAAGTTTCATTGGCATAATTCTGGTACAGAACAATTCAATAAACAAAGTGACAACTATATGCTTTCCCAAACTAGTTTAAGGAGCATAACAATATTTTTTACCCTTATACCCAGCTTAGCATAGTAAGGTCTAAATGTTTAGGAGGTACATGGACAAATAATAAAATGTCAAGGTTAAGGTGTATGACCTTAAAGTGGTGAATGTCACCCTCAGCACCACATTGGCCACTAGCTCAACATGTATTGGTTCACCTTGTTTAATATCTAAAGGTATTAAAGTGTAAATGAAATGCCATAAAGTTAAGCGTGGGGTCAAGGTCACAGTCACCTTAAGTTAGTAAATGAGACACCATCTTCAAAAGATGAATTAGCATTTGTAAGTTACACAGTATAGGAAATATTATCTGCATTTTTTTTCTCCAAAGTCCAAAGTCAAGATGACTTCCCCAGGTCATGCATCTGTAAATGCCATGTTTAATATCTATAAAGATTAAAGTCTAGGAGATAGCACTTGGACACATTTTTTTCATAACATTGTAAAATTACAAAATGTATCTGCACATGGGTCGATCTAGAGCTAAAATGTCTATATGAAATATTTTTTTATTATTTGAAATGCTTGTGTATTTCTAGTTTACTGCATTGGATATGTGAAAGTGAGTTTACAGGCTATGTTCATATATATATATGATGTAGTGAAAGTGTTCAAAATGGAGATTTATGAGAATTTAACCTTGCACGCAAATAGAAACTAGGGATAGGGTGTACCAAACTGTGCAGAGTTGTGATGGGCTACTCAAATTGGGAAACCCCTTTTAAGTCACACATTCCTTCTTAGAAAACCTATTTTATTTGAGTGACTGACAGGTAACTCCTTGCAGTAATATACATGTATGTGAGCCGCCTGATAAACTGGATAAAAATGTTATAAACAATTTATTTGAATCTCTGACCTACAGACTGTAGAATTATTTGCCTTTATTATTCAATGTATTTTGAGTAAAATTCAAACACATCAAATTCAATTGTTAGAAATAAACATAATTACCGTTTCATCCTAGCATCATCATCAATGTCATCAAATTTAATCATCCCTTCTCCGAGCTGTGTTTGGGTCATTACAGCTGAAACCAACAAGGTATTGCCAAGTTTTTCATCTGCCATCAACTCCAACGATAAACTATCTGATAAGTCATTGAAACATTTGGACAGTTTGTTCTGCTGCCCATCAGAAGGTCTTTTGGCTGCTTCATAGACTTTATCAAGCTGTTCTTGGCTTTTTACATTTAATCCTACACTTAATTCATTTCCATTCACTAAAGACATGCTACAGATTTCAATGAACGATAAGGTTTCTTTCAGGTGCTTTTCTACACTATCCAAGTCAAAATAGCGACAGACATATTTGTAATCTTCTGAAGTCAGATCTTCAAGTTTATCTTTCTTCCTCTTCTTGAAAACCAATGGCATTGAAATTTCTGAAGATAAATATAACCAGATCATTCACACATTAGAAGTTCAACAAGAGCGCTGCGGAGCAAATGCAAAAGTTTGTCTGTTTTTTTCTAAGTAAAAAAAGAGGCATTACTGAATAATTATAAAAGCCAGAGTTATGTGACTTGGAACGTATAGACATGCGTATTGTTCCTAGTAACATATGTACCAATTTTCATCTGAAAATGTTAAATGTTTTTTTAGTTATAAGGTTAGGTTAAAATTGTGTGATGACGACACACAGGTAGTATAAAACTTTTAAGCCCGGCGTTTTTTTTCTGAAAAACAGAATAATCTGATGAGCTAATAATAAATCATGTAAAAGAAATTAGAGATTTTTAATGACTCAGGAAATTAAAGGGAGACACAGATGTTTATGTCAAGCAAAATTCAAGCAAAGCTGGACCAGTCCTAATGTAACAAACACCAACTGCTGGATGCTTGTTAGGAAAATAATGCACAATAAACCCAACTTGCAACCTTTGTATAACAAGGAGTCAGGGACCATGATTGTTAGTTGATTTACGTCACTTTATAAAACAAGAGGCCCATGAGGGCCTATGCTCTACTGGGATGGTTCTTTGGTCATTTTCAATCCAGAGCATGTATGTATGGTGAAGATCGGATAGTAAATGAAGGCTCATGCAAGGGCACATCTGGCTGGTTTGAAAGAAACCAAGCTCTCATCAATATTTAACTACTTTCTAAGTTTAGTGAAGATCAGATAGTAAATGGAGCCTCTATCGTGTTCACAAGCTCTATTATAGCAATTTTGGCAAATTCAAGGGCCATAATCCAGCCTTGCATGGGCGGATCTGGCTGGTTTGTAAAAGGAACCAAGCTCTCCAATATTAAGTACTATCTAAGTTTGGTGAGATCGAATAGTAAATGGAGGCTCTATTGTGTTCAAAAGCTGTATTAATAGCAATTTTGACAATTTCAAGGGCCATAATCCAGTCTTGCATGGGCGGATCTGGCTTGTAAGCAAAAGGAACCGAGCTCTCATGGATATCTAACCAAGTTGTATAAGTTTGAGGGAGATACAATCAAAACTGAAGACTTAATCGCATTCACAAGCTGTATTATAGCAATTTTGGCAAATTCAAGGGCCATAATCCAGTCATGCAAGAGCACATATGGCTGGTTTTCGAAAGGAACCAAGCTCTCATCAATATTTAACTACTTTCTAAGTTTGGTGAAGATCAGATAGTAAATGGAGCCTCTATTGTGTTCACAAGCTCTATTATAGCAATTTTGACAATTTCAAGGGCCATAATCCAGTCTTGCATGGGCGGATCTGGCTGGTTTGCGAAAGGAACCAAGCTCTCATCAATATTTAACTACTATCTAAGTTTTGTGAAGATCGGATAGTAAATGGAGGCTCTATTGTGTTCGCAAGCTGTATTACAGCAATTTTGACAATTTCAAGGGTCATAATCCAGTCTTGCATGCACGGATCTGGCTGGTTTGCGAAAGGAACCGAGCTCTCATGGATATCTAACTACTGTATAAGTTTGATGGAGAAACAATCAAAACTGAAGACTTTATCCTGTTCTCAAGCTGTATTATAGCAATTTTGACAACTTCAAGGGCCATAATCCAGTCATGCGAGGGCACATCTGGCTGGTTTTTGTTTTGAAAGGAACTAAGCTCTCATCAATATTTAACTACTATCTAAGTTTGGTGAAGATCAGAAGATAGTAAATGGAGCCTCTATTGTGTTCACAAGCTCTATTATAGCAATTTTGATAATTTCAAGGGCCATAATCCAGTCTTGCATGGGCGGATCTGGCTGGTTTGCGAAAGGAACCGAGCTCTCATGGATATCTAACTACTGTGTAAGTTTGATTGAGATACAATCAAAACTAAAGACTGTATCGCATTCACAAGCAATTGTTTACGGATGCATGCGCACGCACGCACCTACAACGGACACCACACCCCGGCATAAGCTATATCAGCGCATTTTCTTAGAAAGTTACAAGTACTACTGGCCCCTTTATCCTGACACGTTTTGGATACGCAAGGTGTTAAATTATCGGTCACATTATAGGGTTTTTTCATACACATAAGCTGTTTACATGTTAGATCAAAGGTACCGAAAACAGATGACGTGTGCCGAATGATAGTTGCATGATTCATCAACAAGAAGTTTACGATGTCGGGCAAAATTGATCAATTGAAAAATATATTTATGAGAGTTTTAGGCCAAAAGACAGTACATTTATATGTTAAAATGAAAGTTAATGTCCACTTTGAAGCCCCAAGTCAATTTATATTCCCATTTCCATTTTGAAATCTAAAGATTATCGAGTAAAGTTTTGTGCAAGATGTAGACATAGATTCAGATGCTATTTTTTTCCGGATACGTTATTCGGCGTATTTCAAAGTGAAGTAAAGAAATATTTGATAGTCAAATTAGTTGTAAACGTCGGTTTAAACTTAAGAATAATAGATAGCACAATGAAATATTTGATAGAAAAAAGCTACAAATCTTCATAACAATGTTTAAATACAAGTTTATAAAGACTATTTGCTATTTGTAATGTAATGACTATTCCTAACAGTTACATGTAATATTATGTGAACAGACAAAACTTGAACAAATCCAACCAAGTGATAACATTTGTTATCAGCAGCCACCTGTCTTAAGCAGCCAGTTTTATCATGTCCCTTGGGTGGCTGCTGATCGCAATTTTGAATGTACTTGTATTTCCTATGTTAACATGTGTTGGCATTTTTAACCCAAGGGAAATAGTTTGAATATTAGAGATAAAAGCACTTAAAGGTGATGCTACATAGCAAATAACAAAGTCATAACAATCACAATTTTTGACATTTTCAAACTTTTGTTTCTCTAAACATTATGAGTGGTAAATACGATTACGACAATCTTCTTTTTTTTTAATGAATTACAATTCTTTGAACTTTCTTTGCAAAATTTATGTCAAGTTATTTTCAAATCGGGTCCAGTACTTCTTGACCAGAGGATTTTCACAACATATATAACAAGAGCTGTCGGAGGACAGCGCGCTCGACTATATGCCGCTTATTCCCATAAAGCACTATTTCATTATATTGCACTTAAGTACTATTTTCCCTTTCTCTCATACAGCAATTCTGCAGACGACTTTGAACGTATTTTGTCAAAACATAGAAAATCTCCATAATTGAATGGATAACAAAATGTGGAAAACATTGTGGCAAAATTTTCTAAGTAATTCAAGGGCCATTACTCCATATTTGGGATACAATGGGGTTATCTAACCTAATTGTACGATGGTCCTTAACAAATGTGTGAAGTATGAAGTGATTTGAATTATGAAACTTTAACGTTGAGCTAAACGCAAATGTTAAAACTGACCGAGTCCAAAAATAGCAAATCCTTAAAAAAAGGTTTACCAAATGTTTGACATCATGCAAAACCCGTTTGATATGTTGAAGAATTATATTTGATAATGAATGATTACAAAAATGAAAGGAATGTAACCAAAAATTATGAATTTATCTAAAATTCTCAAAATCAAACAAAAATCATGTTATTTATTCCCAAAAAGTCACACTCAGCATCTTCAACATACAATGTGAAGAAAAGTATTATATGTAATTATATTCCAAATATGAAAGCCCTAACAGAAGTACTTATTGAGAAAAATTAAAAAATTAAATGAAAATGCCAACTTGCCCTAAAACTTTAACCACCCAAAATCATATCTTTTGCCGCAAAAAGAAGGTCAAACTCAGCATCTTCAGCATACAATATGAAGAAATGTATTAGATGTAATTATATTCCAAATATGAAAGCCCTAGCATAAGTACTTATTGAGAAAAAAAAATAATTTCCAACTTCACCTAAAACTTTAACCCAAAATCATGTTTTTTACCCCAAAAAGAAGGTCACACTCAGCATCTTCAGCATTTGATGTGAAGAAAGGTATAAGATGTAACTACATTCCAAATATTAAAGCCGTAGCACAAATACTTATTGAGAACAAGAAACCGCTGAAGACGGTAAGGCCGGATTGTCGGCAATTTGACCTTGAAAATTTACAAACCAAGGTCAAGGTCAAAGTAACCATAGAAATCAATAGAACTTGTTACTGGTTACCTTCAGGCAAAGTTTCAAGTTTGTAACCATTTCCAGTGCTGAGATTTTGCCTCAACCTGAAACTTTAACCAAAATGTTGACGGACAGACAGACGGACAGACGGACATCGCCAATCTATCGACCGGAAGTAACCATAGAAATCAATAGAACTTGTTACTGGTTACATTCAGGCAAAGTTTCAAGTTTGTAACCCTTTCCAGTGCTGAGATTTTGCCTCAACCTAAAACTTTAACCAAAATGTTGACAGACAGACGGACAGACAGACGGACATCGCCAATCTATAGACCGTAATTGCTAGAGCAATCCGGCGAAAAATTAAAAAATTAAATGAAAATGCCAACTTGCCCTAAAACTTTAACCACCCAAAATCACGTCTTTTACCCCAAAAAGAAGGTCACACTCAGAATTTTCAGCATACAATATGAAGACAGGTATTAGATGTAATTATATTCCAAATATAAAAGCCCTAGCATAAGTAATTATTGAGAAAAAAAAAAAAACTTTAACCACCGAAAATCATGTTTTTTACCCCAAAAAGAAGGTCACACTCAGTACCTTTAACATTCAATGTGAAGAAAGGTATAAGATGTAACTATATTTCAAATATTAAAGCCCTAGCACAAATACTTATGAATGAAAATGCCAACTTGCCCTAAAACTTTAACCGGACGCCGACGCCGGGGCGAGAAGTAAAGCTCTCATATTCTTCGAATAGTCGAGCTAACAAGGAATCGATGGAACCGAAGGATGCTCCCCGTAAGGGCTTTGTCAAGTGATAATAGGCATTGTCTGATAGAACTGATAGAACTAGTGATCATACCTATTTACATAATACAGACTTCATTAAAGAAAATAATGAAAACAAATGATTAAGTGAGTTAATTTTTATTATTTATTATAGAGTTATGCTTCTTGTGTAACACCCTTCTTCCCTTAAATATCTATCTACATTTCAAGTTTCATCGAAATATCTTTCGTACTTTTGGAGTTATGGTCCTGAAATTGAAATATAAAGTCTAACAAGGGCACCGCAAAGCGGATGCATCCCCTCGGCTTTCCATTTTCACATTGAGTTCTCTTGTGATCTAAATATTTAAGTCCAATTTTTGACTTCGATCTTTGACCTATGACCTTGAATCAATAGGCTTCAAAATATTGTCACAAACTAACTGTATGCCAAGTTTGGATAAGATCTGTCAAGGAATGGTCAGTGTAGAGTGGTGACAAGGTTGCCACAGCTGAGATATATTGTAAGTTCAATCAAGTTCAATTTTGGGCATGACCTTTGACCTATGACCTTGAAAACCAATAGGCTTCAAGACATATCATAAACTAACTGTATAATAAGTTTTATTAAGATCGGTCAATGAATGGTCAGTGTAGAGTTGTGACAAGGCTGCCACAGCTGAAAATATTGTAAGTCCAATTTTGAGTTTGACCTTTGACCTATGACCTTGAAAATCAATAGGCTTCAAGATATTATCATAAAGTAACTGTATACCAAGTTTGGTTAAAATCTGTCAAGTAATGGTCAGTGTAGAGTGGTGACAAGGTTGCCACAGCTGAAAATAGTGTAAGTGCAATTTTGGGCTTGACCATTGACCTATGACCTTGAAAATCAATAGGCTTCAAGATATTATCATAAAGTAACTTTATACCAAGTTTTGTTAAAATCCGTCAAGTAATGGTCAGTGTAGAGTGGTGACAAGGTTGCCACAGCTGAAAATATTGCAAGTCCAATTTTGGGCTTGACCTTTGACCTATGACCTTGAAAATCAATAGGCTTCAAGATATTATCATAAAGTAACTTTATACCAAGTTTTGTTAAAATCCGTCAAGTAATGGTCAGTGTAGAGTGGTGACAAGGTTGCCACAGCTGAAAATATTGCAAGTCCAATTTTGGGCTTGACCTTTGACCTATGACCTTGAAAATCAATAGGCTTCAAGATGTTACCATATACTTACTTTATACCAAGTTTGGTTAAGATCTGTCAAGAAATGGTTAGTGTAGAGTGATGACAAGGTTTGTTACGGAAGGACACACATACATACATACATACGGACGGTCCCGTTACTATATCCCTTTCTCTCTTACTTCGTAACCGAGGGGATAACAAGGGGAGCTAACTTAAAAAGTATTCACTATAAATTATGGTTATTATGCACTCTCTCTTATTGATATGTATGTATATTTCAAGTTTCATTGAAATATATTCAGTAATTTGAGATTTATGCTCAATGCAAATAAGGTGTGACAGACAAAAAAGAAAATAATAAAAACAAGGGAGTTAATTTTTCAAGTTTCATCAAAATATCTTATGTACTTTTGGAGTTATGGTCCTGAAATTGAAATATAAAGTCTAACAAGGGAGATAATTTGAATATTATTCACTATAAGTTATGGTTCACGTGTTATGCACTTCGTTTCTTTAATATCTGTATACATTTCAAGTTTCATCGAAATATCTCTAGTACTTTTCGAGTTATGGTCCTGACATGGAAATATAAAGTCTAACAAGGGAGATAATTTAAAAAGTATTTACTATAAAGTTATGGTTCTTGTATTATGCACTCTCTCTTATTAATATGTATGTTCATTTCAAGTTTCATTGAAATATATTCAGTACTTTTAGATTTATGCTCAATGCAAATAAAGTGTGACGGACAAAAAAGAAAATAATAAAAACAAGGGAGTTAATTTTAATTAATTATTATAGAGTTATGGTTCTTGTATAATGCACTTCCTCTCTTTAATATCTATCTACATTTCAAGTTTCATCGAAATATCTTTCGTACTTTTGGAGTTATGGTCCTAAAATTGAAATATAAAGTCTAACAAGGGAGATAACTTGAAAATGATTCACTATAAGTTATGGTTCTTGTGTAATGCACTTCTTTTCTTCAATATATGTATACATTTCAAATTTCATCGAAATACCTTTAGTACTTTTCGAGTTATGGTCCTGACATGGAAATATAAAGTCTAACAAGGGAGATAATTTGAAAATTATTCACTATAAGTTATGGTTCTTGTATTATGCACTCTCTCTTATTGATATGTATGTATATTTCAAGTTTCATTGAAATATATTCAGTTCTTTTAGATTCATACTCAATGCAAATAAAGTGTGACGGACAAATTTTCCGGACATCTGGACGGACATCCGCACGGACGGACGTGATGGACGGACAAAGCGACAACTATATGCTCTCCCTCTGGGGAGCATAATAAAAGAAATCTGGCCATGTTTTCAACAGATCAAAACAATTTGAACAATGTTGATAAGATTTAGCATCATCCAAGGCTTATTTGTTGCAAAGTATTTATTTTTTTGGGCAAGTTTCTCTAGAGATAAATTGTTAAAAGTTTTAACTTTATACATGCATGCACATACGTTAGCCCTGTCCGCTTCGACAACTTTTAGTAACCTTGGTAGCAAATCATCCAAGGAACATAATTATGTGCCACATTATTTTTAAATGTGGTAAGTGCTTTTGGACAAGGAGATTACACATATAAGGAAACTATACCCTGCACCAGGGCTTCGGAAGACCGGTAAAAGTGCCAGTCCGGACCTGAATTCAACTCCCCAGACCGATTGCTATCTTAAAACTTGTAAAAAAATCGGTCTGAGATTTTATAATATTGATAAAATCTCGTTAACACCTACGCTATATATGTCACTGTGTAAACGAAATACCAATAAAATCCAATAAAAGTACCAAGCTCTTTGTTTCTAAAGCGTAGGATAACCTTCGAGAGAGTCACTTACCATGACGTAATCAAGATAAGCTGTCCGGTAATCAGTCCAGGAGGTGTGACAATCGGTTATGTAATTACTCCCTTCGGTTTGATAGATAATGCATGGGTTAAAGGCTTCTTTAAAAGTGTTTGCTAATTACTAGTTGATCAGTTTACTATATTTTAATCGGTCCCAGTCCGGCCTGAATTGAATGTTATTTTTATTTTCGTTTCGGACCGTTTGTAATTTTCAAACTGTTACAAACGATCTAGGCTGTTTCGAACTTTTATGCAACATGTACACTGAGAACAGAGTCATCTGTAAACCTTCGAGATAGTCACTTACCATGACGTAAACAGGATTATCGATCCAATTCAATTTGACAATCGTGTAAACTGATAGATTACCTCGGTTATGAATGGATGACGGAATTACCCGAGAAAACCCCATTGAATGCAAGCGGTAATAATTTCATGCATCCGATTGGCTGTTATTAGGGAATTTCCATAGGTCACGTGACCTTTATAACCTTTCAAGATGGCAGGGAAAAAGAGATATCGTAAAAATAAATTTATCACTGTATATTTTATAAGGCAGAAGTTTTAACTTCATTTCATTTAATTTGTCCTTCGATACTTTAGTGAAAGGGCTCAACGAAATTTACTTGCGATGTTCATAAAGTCAAATGACCGGCTTGGCAACGCGAATCATGTTGACAAAGAGAACCGGGTCAAACCGGTTCATAATTACTCAACTGGGTAAATGTACTTACCTAAAAAATGGCTTTCTCTAATTATTTCATTCAAGGTAATTCTAAAACAACAAAGACCTTTTTTGTAGTAATTTTTTTATTTTTATGTTGACAAAACAAAGTTAACCGTACAGATAAAAGAAATGTATCCTCTGTGCGCAATCAATAATTTTCTAGTACGTACGGGTCGAACAATCTTAAGTACATACGAGCAATGTAAACATACATGCGCGGTTATATTCGTCTGCAAATTTAGGAAAATTATGATTTGTAAAGTACTTCTACATTGACATCAACGAGCGATGACACTGTTATGCAACCATATATGCAAGGTAACCTGCAATAAACATGAAATTCGTGTATATTTGTTTTTAAAAGAGTTTCAATTTTTTTTTTTTAAAAGACGGGGGGGTGAAAATAATTCTGGACCGATTGAGATTTAAAAATTTCCGGAGCCCTGCCCTGCACCCTATCTATTTATGTGGATATAGATGACAAAGCTGGATAGAGTGTCACCCTAGGAACATTTGTGCCAAGTTTTTATAATATCGGTCAAGAACTTTTGGAGAAAGATGCTCAAAATTTAACAAATATACATATAAGGAAAACAAGCCCAGCCCCTGTAGGCAGTGTTGCTTAAGTGAACGGAATAATTTGAAATAACTTGGTAGTGATCAACCAAGGAACATAAATGCCAAATTATTTTCAGATCATGGCAGTAATTCTGTACCAGAGTATTTTTAAAGTTTATACTTTATATATATATTTTGAAAATGAGCCCTGCTCTCCAGGGCCGCAATGTTTTTCAACAGATTATAATAATTTTAAAAAGTCTGATAGAGGGTCACCAATTTTTTTTTCCAAATCAGACCAGTACTTTAAATTTGGACAAGAATTTATTCCTTTCCATCGGAAATCAACTTTTTACAAGAAATTCACTTCTGTAAGCAATACTGAAAGGACGTCTAGTCAGTCACACTCCTATGAAGTTTTTTTATAATTTGGCCTAGTGGTAAAGGAAAAGATTCTCATTTAAAGAAATTGTCACACGACAGACAATGGACAACATCCTATGGACATTTAACAATCCTGAAAGCTTACCATAAAAACTTTTTGCTCAGGTGAGCTAAAAGCCACACACAGCAGTCATCTTTTTCATTATTAACATCGCGCTCAAAGCTACCACACTATGCTATCACAACCCAATATTGTATTTTGATATAATATGAATGTTATATATAAACTTTCAAAGAAACTTACCGAACACCCTGCTGTAGGGCTTTGAATCTGCCATTTTCAATGACCTGCAAAAATACAAGAATTAGAAAACATGATGGCTATGACACTCTGGATCGCTTACATAGCATGTGCTCTTTAATTAAGACGAGATCAATATTTACAGAACATTATATTATTCTGATAAATATCAGGGGTGCGGATAACCAATATCTGATTTATCCGACAATGGTAGTTTTATGGTTCGATCAAGTAGGTTTTCTATGTCCAGTTTTCGGCGGGCAAGTTTAAATAAAAAGAAAAGCTCCACTATATATATCCACTAGGGATGGCATTGGTTACCGATATTACTAACCGGTTACTCGTATAATTTAGTAACCGGTTACTCGGTTAACCGTTTAGATTCATAGACAATAAATCCGAGTTTTGTTATTGTTGTTGTTCTTTTAACTCGCATTTCCTGGTCATGTATAAATCAGACTAGAACGTTGTTATCAGAACGTATTCCTTCTAGTCAACCAACTTTTTTAATTTTATTTTTTTAATTTATAGTTGAGAAAATAATCGGTTTTTTTTAATGAAGTGACCTTTATTACGATATATAATATGTTGAATAAAAGAGATACATAGCTGCATGCATATCTTAAAATACCAACTCAGGGGGAAATGTGTTAGAAAACTACTCTTTAAATCTTCTAATCCTGTTGGTAAATAATTTACAAATACAACAATTCGAATTTATCAAATTCATTCCAATAACATTAATAAGATTATTCATTAATCCAATAATTAAGTGAAACAAGAGCTGTCGAAGGACAGCGAGGACAGCTTGCTCGACTATATGCCGCTTATTCTCATAATTTTTAATCATAAAGCACTATTTCATTATATTGCACTTAAGAACTATTAAATCATATATAGTCTATATGTAAAAGTAAATGAATAGATACATGGATACATTTAAATATATATATATAATTCAAAAAATCAAATTTCCTAAGTCAATCAAGGAAAATAATGAAGTTATATAACCTAATTGTTGAACAAATGTGTGAAGTATAAAGTGATTTGAATGAAGAATATTGGAGTCAAAAATGAAAATGCCAACTTGCCCTTAAACATTAACCGGACGCCGACAATGGGGCGAGTAGTTGTCTTCAAATAGTCGAGCTACTTTAATGTTAAAATTGAGTCCAAAACTAGCAAAACCTTAAAAAAAGGTTTTCAAAATATTTGTCCCCTAAATGTGTTTGATATGTTGAAGAACTATATTTGATAATTGAATAATCACAATTAGAAATGAATGTGACAAAAAATTATGAATTTATCTCAAATACTCGAAATTTACCAGTCATGTTTTTTAACCACAAACATTAGAGCGCCAAATGTCACAAAATACGCCCGTCCTGTCTTTTTGAGACCAATTCAGTATAGTGATAATTGGTTGTACATCAGGCAAATTAGAGCAGACACTGATAGTACAGTTTTGGCCATTTCGAGGGACATAAGTGTGTAGTGACTAAGATAACGTGGCAAGTTATCGAACTTGTCCAAGATATTATGCCAATACACATTCTGACCAAATTTGGTGATGATTGGATAAAGGCTTTTAAAGTTATTGAGCTGACAGTATACTGGACGCTGCCCGCCCACCCGCCCGTACGCCGCAGGTAAAACTATATGATCCGTTTTTTTCAAAACGGGCGTATAAAAAAGGTGACAATCAGCATGTTCAACATAAAATGTGAAGAAAGGTATTATATGTAATTCCAAAATATAAAAGCCCGAGCACAAAAACTTATTGAGAAAATTCTAAAAGAAAAATGAAAATGCCAACTTGCCCCAAAACTTTAACCACCCAAATTCATGTTTTTTACCCCAAAAAGAAGGTCACACTCAGCATCTTTAGCATTCATGTGAAAAAAGGTATAAGATGTAACTATATTCCAAATATGAAAGACCTAGTACGAGTACTTATGAATGAAAATGCCAACCTGTCCTAAAACTTTAACCAGTCGCCGACGCTGGGGTGAGTGCCGATTAGTCAAGCTAAAAATAAATGAAAATGCCAACTTGCCCCAAAACTTTAACCACCCAAAATCATGTTCTTTACCCCAAAAAGAAGGTCAAACTCAGCATCTTCAGCATTCAATGTGAAGAAAGGTATAAGATGTAACTATATTCCAAATATGAAAGACCTAGCACAAGTATTTATGAATGAAAATGCCAACCTGCCCTAAAACTTTGACCAGTCGCCGATGCCGGGGTGAAAGCCTAATAGTCAAGCTAAAAATAAATGAAAGTGCCAACTTGCCCCAAAACTTTAACCACCCGAAATCATGTGTTATACCCCAAAGAAGGTCACACTCAGCATCTTCAGCATTTAATATGAAGAAAGGTATTAGATGTAACTATATATTTTCCAAATATGAAAGCCCTCACACAAGTACTTATTGAGAAAAAGTAAAAATGCCAACCTGCCCTAAAACTTGAACCCCACGAAATCATGTTTTTTACCCCCCCAAAAAGGTCACACTCAACATCTTCAGCATTCAATGTGAAGAAAGGTATTAGATATTCCAGATATGAAATCCTTCAACTACCACTGTCAGGGGTCGAATTTAGCCAGATTTTCAACTTGCATGTTTTCGCAATTTTTTTTTTTGTTACTTTCATTTTTGAGAATTTATTAGAACTTTAATTTTAAGCAACGCAATGTGAACTACAATAGTGCAATACACTGTTATGGTCAATGTAATGTGAACATGGTCATAAACATGCTGTGAAAAGAAGCTGCTGAGACTGTTAGATATACAGCCTAGTCTAGAAACTTTGTCTCAATTCCTGGCTCCGTATGGCAGAGTATGGGGTCTTTTCTGTCTTAGTTCAGACAACCACCATCTTGTCACAGCAGGTTTTGGGTCATATTCCCTAAGCAACTTTAATTCTCATCATAAATATCAAGTATTTCAGCACCAATCCTACACCTCCAGTCTCCAATTTAATTCTGTTCATTGTGGAAAAAGCTATCTCACATGATGCATTAGCCAAGTAACACGAAGAACCAAATAATATAGGTTCATGATGTCCTGGTGAAGATTGCATCCGATAAATGAGATTTAAACAAATGTTCAAAAGTTAAATATGAAAAAAAAAAAATCATTCATGAAAACTGATGAGCTATTGTTTTTTAATTGGAAACAGGAATCTGGAGTATCATTCTCAATTCCTGTTTGGAATCGTTTTAAATTATTTTCCTGCTAGGCTCGGATGTTTTGAAAAAATGTTGATATATAGTTCATACACTGCCCTGTTTCAGTGACTGACCTAAATCAGTGACCTTGTTATTTTGCATATGCTCTTCAATTTGAAGAGTTCTATGGTATCAATGTTTTTTGTGGCCTCAAGTGTAAACATAATTATAAACACAGATATGAATTTTTGGATAGGACACAGCCCTTTCTATCATGTAGAGGGTGTGCTTTAAGTACAAAATATACATTTCTTCTATGTTCGTAGTGAATACAACTTGGGAAACCCAAAATATACACGTGACCATTTCAGCCAATCGTATTTGTGATATGTAAATTAAAACTAATTTAAGTCTTCCAAAAGCCAAAATGTATGCGGTAATCGTCATCATTATTGGGGCCGTTGAATAAGCATGCGCATGAGACATGTATCGATTGTAAACCGCTGCTTATATTGCACAACTGAAAGGATACTCCTAGTCACTCGGTAAATCTCAAAAATTCACGGCAATTACCACAATTTGTCAAAGAGAAACCCTGTAAAAGATCGACGATTAGACATGCGTATTATTCGACCCAGAAATTTCACTCGCGATAATAATTTTCGCATTTCGGCAATGAAATAATGGATTTTATCGGAGGGGAATTTATATTTTTAGGTGAAAAACTATGCTTAATGGGGCTGTTAAACAGCCTCTTTTATATAAGGTAAAAAGAACCCGACTATTAAATCATATATACTCTATATGTAACAGCAACAGAATAGATACATACATTTAAATACATGTATATATAATTAAACAAGAGGCCCATGAGGGCCTATGCTCTACTGGTATGGTTCTTTGGTCATTTTCAATCCAGAGCATGTATGTATGGTGAAGCTCGGATAGTAAATGGAGGCTCTTTTGTGTTCACAAGCTGTATTATAGCAATTTTTACAATTTCATGGGCCATAATCCAGTCTTGCATGGGCGGATCTGGCTGATTTTCAAAAGGAACCAAGCTCTCATCAATATTTAACTACTATCTAAGTTTGGTGAAGATCAGATAGTAAATGGAGCCTCTATTGTGTTCACATGCTCAATTATAGCAATTTGGACAATTTCAAGGGCCATAATCCAGTCTTGCATAGGCGGATCTGGCTGGTTTACGTAAGGAACTGAGCTCTCATGGATATCTAACTACTGTATAAGTTTGGTTGAGATACAATCAAAAGTGAAGACTGTATCGTGTTAACAAGCTCTTTTATAGCAATTTTGACCATTTCAAGGGCCATAATCCAGTCATGCATGGGCGGATCTGGCTGGTTTTCGAAAGGAACCGAGCTCTCATGGATATCTAACTACTGTATAAGTTTGGTTGAGATACAATCAAAAGTAAAGACTGTATCGTGTTAACAAGCTCTTTTAAGCAATTTTGACCATTTCAAGGGCCTTAATCCAGTCATTCATGTGCGGATCTGGCTGGTTTTCGATAGGAACCGAGCTCTCATGGATATCTAACTACTGTATAAGTTTGGTTGAGATACAATCAAAAGTGAAGACTGTATCGTGTTAACAAGCTCTTTTATAGCAATTTTGACCATTTCAAGGGCCATAATCCAGTCATGCATGGGCGGATCTGGCTGGTTTTCGAAAGGAACCGAGCTCTTATGGATATCTAACTACTGTATAAGTTTGGTTGAGATACAATAAAAAAAGAAGACTGTATTGTGTTAACAAGCTCTTTTATAGCAATTTTGACCATTTCAAGGGCCATAATCCAGTCATGCATGGGCAGATCTTGCTGGTTTTCGAAAGGAACCGAGCTCTCATGGATATCTAACTACTGTATAAGTTTAGTTGAGATACAATCAAAAGTGAAGACTGTATCGTGTTAACAAGAAATTGTTTACGGACGCACGCACGCACGCACGCACGCACGCACGACGGACAAATCGCCACGACATAAGCCCTTCTGGCCTTTGGCCAGTAGAGCTAAAAATCTAATTTCCTAAGTCAATCAAGGGTCATAACTCCATATTTATGATACAATGGAGTTATCTAACCTAATTGTACGATGGTCCTTAACAAATGTGTTAAGTATTAAGTGATTTGAATGAAGGTATTGGAGTTATAAATGAAAATTCCAGCTTTCCCTAAAAAATTAAATGACACCGACACCAGGGCGAGTAGTAAAGACGCATTTTTCTTCAAATAGTTAAGCTCAAAATTAAACGTTATCATTAAGCTAAATGCAAATGTTAAAACTCCAAAAATAGCAAATATTTAAAAAAAGGTTTTCCAAATGTTTGACACCAAAACACGTTTGATATGTTGAAGAACTATATTTGATAATGAATGATCACAATTAGAAAGGAATGGAACCAAAAATTATGAATTTATCTCAATTCTCAAAATCAAACAAAAATCATGTGTTTTACCCCCCAAAAGACACACTCAGCATCTTCAACATACAATGTCATGAAAGGTATTATATGTAATTATATTCCAAATATGAAAGCCCTAACACAAGTACTTATTGAGAAAAATTTAAAAACAAGAGGGCCATGATGGCCCTGGATCGCTCACCTTAATTTTATCATGCAATGAGCAGATTACGTGACGTATAACACTGGTATAATAAACCTTTTGTTTACATGTCTACTGGTATGATAAACTTTTATCTTTATCAGTCTACTTATTTTTAGCAATGACGTAATCGCTGGAACTACTTTTTCTGAAATATAAATGAGCCGTTCCACCAGAAAACTATCGAACCGGATCAGCCTCAGCATGGCGCGCAGGCTAACCCGGACAGACACGTTTCGCCTCCTGTGTATTTTCTGTTTAAGGAATCATTGCTCAATACCTTTATCCCCCTGAGACGGAATGTGTCGGACCGGATTAGCCTGTGCAGGCTGATTTGGATCGATTCATTATGCATAATGTTGTTTTTTATCGTGGAATGGCTCAATTATGTTGATAGTATAGCAGTCAAAGCAATGAACAAACATAAAATAACAATCAGAAATAAAGTTATTATTGTTTTAATTACATTTCAACAAATTGTACAATGCAAATACAAATCGAAAAGAATATCGTTATGTAAATCACACGGAATCTGCAGTCTTACTTGATGAACTGTCTTCTTCGTTGAAAATGTAGCATACATAGACCCGTTTATTCTCACGTGATCAGTTCATAGGTCCCTAACCTTGTTAAATACAATCTGAAGCGAGTATTTTGACTATTTTCCTATATAATGAGAAGCATATCTATGTTTCCACAAGTAATATTAGTACACTTAAATGACTCCACGTAAAACGCGAATGTTTCATTTCTATCGTCAGTCCTATTGTGTTCTACCACGAGAAAGGGTTTTCGAACAGCCTCATCTACCCATGGATTCCTCTTTCATACAGCAGTTCCGACAGAAAATCATTATGCGTTTGAGATATCCAGAAAATGTTTCTTCTTGTTAAATAACTTTATCATTTACGTACAGCTAGTGTTTAAATGATCATTCTTAAAACTAAAAGTTTCGAAACGTGTCTTCGACATGTCTACCCACAACAGTGACGGTATCCTTTTCCAAAAATGAATGTTTCCAATTTAAACGACGACTAAGCCTAAGCATCACACTTGTCTTGAATATAGTCATCTGTAAATAAACTTTGAGTGTTACTTGAACTTCCATAGCCTGAACTAACTTTATACATTGACTTTCAGATCCAACACAACTATTCATTTTCAAAACACGGCAGTTGACATACATGTTGACCTATCTTGTGTACTGAAGCGACGGCCAATCCGCAATACTTACACTTCTACTAAGAATATGTTCGCGTTAATATTGCCATTTTAAGGTATTATGTCACACCAGATATACGAATTAAGTAGTAATAATTGTGCTGAATACTTTCAGCGCTTTGATTCCTTTTATTAGTCGCCAGGCAGAAGCCCGCGACTTCTATTTTTAATAGGTTTTCGGAAATCACATGGGAGGGGGGATTATTATTAGAAAGAAACACATTTGGATGTCTTGAACATATTACAATTGTGTTTGTTTAAAAACACTAAGTAATGACACATCTAAAATGAAATAAATATTCCGATGTTTTAGGTATTTTCAGTTTCTCTATTTTGACTCGCATTTATGTTTTTTTGTTTTATTTACGAAGACAAAACAGTCCCTATAAGCTAGACTGGTATACTTTATTTTACACCATATACTACATGTAATCAAAAGGCGATAACATAACTACAAACCTTTACGTCGCACAGTCTAATTTATTTGTTTACATACTCGCGAATACCAACTGCGTAG
Organism: Serripes groenlandicus; assembly: GCA_031761405.1. Classification (NCBI taxonomy): domain Eukaryota; kingdom Metazoa; phylum Mollusca; class Bivalvia; order Cardiida; family Cardiidae; genus Serripes; species Serripes groenlandicus. The sequence goes on along the minus strand of JASEVX010000142.1, from coordinate 156,951 downwards.
ATCAATCTCCTTTGCAGAGAGGCACTCTTTACACTCACTTACAAATAGTAAATCATAGGCGATTTAAAATGTTTATTTGGTTCGAAACAAATGAAGAAAAGAACAAACCGAGATATAAAACTGGTTTTAATAGAAAAATTACTTTGAACGAACACTCTCTGCCTATAAAGAGAGTTTCAAGAACGATACCTCTGCGAATAAGAAAGAATCGGGTCTTTCGTACAAAATTATTTCGTCCTTGACAATTTTAAATGTGTCATTTAATTCCCTAAAGGCATTACTGTTTATGATCAATAATTAGTTGGTTGTGTGTATGGTCAACCTACTTTGGAATGGAGATTGATCATAAACAATGAAAGGCTTCAATTATCATTCACTTCGTTGACAAAACAATGCAAGTTATGATACATTTTCACTTGACACCACCCCTGATGTTCCAATATGCCCCTCAGTTGATAACTGTTTATTGAACTACTATAATGTTAGTGTTATGCATAACTGCACTATGGATATCCGGCGACATTGATGCGTTGCATCAACTTTCTCTTGTTATATTCAGATATACTCTATGGTATTCGCGCTGTAGTGTATTTCCGGTATTAGTCAGCGTGGCTGTGTTTTGGCTTGCAATTGATTTTAGTCGCCATCCGCCTGAAATGACGATGTAAGTTTGTTTTGTTGTTATTTTTATGATTGCATATAAGTCACTTTATCGAGAAGTATCGGTAGTTTGACCTGTCACTTGATCTTATTGTTTTATGCATGGAAATCTGTGTTTCGTAAATGTTGCACCTTGTGTGTAAAGGTCAGGGTCATTTCAACGGAATTGTTTTGTCACGTGATGTTTTTGTTTTTATTTAACAGCTGATTTCACAGGTCAATATGAATAACGTTCTTTATGGGATTTACTTATTGATACGCTTTACTGTATGTGGCGAATTCAGGATTGATTTAAACAATCATAGTGGATATGGATGTTGTTTGTAACAATAGGAAATACATTGTTCAAACGTGCATACAGTATTGATTGTGATTTTTTGGTAATTCGAGTTTATTTGAGTTCTTGGAGCAAAATTGGAAAGCGCTATATTTTGGAGGTTCAGTTAATACTATTTAACAATTATAATTAATGGTAGCAATTAAGTACATGTAATTGTTATAGGTTGAAGAGGAATTAATGCTTGGTGAGAAAGGCTGAGTGGATGATTTATGAGACTCAAATGGATATTGTGACTTGTTTTATAGCAATGTTTTTTCTTTTTTACTTTGTAGTTTTTCACCGCGTGTATCTGAATTAAAGTTTTGAGAACTTACCCTGCGGTTTATCTATCTGTAACCCAAAGACAGAATAATAATCGAGAAATATGGTGTTGAAGTCGGAACTCTTTAGCTTCCGTATGTATTGTGTACACAATGTAATTCGGCGCGGATTTATGCACGCGCGTGACGTCATTATATTTTAGGTGAGGTCATTCATGAATGGGCTTTTGTAATTTTGTATGTTATTTATTAAAACAAGTTAAAAATGAATGTAGATTTACCTGAAAACATAATTTTACATGCAAGATAAATAGAATATTACGTCCCTGACTTTCGACATGAACTTTATCTGACTCGGCAGTGAGAAAGGATAATTGTCTCGCCAAAGGCTCGCCAATTATCAATTCTCCCAACCTCGTCAGATAAAGTTCATATCTTACGTCAGGGACATAATATTCTCTATATACAATGAACTGCAATGCAAAACACATCAAGACAATTATTCTGAATGCAATTAACCTCCACAGTGTTAACAATATTTTCCTTTATTTGGCCTCGTGATCTATATTTTTTTACCTGATATGACCCATATTCCAACATGGACTAGATATCATCAAGACAACATTCTGACAAAGTTTCAACTTGCTCAAAGTAAAAAATGCTGCCTCCGGAGTTTGAACAATATTTTCCTTTATTGACCTAGTTTCTGATCCAATATAACCCATATTCAAACTTAGCCTAGATATCATTCAGATAAAATTTCAAGCTGCTGAAGCAAAACATGCGGCATCCAAAGTGTTCACAAGATTTTCCTTCAATTTGATCTAGTGACCTAGTTTTTGACCCAGCATGACCCATATTCTGACCAAATTTCAAGCCGCTGAAGCAAAACATGCGGCTTCTATAGAGTTAACAAGATTTTCCCTCAATTTGGCCTAGTGATCTAGTTTCTGATCCAATATAACCCATGTTTAAACTTGACCTAGATGTCTTTAAGACAAACATTCTGATAAAATTTCAAGCTGCTGAAGCAAAAAATGTGGCATCCAAAGTGTTAACAAGATTTTCCTTTAATTTGGCCTAGTGACCTAGTTTTTGAACCGGCATGACCCATATTCAAACTTGGCATAGATATCATTCAGCTCAACATTCTGAACAAATTTCAAGCCGCTGAAGCAAAACATGCGGCTTCTACAGAGTTAACAAGATTTTCCCTCAATTTGGCCTAGTGACCTAGATTCTGATCAAATATGACCCATATTTGAACTTGACCTAGATATCTTTAAGACAAACATTCTGACAAAATTTCAAGCTGCTGAAGCAAAAAATGCGGCATCCAAAGTGTTAACAAGATTTTCCTTCAGTTTGACCTAGTGACCTAGTTTTTGACCCGGCATAACCCATATTCAAACTTGACCCTAGATATTTTTAAGACAAACGTTCTGACAAAATTCCAAACTGCTGAAGCAAAAATTGCGGCCTCTGGAGTGTTAACAAGATTTTCCTTCAATTTGACCTAGTGACCTACTTTTTGACCCGACGTGACCCATGTTCGAACTTGACCTACATATCATCAAGACAGACATTCTGATAAAATTTCAACATGCTCAAGTTGAAAATGTAGCCTCCAGAGTGTTAACAAGATTTCCCTTCAATTTGACCTAGTGACCTAGTTTTTGACCTCATATGGCCCAGTTTCGAACTTGTACAAGATTTAATGGAGATGAACGTTCTGATAAACTTTCATGAAGATTAGATGCAAAATGTAGCCTGTAGAGTGTTAACAAGCTCAAATGTTGACAACGCACGACGCACAACGGACGGACGCCGGACAAAATGTGATCACTTCATGCATAGGTGAGCTAAAAATGAAAATGCCGTAATTTTAACCACCCAGAATCATGTTTTTTACCCCAAAAATAAGGTCGCACTACAATCCCTTGACGTCAAAATAAAATGGAAAATGAATTGAAAATACTCTTGAACATCAAATAACAAATTTTGATATTTTTTTTCTCTGAATTTTGATTCAAAAATATATATATCAGCGAAAACACTTCTTCGCTCATATTAGGTAGTGGAAATGACTTATGGTCAGATGGAAGCAATTCATTTTCCATAGGCAGCCATTATAGCATTTTGGGCTTTGGCTCTTTCCCAACAATCCAAATAACCCAGAAACCTATATTCAATTAAAGTTCCTTCTTTAAACTACCAAAGAAGCACAACAAATTCACATGTTGACTTTCCTTCTTTTGAGCTATGACGTCAAATCAAAGGTCACCCTTATCCCGCAGTGAATTTTACTTTCAATTTCAGAAAATACATGTTGTCCTAAAAATGGCCCTTAAGCTGTCAATATAGCTAAAAGCAAACAATGTGTTGGTTATAATTTAGTCAGAGGGTATTCAACTTTATTAAAAACACTTTCACCTTTCAACAAAATCCTTATTGTCCAATAGGAGACCACTTTAGTCCTATGGATTCCACTGAAATACCCTGGACAAAATTCTCTGCCCGGCGCTACGATCCGAAATGCTTACCTTTGACCTAAAGAGAACGACTTTTTTTTATCAACCGCATAACAAACACATTTCAGTATAGGAATGATTTATGTGGAAAAGTTTTCGGATGTTTTCGTTCAACGGTAAGCAAAATATAGAAATTACCCTTTACCCTGTACTGTGTTCTTTGCTGACATATTGATAGCTTCCTTTGATTATGTTTGAATGTTTTTAGCATTATATTTGTGTCATGTAATATCATGCTGAAAAGTATTTTATGATGGTTTCACTTCAGGAGTTTATTCAACATGTCAATGTGTATATTTTATATGAAAATTAAATTTATCTAATTTTAATAAATTTATTAATGACATGACCCCCTTTTTTTTGCTGGAAAACTGAATATTTCAATGATATTTCTCACATGCAATGCTGTTTTGGAATGATTTCGCTTCACAAAGAAGCTAAAGTGTTTCATGGTACTAAATAACACTTAAATAAAAGATACAAAATACTCAACACATTTGTGTTGTCTATTCTATGCCTAAGAAATCAAAGGTGTAGAGTCAAAATAACTTGAATGTAACAATATAACTTTGCTGTAATAACTACGAACGTATAGGTGGCTTCTTTTACGTCATGATTAATTTACTAGTTTAGAAACCTCTAGGATAAATTAAAGCATTTGAAACACAGAAATATGAGAACAAACCCTTTTTCTTAGCATAATTAGGGCTTCAAAACTTAATTCTGGTTAATTGTTCAGCAACAACACAAGAAAAGGGGTCTTTGAATAGGTATAAATTGTGCGTTTCCATTGCCTGATGGGGTGCCCCACCATACGCAGTCATAGAATTGGTACGAGATGATTTGAAGGGTACACTGATTTTGATCGAAATGAACCTATCCCAGGATCAAAATTTGTTTTTTCAGATGTCCGAAAGCCCCGTTTTTCCTGCCTCAGTAGTACAAAAACCAATGACCATTATAATTGAACAAGAACATGTGAGGCATTTGCACTTGAAAAGGGTTCAATTTGTCCTCATAATGGCACAATTAATGAAAAACATGCAATCAATACAAATCAAAGGGAGGTAACTTCAATAATGTTAAAATCTGAAGCTTTTTTGGATTTACACCATTCTACATGGTAGACTGAAGTTGTTTAAAGATTCCTTTGCATGTGCATCCATCACATCGTATTTCGGTGACCTTCAAAATAGACAAAATCCAGGTTTTAGTAAAAATGCAAATAAGGAGATATTGCTTGTTAACCCTTTCCCTCATATAGACGTTTTCTGACGCCTCTGCAGCAGACAGCTTTTTGAAAACATAGTGACAAAAGAAGAAAATGCTCAAAAGGAGCAATTTCTCCTTTTGCCACAATGTTTTCCTCTTTTAGTCATAGGTTGTTCAATTAGATATTTTCTATTTTTTGACAAAATATGTTGAAAGTCATCTGCTGCAGAATTATCGTATGAGGGAAAGGGTTAAGAGGAATTTAGTCCTTTTTCCCAAAATGTTCTGACAGGTGATCTGCTGGAGGTGCAAGAAATTGCATGAATGTGAGAGAAAGGTTAAGCACATGGCTTTAAATGTTGATGAATATATCTGGCTAGGTTAATTCACAACCCAACAAGAGTCCCAGGTTATCATTCTAGCATACTACCCCCAGCCTGAACAAAAACAACTACAACATTGATTGAACCAGGCCTACCCCTGTGAAATGTTGTTCTTGAAATTATGAACTTTTCATGCCACTTATGAACTGTTCATGAACTGCCATTAAATAGTTCTTAATCACAGTTCAATAACTTTAGTTCATGAACAGTAAGACAAACTTGTTCGTGAACTGTTCAAGAACTGAAGAAGAACATGGCAAATTATTAACAAGTTCATAAACATCTGTCAAGTGTAATTCAAGTACTTTTAATGAACCCTATAAGTTCTATTTCTGTTCTTGAATAGTAAGTTTAATATAAATATATCACTGATTTTAAAATGATATTTAATTAAATTACAATTACTTTTTAACTCAGTGTGAATCTCTTAAACTACCATTCTGAATAGAGAAATAAGAACATTTATAGATCACTTCTAGAACACTTCTAGAACACTTCTAGAACCAAAGAAGTTCTTATAAATGTATTATAGTGAAAACTTTTGAAATCTTCTTGTCAAAAGTAAAGGCTCTAGTGAAAAACATTAATGCAATTCCAGTGAAATTTCATTGTTACCTGCTATGTTACTGGAATACCAGTAGAATAATCAAAAATACCACTGGAACTGAACTTGAATTTGAAATATACCAAGGGAGTTAACTCAAGCATAAACACAGGAACTCTTCAAAAAGAAGTTAGTAATGTTTACTACTTCCTTTACGTTTTTTGGTGGGAGAAATATGTTGTGTTTCAAAGGCACAGAGAAGTTTTTTGTAATTTCTTATGAACAACTTGATGGGCACATTTGGTAAATGTCTTAAATGTTACATTGTTTATTAAATTAGCAAATTGTATTATGCTATGTCATAAACAATAAGTTTATATTGGTGATTTATTTAAGTATCACATTGCCACATGTGAAAGAAGCCAATTGTCTTCATATAAAAAATATTTTTATTGAATTCTGGTTCAACTATGTTTCAATGAACCAGAATATTTTCTGTACATAATCTGCACAGGCTTTCTGTATTTTCTTCTGTACAAAATCTGGTTCTTAGGTCCACCCAGACTATTTCATACACTGGTTACCAACCAATTGAACATGCAATTTTCATGAACTTTTCATGAACAGTAGTTCTTGAACTGTTCATTAACTGTAGTTCTAGAACTGTTCATGAGCGATAGTTCTTGAACCGTTCATGAACAATCCATGAAGAGAAAATGGCACAATGAATTTGCACTGGAAAAAGTTCTTGAACAGTTCATGTTTAAAAAGAAAATCAAGAATATTTCATGAATTTTCAGTTCTTGAACATTTCATGAACTTTTTAATGACAATGTTTCCTGAATGTGTCATGAACTGTTCATGACCTGTTCAAGAACTACATATTTAAGAACTTTTTAAGAATTTGTGCCATTTTATCTTCATATACATCCCATGAACTGTTCATGAACCAGGTACCTGAACTTTGCATGAATTATACAAGAACTGTTCATGAACAGTAATTATTCATTTCACAGGGGTACTAACTTGAATTGAGCCTCTGGGAGCTTTCAGTGATATTTCACAGTATTCTATTGTCTATTGCCGACAGGTTTAATGAGCTTGTCTGAAAGTTTTGTCTGCAATATGCTAGTCTACATAACACAAAATAGCTTACCTTTGACGAAATGGACTGTTTATTTAATGTGATAAAGAAAGACAACTAATTATTTAATACACAAACAAAGTTATATTCAACCGCTGTATGTTTATAGATATTCTTTGAATTCAATAAGAGCAAGTTCTTTCCGAAGTGTAGATTTTGACCAGATTTTATAATTTAACTTGCATTAAAATTTAGTTTTGTTGAAATCTCCATGTCATCAGGGACGTAGATAATCTTATCTACGTCCCTGATGTCATTAAGATATATATGCATTGTCTGCAAGTATCCTATGTATCGATTTTTTATATCAAAAATGGCAGTAATAAGCCAGGAAAAGAAAGACAATTAAAGAAAGTAATAAAAGTGATCAGAACAAAGAATATGACATGAAGGTAAAACAGTGACAAATATACAGTGAATCTATAACTCAAAATAAGAAAATATGGGGAAATGAGGACAAGCCAAATGTGTTGGCGGACAAGTAGATTTTTATATTTCACTTGCCCATGTACACTTGTTTTAGATTTTCACACCCCTGTAAGTGTTGTCATTTAACACCCATCAGTCCTGTGGCTCTACAAAAAGCAATCGTAATGATCTAGACCTACATGTACCTACAGGATTGATTCTCCGTGAACGATTATTACAATTGCCCATTTCAATCTACTTTAAATCAAATAGATCTGATTATTTACACCCGGTTTCCATAAAGACTGTACATGTATGTCTAGACAATATAATTAATGGTTTGATAAAATGTGATTACTCACGATGTATTTGGCTTTCTTCACATATACAGTCGTGTATAGTCACCGAGATAATTTAAACTGTCTCGATCGTCACAGCAGACTGAAATGGTAAAAATTATAACGCCCTCTAGATAAAACGAAGGACGCGTGCGCGGTCAATTCTCGGGAAACAGGAATTCTAGTTTCGGTTTTGAAAAGTTGGCACGGGATAGATTCTTTTCCGCAAACGGTAAAATAATGCAACGTGGTTTATCTTAAGTTACGCATATACAGCTGACGTCCTGTGAACACATATTGGCGAAATGAGAAATTGCTCATAATTAGCAATTTCTACTTTTGCAACAATGTTTTTAATTTTAGCTAATTATCATTGAAATCTTCCATGTATTTTAGTCGGCAGAATCTTTAATATGTATACACAGGTGTCCATTATATTGAAAATAAATTCAAGTATTCAGATATATATGTCAAGTTCTTCGAATACGGCGCTCAAAACTGCCGTGTGTTACTATAGAGAATTTGAATGCCAAGTTAAACATTCTACAATTGATAAAATGAAACGTAAATGCTAGCAAAAAATACGTTTGATTGTGGTTTAACGCCGTTTCAACAATTTTTCTGTCATTTCAAGGCGGCCAGTTCACCTATTCATATGTTTCCTGGCTTTCTCACGCCAGTAATACACACAACAATCTTTCCAAGCGATTGGCCGCTTTTCCACATAGACTGTTAGCCCATTGGTGAAAGACGAAGGACGCTTGTGACAATGACTTTTGTCAAACGATGGAAATAATGTTGGCCGAGCTGGGGTTCGAACTCACAAATGACAATGAGGAGTTTTAAAGAGATTATTATTATTTGCCAAATTGATCGCATACAAGCAAAGCAACAAAGAAGGAAACAAATTGATTTGATTCTAAAGAAAATCTAGTTTCATTCTGACAAAAATGATGGCCCTTTCCTGTTAGATAATTGTAACTGAACAAATTGGTGATGAGTCATTTTTGAAAAACGACCCCCTTCGGGAACAATGGACAACAAAAGAACCGTGTCTTACTGAATCGTTGGTATCACTTTAAAGTGACGTAATTAGCGCACAACTTGCGGTGCTACACTTCTAGGGTGCATTCATGTTTACATTACATAATTGAGCCGTCTCGCAAGAAAACAAACATTATGGCCTCTGCGTAATGTATCGATCCAGATCAACCTGCGCAGACTGATCCGGGTCGGTTTAGAGTAATGATTCCTGAAACAGAAAATCCACAGGAGGCGAAAAGTATATATCCGGGTAAAAAAGCATGCGCGGCATGCTTAGGCTGATCCAGGTCGATACTTTACGCTGAGTATATAGCTGGAGTTTGATGATCATGTGAGCCGTTCCACGAGAAAACCAACGGTGTGGACTCTGCGTAAAGTATGGACCCGGATCAGCCTAAGCATGCTGCGCAGGCTAACCTGGACAGACACGTTTCGCCTCCTGTGGATTTTCTGTTGCAGGAATCATTGCTCTATACCTATATCCTCCTGAGACAGAATGTGTCGGCCTGAATTAGCCTGCGCGGACTGCGCTGACTGATCTGGGTCTATACATAACGCAGAGTCTAGTATGTTGGTTTTCTCGTGGAATGGCTCCTGTGTTCAATGTAACCTCACATCCAACATACAAACAAGAACGACGCGGAGCGAACGCCAGCGCTTTTTTCTAAGTCGAAAAGGGGCATTACTGTATAATTACTAAAGCAAGAGTTATGTGACTTGGCATAGGCGTGCGTATTGTTCCTGGGAACAGATGTACCAAGTTTCATTTGCAAATGTTAAACGGTTTTTGAGGTAAGGTTAAAGTTGTTTGACGACGCAGACAACGACGACACCAAGGGTATCACAAATTCGCAATAGCCCGACTTTTTTTCTTCGAAAAACAGACGAGCTAAAAACTGCAGCAGACGACTACATTGAAAACCTCGTGGCTAAACATGTATAGATGTAACCAGTGTGTGTATACCACGTGACTTTTGACGTCATATTTGCATGGTCAGACATTAAAAATTGCTCTTGATAAGAATGTAAAACCAATGGTAACTTTTTTCTTTCTTCACTCTTTTTAATGAAACATCGCGCAGTCTACGCCGCTTACAATGTCCTATCTCCGGTTGTTTACAGGAGTTTAATTGGTCGTCTAGTTTTTTCGAACACATCGACAAACCTGTTCTCAAAATCCAGATTTGGTAATGCTCTGGCGATATTGCTCTGTAAGCGGCGTAGACTGCGCCATGTTTCATTAAAAAGGATGAAGAAATAAAAAAGTTACCTTTGTTTTTACTTCTAAACCGAAGTCAAATATTTCTGTGCACCGTAGCATTTGTGACGTCAAAGTCATGTGGTATACACACGCTGCAGTAACCTACATTAAACGTTTCGTAAATATCCCCTGCACATTGACACACAACAATTCCCTGAAAATGTAAAGATCTAGTTTCACTTTCGATTTTATACACGGGTATATTATATGAGTCATTGCATGGGAAAATGCACAAGTTTGCTCTTGTGACCAGTGTAGATCGTGCTCAGCCGGTGCACCCTTACAGCCTAATTTATCAGGTTGTACACTGTTCACATATGACGTACACACGCGTGTTAGAAAATTCTGTCAATTTGTGTAGATTTTGACAAGACTGAGCAGGTGGACACGATGATCTAAACCTTCACTGTTCTGTAATGCCAACCGGTACTTTTTCTCATGAACATCATTATAATGTTCTAGTTCAAACTTTGGCCGACTTTAAAACGTCCATTTTCTTCATAGGTTTATCCTTTACGTATATCGACTCAAGAATAGAATGCCCATTTAAAGTCATTGCTGGAAAAAGAGAGACAATTCAGAAACTCTCTAGATTTTTTTTTTTTTTAAAACTCCTTGAATGTAGAGCGTGAGTGACTGATTTATCCGGCTTTCTGTCCATCCTTTGAAATTAAACCCGAAGCACATCTAACACCGTGGGGGAGATCAGGACACTCTGGAACAAACAATACATTTGTGTAATCGATGCCAAAACTCAGTTGAACATATCTTTCGTGCACCAAAATAAAGCATTGATTCAACAATGCCGGCATATCTTTGATCTACATATGAGCACGTCTAGCGATGTGGGGTCTTAATGCATCTGTGAACAGTGAAGACTCGGATGAGCATGCGCATCCACACATTCTCACCAGAGTCTTCCCCGTCCGCATATATACGTTATATTGATCTAAATACATCTTCTGACATTCTGACACAAGACTGGACGTGTAGCCCAACTCGTTTTAACGTTTTATACCAATATAACATTAAATGAAGCCAAAGTGAAGTTTGATTATGACCTTAAATCACTAGGAGCGGCTTAACTGTATGTAGGTTTGTTTTTCTTGCTTTATTGACATAGATAGCAACAGTCACCTACCTGTGCTATGTAGCCTTTTCCCCATATATATATGCTTTCTGACGCCTCTGCAACAGAAGACATTTGAAATCAGTGTGGCACAAGGAGAAACTGCTCAAAATTCCAATTGTATTCAATAACTGTTATATCATTTATAGAGTTTCCATATTTTGGACTTAACGGGTTTTTAGCTCACCTATGCACGAAGTGCAAGGTGAGCTATTGTGATCACATTTTGTCCGGCGTCCGTCCGTCGTGCGTCGTCAACATTTGAGCTTGTTAACACTCTACGGGCTACATTTTGCATCCAATCTTCATAAAAGTTTATCAGAACGTTCATCTCCATAAAATCTTGGACAAGTTTGAAACTGGGCCATATGAGGTCAAAACCTAGGTCACTAAGTCGAATTGAATGGAAATCTTGTTAACACTCTGGAGGCCACATTTTCAACTTGAGCATGTTGAAACTTTATCAGAACGTTTGTCTCGATGATATGTAGGTCAAGTTCGAACATGGGTCATGTCGGGTCATAAAGTAGGTCACTAGATCAAATTGAAGGGAAATCTTGTTAACACTTTGGATGCCGCATTTTTTGCTTCAGCAGCTTGAAATTTGGTCAGAATGTTTGTCTGAATTATATCTAGGTCAAGTTCGTATATGGTTCATATTGGATCAGAAACTAGGTCAATAAAGGAAAATATTGTTCAAACTCCAGAGACCGCATTTTTACTTTGAGCAAGTTGAAACTTTGTCAGAATGTTGTCTCGGTGATATCTAGTCCATGTTGGAATATGGGTCATATCAGGTAAAAAAATATAGATCACTAGGCCATATGAAGGAAAATATTGTTAACACTGTGGAGGTTGCATTCAGAATAATTGTATTGATGTGTTTTGCATTGCAGTACATTGTATAATTAAGGTGAGCAATCCAGGGCCATCATGGCCATCTTGTTTTTAATTCGCCTGCTGCAAAATGGTCGTATGTTGGAAAGGGATGGAATGAAACAAGAGTCACTACCTTGTTCCAGAATGCCACAGTAAATAGGGAACATGTACACTTCGATACTGTTTGAGAGAACACTGATCAATTATTTCGTCTGACCAACTTAGTAAATTACAAGAATGTATCTTTAGTCAGTAACAAACATCATTGGAAAATGTTTTGAAATTTGTTAAAAACGAAACATATCAGTTTTGAAACATCAATGGTTCAGGATCTCTCACCTTAGTTATGCAATGTGAGTTGTCATGCTATCCACAATAACTCATTTTGCGGTCAGGTAAGCTAATATAAGTGGCCCATTAGGACCCGTGCAGTTCTACTGTCACAATACGAAATAATCCAAACCCTGTGTTATCTATATGTTGTCAAATGAGTATGACTGCGAAGGTCGCCAAAGAAATGTTTATGTACCAGTTAGTAGTTCAAAAACATTCATTATTTTTCCAAGGAAATAATTTTCTAAATCTTACACTCTGGGCATAGAGGATAAAATAGCCCCAGCACCTGGTGGCCATTCCTTGAAGATGGCTTGAACAATGAAGGTTCGGGGTTACATTAGGAAATTTGAAGATACAGTTTGGATAGCTGCATTGGCGTTAAACGCTTTATTATTCCCTTATCGGTCGGAGACCGGTGTGGGGTATATAGGTTTGCTCGCATACATCAGTCCGTCCGTCCGAAATGTCGTGTCCCGGCTGTATCTTCCACTTGCTTGAATGGATTTTAATATTACTTCACATAATAATTCTCCATAACAAGATTTTGTGTCATGCACATTACCCAGCCACCTTCTCCGAAGGTCAATGTCACAGTTTGGTCTCAAACATTGTCAGTCCGCAATTTTGTGCCCGGGCTGTATCTGCCACATGCTCGAATGGATTTTGATATTACTTCACGCAAGTATTCTCCATAACTAAATGATATGTCATGCACATCACCCAGCGACCTATTCCCAAGGTCAAGGTCACACTTTAAGCTCTACCACATACTTGCATGGATTTTGATGTTACTTTACACACATTTTCTCCTTAGCAAGATGATGTGTAATGCACACAACCAGGCACCTACTCGAAAGGTCTAGGTCAAAATTTGGACTAAAATATTCTCAGGTTTTTCTTACATGTCCGGGCTGTGTCTTCCACATGCTTTAATGAATTTTGGTGTTACTTCACACAATTATTCTTCATAGCAAGATGATATGTCAAGCAAAACACCCAGCCACTTACTCCCACGGTCAAGGTCAGACTTAAAGACTTTGGTCCGCAATCTCATATGTTAGTCCAGTCAGAACATACTTAAAACATCAAAAGTTAATTGAATATATAACAACATATATTACAAAACTTACAAAAATCTACGCAGTCATAACTATAAATCAAAGCGCTGAAAGCTCTATTGGTATAGGGGCATATGTAAGTTGAAAATATATGGCATAGATACTATCGACAAACATTGTTGAAACAAGAAACAATGACCTTTAAAACAAACCAAACCAAAAAGGTGTGAATCAACCCATACTGCCTGCCAATAACATATACCTTATTGATCAAAGTTTGACCCTTTTCTTGTATAAACAAAATAAATCAGGAAGGACAACAGATTGACAAAATATCGAACAGCGACCCTTAATTAAAATATTTCCAGTTCAGAAATCACTAAAGATCCACAGTGTATATTGTAATCATGCTGATAAATAAAAGACAATCGAAAGCATGCTATAGTTATGTTTCTTTTTGAACTGCACATCTGTAGCTCTGCGTTCCCAATACACCAAGTCTTAAATTGATACATTGGACATCTATTGAGACAATAATCGAAGAAATGAAAACATGAGTTTACACCTAAAAAACCAGATCAGATTTGTGTTCAAAATATTGTATCGATCTCTTAATCCCAATGTATACGTGTGACGACTATGAAATGGATCCACAAAACAGAAACAAAGTTTTGACCAATTAATGCAAACCGTAACGGACAGACGGACGGATGGATGAACATAAAGACGGACAGACATTCAGTCACACCGGTCAAAGTACACAGCTTGGGGAAGCATTCATTAACGAACAAGGGTTTTGATTGATTGGGGTTAAACGCCGTTTTTAACAATTTCTCAGTTATATCACGGCGGCCAGTTCACCTACTCATGCATTTCCTGGTTTTCTCAGACCAGTACTCCACACAACAATCTTCCCAAGCAACTGGCTGCTTTTTCACATAGACTTAGCCCATTGGTGGAAGACGAATGACGCATGTCGCATTGACTTTTGTCAATCGTCGGAAAGGAAGTTGGCCGAGCCGGGATTCGAACTCACAACCACTGGCTTGACAGCCCGCGTCGCTACAGACTGAGCTACCGGGGCTCACCTAACGAACAAGGGCATTTCACGCCGGGAACGCATGTGTTGCATGCGAAAGTCATATAATAAGTGAGAACATGGAAAGACAAAAATATACAGACTCCAAACGCAGCATGCTAAAGTTATGGTAATGGTGCACTGCAAATCTGTAGGTCATACGTTACCTACAAACCAAGTTTGAAATGGATACAATGGAAATTAATTGAGACAATCGCTGAACTAAATAAGGAAAAATGGAGATAACTAAAATAAACAGACCAGAGTTATGTACCTAGTACTTTGCCGTATACACGGTATAAGTGTGACCACTTTGAAATAAATCTGCCATACAGTAACAACGTGTTGACCAATAAATGCAATCCATGACGGACGGACGAATGCACATTAAGGCAGACAGCCGGCCGGACGCCGGATTATACCTCCAAGCTTTACAGACAGAGACAACTCATAAAGTATTGATTACAGAAGACTGGTTCGATGCGTCTCCGAAATAGGACTGTACAAGGTTAATTTACAAACAAAAACATTTAGACTACATTTCTAGTTTATATGTCAACAGATACATCTAGGACTAGATTACACGTTGACGGACGTTGAGTCTTCAATTAACGCAAATGCATATACATTATAATTTTTGTCCTTGCGGTTATAACTCGTGTGTATGTTGACATTTTCGGCCAAATTTCTTTCCGACGTTTGATAAAAGTCAATGCGACATGCGTCATTCGTCTTTCACCAATGGGCTAAGATATATGTGGATGAGCAGCCAGTTGCTTGGGAAGATTGTTGTGTGGAGTACTGGTGTGAGAAAACCAGGAAATACATTTGTAGGTGAACTGGCCGCCGTGGTATTACTGAGGAAATGTTGAAAAACGGTGTTAACCCCTATCAAGTTGAAATTAAATTATCTCTAATTTGTAGATTTAATTTCTAATAGTGATGTAAATATTGTGGAAAAAGACAAACTTGCTGATTATCATTCATATGTTAAGGTGAGTCAAATATGTCTAAAAGGGGCAAAGGTTAAAATAATAACTGTAGACAAATGTGTTCGTTATCTAGGTTATAGAAACAAGAGGGCCAAGATGGCCCTAAATCGATCACCTAATTGATAGTAAATTAGTAGCAAATATTTAACTGCAAATATCTGGAAAATTTTATCAAGGAGTGCAAATGAAACTGAAAGGAGTGGACACTTCTCAAGAAACAGCTTATCAGTAAAGGCCATTTATATCTTGAAATCTAACAAGAACTTTAATAAGAATGGAATTATAA
This sequence comes from Serripes groenlandicus, assembly GCA_031761405.1. Lineage (NCBI taxonomy): Eukaryota > Metazoa > Mollusca > Bivalvia > Cardiida > Cardiidae > Serripes > Serripes groenlandicus. The sequence continues at coordinate 141,068 of JASEVX010000142.1, read as the reverse complement.
AGTTTTTGTCATTTTGCACCTTTCCTGATGCCGCCTTGCTGCCCTGTTTTTCAACGAAATCAATATGGCTTCAACAGTTTATTTAGAGGGTCACTTAAGAAACATTTCTACCAAATTATCTTGCAATAGCACAAGTAGATTATGGAGGAAAAGGATTTTAAAATTTGGGTATTTTTCTCACTTTCTGATGCCGCAGCAACCAAAGTTCTCAATGGAAACCAATCAAAACGGCTTAAACAAATTAAATAGAGGATCATTACAGTAAGATTCGTATTATATTGTCTTAAAATCAGACAAGCATTTGCATAAAAATGGAATTTTCAAATTTTGTCATTTTGCCCTTTTTTTGATGCCGCCTGACTGCCATGTTTTTTGACCAATCGGTATGGCTTGAACAATTTTTATAGAGGGTCACCCAATGAACATTTCTACCAGATTATATTTGAATCTGACAGGCAGATTCGGAGGAGAATATTTTTAAAGTTTGGACCTTTTGCCCCCTTTCTGATGCCGCAGCAACCAAAGTTCTCAATGGAATTTAAATCTTTGAACAACTTTGAAAGAGGCCAACCAGAGGAACAGTCCTGTGATGTTTCACGGAAATTGTCCTTGGAGTTTGGGAGGAGATGATGTTTAAAGCTAAAAGTTAACGCCGGACGGACGCCGGACGACGGACAAAAAGTGATCAGAATAGCTCACCTTGAGCCTTCGGCTCAGGTGATCTAAAAAAGACTAATGTTCCAAAGCATTGTTTGAAAAGAAGGAATTGCTCATTGTCAGCAATTGCTCCGTTTGCAAATACACTTTCAACATTCGTATGTAACTAAGTAGCTATAACGAAACGGTTCAACCCTTTCCCGCTTACAGTCGCTTGTTGACGCATGCGCAGCAGACGGCTGCATAATTGTTTATCGTGATCCATTTCCTCTATTTCCACAAAGGTTTCAACTATATATTTTTCCCCTTGATGTAAGGCAAAATTGCTCGTTATCATTCATCTCATGTTATTCAAAATGTGTCGAGTAAAATAATGTCCATAGTAAAACGTTCATATATGAAAATAATTAATTTAAAACGTGTATGAAAGCATTGTGTGAAAAGGAGGAATTGCTCATTGTCAGCAATAGCTCCATTTCCAACAATATTTTCAATATTCGAACTGTTATAGTATCACGGAAAGGGTTCAGCTTCAATGGGGAGGATGTAACCATTTTCCGCTTACAGATGCCTACAGACGCATGTGCAGCAGACGACAATCGAAAACATTGTGACAAAAGGAGAAATTGCTTATCGTAGGCAATTTCTACTTTTGCCACGATGGTTTCAACTCCTTTCAATAATTGTATTTACAGTGATTTGCACATTTCTTTATCTATATAAGTCGACTGTTGTAAACTAATGGGGTCACAGCACGGTCGACGTTACCTAACACCACTGACATTGAGGTCAATCATAGTTCAGAGTGTGTTTCACGCGTTGGAACTATTTTGTCTCATTAATTAATGCAAGCGGGGGATTTTTTGAAATCGTTGAAAAGGCAGATTATAACCAATCAAAACTCGATTTTGGCGTATGTATACACATGTGGACTGTGGTTGCAGCCTTAATCCGATTTTTCAAAAGCAGCCTGAGTATGGTATAGTGGCGAAACGCCCCTATCCCAAAAATGATTTTGAAGAAATACAAATATAAACATTTAACATAATAAAAGGTTGTGTGTTATATCAGTCTGTCTTTTCCGAGAAGTTGAGGTAGGAATATATGGAATGTAAAAAGTCGTTTTCGAAATCAATATAAATATAAGTTTTTAAACGTTTTGAAAATATTGGAAAAAGTTAAAGCATATGTAAAGATTTATGTACAATAGTGGGTTTGGAGATATACGGAGATGTTTGTTTTACAATAGTGGGTTTGTAGATATACGGAGATGTTTGTTTTACAATAGTGGGTTTGGAGAGATATACGGAGATGTTTGTTTTACAATAGTGGGTTTGGAGATATACGGAGATGTTTGTTTTACAATTAGTGGGTTTGGAGATATACGGAGATGTTTGTTTTACAATAGTGGGTTTGGAGAGATATACGGAGATGTTTGTTTTACAATAGTGGGTTTGTAGATATACGGAGATGTTTGTTTTACAATAGTGGGTTTGGAGATATACGGAGATGTTTGTTTTACAATAGTGGGTTTGGAGAGATATACGGAGATGTTTGTTTTACAATTAGTGGGTTTGGAGATATACGGAGATGTTTGTTTTACAATAGTGGGTTTGGAGAGATATACGGAGATGTTTGTTTTACAATAGTGGGTTTGGAGATATACGGAGATGTTTGTTTTACAATAGTGGGTTTGTAGATATACGGAGATGTTTGTTTTACAATAGTGGGTTTGGAGATATACGGAGATGTTTGTTTTACAATTAGTGGGTTTGGAGATATACGGAGATGTTTGTTTTATAATAGTGGGTTTGGAGAGATATACGGAGATGTTTGTTTTACAATAGTGGGTTTGGAGATATACGGAGATGTTTGTTTTACAATTAGTGGGTTTGGAGATATACGGAGATGTTTGTTTTACAATAGTGGGTTTGGAGAGATATACGGAGATGTTTGTTTTACAATAGTGGGTTTGGAGATATACGGAGATGTTTGTTTTACAATAGTGGGTTTGTAGATATACGGAGATGTTTGCTTTACAATAGTGGGTTTGGAGATATACGGAGATGTTTGTTTTACAATTAGTGGGTTTGGAGATATACGGAGATGTTTGTTTTACAATAGTGGGTTTGGAGATATACGGAGATGTTTGTTTTACAATAGTGGGTTTGGAGATATACGGAGATGTTTGTTTTACAATAGTGGGTTTGTAGATATACGGAGATGTTTGTTTTACAATAGTGGGTTTGGAGAGATATACGGAGATGTTTGTTTTACAATAGTGGGTTTGTAGATATACGGAGATGTTTGTTTTACAATAGTGGGTTTGTAGATATACGGAGATGTTTGTTTTACAATAGTGGGTTTGTAGATATACGGAGATGTTTGTTTTACAATAGTGGGTTTGGAGAGATATACGGAGATGTTTGTTTTACAATAGTGGGTTTGTAGATATACGGAGATGTTTGTTTTACAATAGTGGGTTTGGAGATATACGGAGATGTTTGTTTTACAATAGTGGGTTTGGAGATATACGGAGATGTTTGTTTTACAACTGCTCTTATTACCAGTGTAAACAGAAGAGTAATTTTTAGCAAAACACGACACTTAGCTTTTTGAATTGTATATAACTGGTAAAACCCATTTACCCTCACGTTTAAGGTAAGGGTTTAAATCTCCGGTTAAAGTTTCCACTTTCTGTCACGGACTGTGACTCCGGGGTGTAATGGCCGCGGTTGTAAGTCAATGTCGAACTACTAGCCTTTCGATTATCTGCTTTCTTCTGTCGGTTCCTTTCTGTTTTTGTTAGTTTTTGTTTGTCCGACATTGAAAGATGATTTAAGTAACCTCTGTTATCAAAAATAGTCCATTTATCTTTTTGTTTAATCCAATTGTCAAATGAAAACATCGGAGCTTAAAATTGCACGTCACGCGTGTACACAACCCTTTACAATAGAACAATCGATGACATAAGATAAGTGTTTATAATTTTTCACAATAAATGTTGGAGGAAGTTTTAATGTTCTTGTCAATGGTACATTGGATACTTTTAAAGGTATCGTGTGTGGCTAAAAACAAATTGTCGTGCGTTTTCAAGCGCTCATCGATTTTTTTTTTTAAAAATATAGGAGTATATTTCAATGCTGTGATATTTTTAACTGTGTAATTAGATAACAAGACGAATTTTGATGCTAAGCATCAAAGACGCCGCGCATGATTTTAAAGCATGACTTAAAGGAAAGCAGATGCAGTTCAATACATTTAAATAACCTGTGCAAACGAACAGGATGTAAATATTTTGAACAAGAAGGCCAAATGTACCTTTATCTTAAACAAGAAGGCCAAGATGTTCCTTTATTGCTCACCTGGATACCATAGTCTATAATAAAATGTTATCAAGAGCAAAAAGGGTCCATTTCGACGTAGGGATTATACACTTTATATGCTAGGATCTATGTGATATTCAGCATGTACAGTTTAGTCTTCAAACCATTTGGTTTACCGTTTGCTTAACCTTGACTGCAACAATAAAGTGTCATACAAGCTGAAGTTTCTTAATTTTAAATCTGCTCTTATTAGATCAATTAGATTAACAAAGAACATAGATACTGAAATATTAACAGATATTAACTTAAGTGTTAATGCCTCTAGTTATAAGTTAAGTGTGACACAAGCTTTGGAAGGCGATAGGGAAGTCTATTCTCCTTCCAGTTGAGCAGAAGTATGATAACAAAAGACGAGAGTATATAAACAAAAAATACAAATAATTCTAACGAGTTTAAAGATATTTAATATCAAAATTAAGCATTTATGAAATTAAAAGAAAAAGTACTCTTGTATAGTCAACATTTAGCAAGAATACAATGGTCTGAATGAACAACTGTATGGGGAGGAACGTTTTAAGTTTAGTAATACAACAGAAATAAATAGGAAAAAACATCACCCGAATCTTTTTTTCTGAGCTTTGATGAATCGAGTCGTCAGAGCAGTAAACCAATCAATTTAAAAAGCGTGGCCTAGTGAACTCCGTAAACCAACTCATAACAATAGCTTAGCCTAGTTAGTTGGGGAACAGTTATTAAAAACAATTTAAATGTGTCTAAAGTTTTGTAATAACGGTAAACGATGTACATATTTTGTATCTTGTTGTTTCTTAAATCAGTTAATACAATTTATTCAATCATAAAGTCTGTTTTTTCAAACATATTACAGAGTTTTTCTTTACAATAATATTTGTTGGTTGCTCCCTTTTCGATTACGTCACCCCATGGTACAAAATTAAAATCTATCCCATACTGACGCCGCGCTTCCACGCGGCGTCAATAACGTTATTTAATGTTGTATAAAACAGTGAGAAGACTCTTAAACACTCAAAACACGCACACAATAATAATGTGCGAAGGTCAATCATAGCAGCATTATTAATCTCAATATATATAAAAACTTGTTTGTTTGTTTTGGTGTTTAACGCCGCTTTCAATAAGTATTCCTAATACTTAACCCACAACCCTGAGCGCCAAGGAGAGAAAGCAATAATTACCATTTACATAAAGTTTTTGGTATGACCCGGCCGGGGATCGAACCAGCGTACCCGGGGAAGATGCTATACCACTACATCACATAGGTCTCCTATTGTAGCGTAATCTGCCTTGCCATAATGAAACTTGAGAATAATTGTAGTGTTTCTATCTATTTTCAATCTGTATGTGGGTAGTGGTTAGAGCATTCAATTCTAGAGGGAAAGTCTCGGGTTCGATCCTGGATCAAGTCATGATTTCGTGGAAAAATTCATAAATTAACATACACTTTTATTTCAAGGAAACATCATGATATGACTTAAATTCTGCACAAAGCGGCATAAACATCAAGCAAAGAAAGATTATTTAATCCTTTCCCAAATACTATAAATCTGCAGCAGACGAATTTGAATACATCTAAGCAAATACATGGAAATCTTTCAATCAAAGTTAAATCATTGTTTAGAGTTGAAAACATTGTGGCAAACTTTTGAGTAATTTCTTCTTTTGTCACAATGTTTTCAAAAGTCGTCTGCTGCAGAGGCGTCATAGAGCATATATATGAGGGTTGATATAAAGAGAATTATAGAATAATATTCTATTCATATATGTAAACCATCGGAAATAATGAAATTTAGTAAATTCAAATATTTAAGAAAATGTTCTGACAATGTTTCATTTTTTTCCAGATGGATAACAATACCTGTATCATGTGTACATGGTTATGGACTCTTAATGAAGTTGCACGCAAAACATTAAGAAAAAAATAAAGGGCCATAACTTGCATTAAATAAAGGATAGAGCTATCTCACTTGATAATTTACATAGGTGTGATGGTTGGGAAGGGTTGTATAAAGTTTAAATGCAATGCATCAAGTAGTTACTGAGATATGGACTCGTAATGTAGTTGCACGCAAAACTTTAACCAGAATTGTTAAGGTAAAAAAGGGCCATAACTTGCATTAAATGAAGAAAAGAGTTATCTAAGTTGATAATTTACATAAGTGTGATGGTTGAGATGGGTTGTATAAAGTTTCAATGCAATGCATTCAGTAACTAGAGATTGCTTTTTTGAAAAAGCACTTGTCTCCCCATTTGTGTGGTCATAGGGGAGGAAAAGAAATGATGGAGATGAATTTTGTAGTTTTGTAGTTTTGGACTGGAGATGAAGCAACAATCCTCAGTTATTGAGCGGAAACCATTTTTCGAAGGTTACCTTTGACTTAGTGACCTCAAAATAAATAGGGGTCATTTGCTGGTGGTGACCAACCTGCACACCAAGTATGAAGTTCCTGGGCCCAAGCAATCTTCAGTTATTGAGCGGAAACCATTTTTCTGCCCAAGGACACCTTGACCTTTGACTTACTGACATCAAACTCAATAGGGGTCATCTACAGGTTAGGACCAACCTGCACATCAAGTATGAAGTTCTTGGGCATAAGCGTTCTTGAGTAAAAACCTTGACCTTTGACCTTCTGACATCAAAATCAATAGGGGTCATCTACTGGTCATGACCAACCTGCATACCAAGTATGAAGTTCCTACGCCCAAGCGTTCTTCAGTTATTGAGCGGAAACAAGTTTGACGGACGTGACCTCGACCTTTGACCTCAAAATTAATTGGGGTCATTTGCTGGTGGTGACCAACCTGCACACCAAGTATGAAGTTCCTGGGCCCAAGCAAAAACAAATGTTCAGCTCATTGTCCCTGTGACCTCTCAGCTCAAAATCAATAGGGGTCTTCTACTGGGCATGGCCAACCTGCATACCAAGTATAGAGTTCCTCGGCCAAAGCATTCTTCAGTTATTGAGCGGAAACCATTTTTTACCTCGCAAGGTCACCATGACCTTGACCTTTGACCTTCTGTTATCAAAATCAATAGAGGTCAGCTACTGGTCATGACCAACCCGCATACCAAGTATGAAGTTCCTACGCCCAAGCGTTCTTTAGTTATTGAGCGGAAACAAGTGTGACAGACGGACGGAAGGACGGAACGGGTAAAAACAATATGTCACCCCATGTATGGGGGAAACATCATTACTAAGATATGGACTCTTAATGAAGTTGCACGCAAAACTTTAACCATAATTTCTAAGATAAAAAAGGGCCATAACTTGCATTAATTGCAGGATAGAGTTATCTAACTTCATAATTTATGCGATGATTTGGAAGGGTTGTATTAAGTTGCAATGCAGTGCATCAAGTAGTTACTGAGATATGGACTCTTAATGTAGTTCCACACAAAACGTTAACCAGAATTTCTAAGTAAAGAAAAGGGCAATAACTTATATTAAATGTGATAGTTTGGAAGCATTATAGAAAGTTCCAATGCAAAGATCTAGTAGTAACTAAGCTATTGTGAACTATACATGCATGCAAAACCTTAGCCAATGTGTGACGTGGACGCCGACGCCAGGGTGAGTAGAGTAGCTCTCATATCCTCCGAATAGTCGAGCTAAAAATGAAGAAATAAATGAATTAACAGTTCTCAGATCTAGCAATGATTCCTTTAGCTTTAAAGACAACTGTTTGTTTTGCGAACAAACAGCAAAGATACACTGACATAACAGGAGCCATGCTGTGCGAACATTATAGTGTGCATCAAACGTTTCGATGCTTGGGCTACGTAACACAATATGTGATCGGCTAAACAGTGAACGATTTATCTGTTGCAGATGCCATTTATCATCAAACATGCAGTGCAGATTTCAGAACAATGAAAGCCATACCAGCTTCTAATACTCCAGATATTTCAGCCAAAAAAAAAGAGGGAAAGAAAGACCAATGCTATCACAGGTAATGGAAGCATTTCAATGTGTCACAAGATTTTTACAGAAAAATGATAATATACTAATAACAGTGACAGATTTAGTTGAGAAGAACAGGGACGTAGATAAGAGGGATAATTAAGTAATTGTATACTAAAATATCACCCGTCCCAAACATTTGTAGCAAGTAAAACTCAAAAAGTATTAAAGGTATGAAAATAACAAAGATATTTTCTGGAAGTCTGAACATTCCTCTATTGCAGTAGATACAACTATTTTGATTTATTATACCTCACTTTTGTCTACAATGGTAAAATCTCATTACCCGAAAAAGAGATATTTTGACTATCAGAAACATTTTCAACCTTTTTGACACGTGACCAAGCGAAAATTGACTGTCAGGTCATGTGACCGCAGTGATATTTTGAATGTCATATAAGGGCAAATAACTGCTTCAATATTTTAGCTAAATCATGACGTGATTGCCTCCCTTATACACATACAGCAGTGACGTCACTTAATTTTGTTCGGTATAATAAAATAAATATCATATGGCAGCATGTGTGACATTGATATTGTCAATCCTCGAAAACAGAATGTCACCCTCGGCTTACGCCTCGGGTGACATTCTGCTCTCGGGTTGACAATATCAATGTCACACATGCTGCCATATGATATTTATATAATGCTACACGTTTTGATAATAGTTTATCCTTATGAATAATGTCAGTCTATCAGTTTTTGGAACATAATTAATATAATTCAGAAATCACAAAATCTGTGTCTTTTAAACCAGTCATTATTCAAAATACAAGGTCATTCCAGGTATTCATTGTATCTCTAACTTAAGTTGAAATGTTAAGCTTTCAGAATATGTAAGTTTTGAGTATGTGCCAAATGTGACTTCAAAGTTTTATTTAATACAAAATGTGAAAATTTGGACAATTTTATTTCTCCATGTGATATTTTAACGAGATAACAGGTGTACAGGTGGAGTTGCTTATCCCTCTTATCTACGTCCCTGAGAAGAAGAATAAGGAATGTGGAGAGGACGCATTTATTGTAATTCACATGAAATAGAGGTAAAGAGAAAACATTTTGGAGATTATATCATAATCAATGAGATACATGGAAAAAGTAAAGTAATTATATTAACAAGCACAGCTTAATCGATTTAAGATGACTTTTATAAACAGCAAGGCAAAGGCAATGAGAATAATGTGGATAGAAAAAGGTTTCTCAGATGCTAAATGACAAGATATCATTAGAATATCAAAAAAGAGTGAGTATCCTCCTCCTGCTCATGTATCTTCTTGCGAAAAAAAAACAACAATGACTATTTGCCAGAGAGTCTGAGGTTATTACTCCGCACAATACTGAATGAAAATCAAGAATATGCTGTCAAAATTGCATTATTGGACAAGCCATGATACAAGCTGCAAGGCCTCGTGTTATTGTCCCACCTCTTCAATTGGGCTAAGGGATTCAGCTGCATCATCAATTGGCATACAAGTTTCTAATAGACAAATTATATAAATTAGGATTCTGTGCATCATATACAGAAATTTAGAAATTTGAATTAAGTGCAGATATTCCAGGTTACATCCCTAGGAGGCTTTGCACAGTATATAGCAGATCATGTGGATCACAATATAAGAACAATTGAATAACATGGAACATTTCATGGTATGAATATTAGAGCCGGTGTTACGCCTGTTGTGTCCTCTTTAAAGCCAATACAAAGGAAGACTGTTAAGACGGAAGAAGTAACCGAGAAGGGTGAAATAACAGTGTCCTACTACAAGCGAAATGAAAACTTAAAACGTTCAATAATACTTAAAGACATACAAGAACATACACAAACTTTGAACAAAAATGGAAATTATATCTGCTTTTAAAATTATCATCTCCAATCCGACCTGTGAGACCAGCCTGGTCTGATTTAATGCAGATGACACAGAAAAGAGAGAACCCTGGAAAATCGTCAATAATATGTATGCCCATGATTGATATGGATCCAAGTGACTTGTCCTGTATTAATTCACAACACTGAAGTTTGTGGCGGAACATGCATCAAAGGATTCCGTTACAACAGTTCTTACATTTGACCAGCCCTTATACTGGAAGGCAATGAATATTATAATCAATGAACCACTTGAAAGTCTTCTTCGTAAACTAGTGTTTAGGCTTGGAGGATTTCATACTATTTTGAGGTTTCTATGTTGCATAGGTCATTTGATGCAACAATGTTCTGGACTTGGCAACGTTTTTGAAACAGTGTATGCCCCTAATGTTGTTGTACATCATATGATGGCAGGAAAGGCAATATCAAGGGCTATTAGGGGACATTATTGGTTTGACAATGCTAGAGTCTGCAATATGTGGTGTGATCTGTTTAAAGTGTTAATTAATACGAAACAAATGAACGAAATGAAGCTACAATTTGTGACACAAATTATGATACAATTTCATTGACTGAAGATATTTATAGAAACCATAATAAAGATGAAATTAAATCACTGGATTCAACTGAATCGAGCATAGGAAATAACGTAGAAAGTGAAAGTCTTTGTTTGATAGAAGAATAGGTAAATTGTATGATGATTTTATGGAAGATAAAATAAGACTTTTCAGCTATTGATGATTCTGAATTACTTCAAAAACTTGAGAATGGTAAAACTAATTGAAACACTAACTACTGAACTGCAGCACCCTGGCTGCTAACTATTGAAATGGTAAATGTGCAATAAGATTTTGTAAAAGCATATCGCACTGGTAACTGGGATCTGCATATTGATTTAGTGTCTCGTATGCACCCCTTCTTTGCCGCAGCAGGATACAACCTGTACCTGAAATCTGCATATGTGTATTTGCAGACTATGTGACAACTACAATGAACACATGCGGATGTCTATGAGAAATTCTTATCGATATGCTGATTTAAATGCATAACTTTGATAACATTATAAAGCAAACAGTAATATTTGGAAATTTTGAAATACAATTGATATATAGTTTTGAAAACATTGTATGTAAAAGGGAAGTTACTCCTTTTTTTCAACAATGTTTTCAGTTTTTTTTTCACAATATGGTAGTCAAAACATCATTTCGGAGACATTTAATCCAATCCTGGTATAGCTATTGAGCAAGCAAAATAATTGAAATCCGGAACAAAATGTGAAACAGGGTTAACAAGATGTGTTTGTGAAACACTGATGCCCCCAAATGGCAACATCTTGGTCAAAGGTCAAGGTCGCCAGGTCAAAAATGTTGGTACTGACAGAAAGGTCATGTCACAAGGAATACACATGTGAAATATGGTAGCCGTACCTGTTATGGTTGAAAAGAAGTGGTCAAGGTTAAAGTTTTTTTCGAGAATGGCAACATCTAGGTCAAAGGTCAAGGTCGCAAGGTGAAACATTTTGGTACTGACAGAAAGTTCATGTCACAAGATATACACATGAAATATGGTAGCCGTACCTGTTATGGTTAAAAAATAGTGGTCAAGGTTAAAGTTTTTTTTCGAGAATGGCAACATCTAGGTCAAAGGTCAAGGTCGCAAGGTGAAAATTTTGGTAGTGACAGAAAGGTCATGTCACAAGTTATACACATGTGAAATATGGTAGCCGTACCTGTTATGGTTCAAAAGTAGTCGTCAAGGTTAAAGTTTTTATCGAGAATGGCAACATCTAGGTCAAAGGTCAAGGTCGCAAGGTGAAAAAGTTTGGTACTGACAGAAAGGTCATGTCACAAGGTATACACATGTGAAATATGGTAGCCTTACCTGTTATGGTTCAAAAGTAGTGGGGAAGGTTAAAAAATAAATTGAGAATGGCAACATCTAGGTCAAAGGTCAATGTCGCAAGGTCAAACATGTTGGTACTGACAGAAAGGTCATGTCACAAGGAATACACATGTGAAATATGGTAGCCGTATCTGTTATGGTTCAAAAGTAATGGCCAAGGTTAAAGTTTTTTTTCGAGAATGGCAACATCTAGGTCAAAGGTCAAGGACGCAAGGTCAAAAATGTTGGTACTGACAGAAAGGTCATGTCACAAGGAATACACATGTGAAATATGGTAGCCGTACCTGTTATGGTTCAAAAGTAATGGCCAAGGTTAAAGTTTTTTTCGAGAATGGCAACATCTAGGTCAAAGGTCAAGGTCGCAAGGTCAAACATTTTGGTACTGACAGAAAGGTAATGTCACAAGGAATACACATGTGAAATATGGTAGCCGTACCTGTTATGGTTCAAAAGTAGTGGTCAAGGTTAAAGTTTTTTTCGTGCAGACAGACCAAAAACTACATCTAGGTCAAAGGTCAAGGTCGCAAGGTCAAATATTTTGGTACTGACAGAAAGGTCATGTCACAAGGAATACACATGTGAAATATGGTAGCCGTACCTGTTATGATTCAAAAGAAGTGGTCAAGGTTAAAGTTTTTTTTGTGCAGACAGACAGACAGACAGACAGACAGACGTGCAGACGTGCAGACAGACGTGCAGACAGGCCAAAAACTATATGCCCCCCGTATCGGAGATTCCGGGGGGGGCATAAACAAGGTAATAATGCTTTGTAAGAGTAATGTCTTCTTTTTCTACAATGTTATTAATATTTGTTTTCCTGTGTGCATTCGTCTGCCTGTTTACTGAAGAAGTCTTCTGCACAACCCTTTGCTCAAATTGATTGATTGCTTCTGTATCTAAGTTACTTCATGGCACTGGTATGGTATGGTACGGTATGCCTGCTTGCGCAAGTGGGTGGGGTAAGATATACCTCGAGGCATGCTCGCAAATGATCTATAAATTGATCCAAAGTTGGTAAAATGATTTTTTTCACTACATTCTATATTCAGATTACATGTTTGTTAGATATATGTTAAAATTAAGGTACACTTCCCGCTCAAATGATTTCCTTGCATAGACACTTAGAAACAATGTTAATCAAAGCACTGAAAGCGCTCACAGCAAGGGGCTAACTGCCGATTACATTTTGACATGGATTTACCGATCCCAAAAGTGTAACTTGAACACTTTACAATAGCACTTTGTTATGTCCATATATTGAATGATAAAGAAGTTGAACGCAAAATACTGTACACACAGTATGGTGGTCTATCAATATGCTAGAATTTGACATACATATGCTCATCTGCTATCTAGATAGTTTCTGATAATCAAACCTCATGGTTTACAATGGGTTTTAGACGTTTTTTTTTTTAGACAATTAACACATATACATGTCATATCAAAATTACAACTCGCTAACAATGATAAATATATTGAGAGTCCAATTCTGCTATCAAAGCAGAAATGAAATCCTGTGTTATTTACATTTTCTTAAGTGTGATATAACTGAAATATTGTTAAAAGCGACGTAAAACATCATACAAACGAATTAATCAATTTCTTAAAGTGTTTCACAAAGCATAGGTGACAGGTTTTAAATGCATTGCTTTTGAATTCATTTTGAATCCCAACATTTTGAATGAGATTGTTGCAGCGTTGTCGATATTTGTACCACTGATATAGGCATATCATAAGACAAAAATGAAAAAGATAATTATAATATATTTTTATTTAAAGAAAAAAGATCTGCGCTGATTAGGAATTGAACCCTGATCTCCCGCGTAACAAGCGAACATGCTAACCGTTACACTAAGCCTGACTTAACCTTAAACAAAGTTAATTTATAAAGTGATTAAAAGGCGAAAAACGAGCTAGCGAACTATTTATAATTGAAGGGATTTATCTTTATTAAAAACAACTATCATTTAAATAATTCGATTCTCTTTTGAACTATATTTTATCACTGGGACTTGACTATCTTATTCCGTCTTCTGGGGTTGTTATGGTTAATTTCAGTTGAGAATCTGATGTATTTACGCAGGAATCAAGAATGAAATACTCTTGTACACGTACTTAGATTCCTGATTAAGGTTACCGCTTAAAATCATTTTATTCGAATTTTCTTTGGGAATTTCCGACGCCTAGGCTAACTTACACATTTACCGTATATGTTACCTTTTCCTAACTGTTTATTTTATTATCTTTTCAATAATTTGATTTCTTGAGTATATATATTATCATTGGGACTCGATTATCTGAATTTGTTTTTGAGTCGGAATCGAAAAGCTGCCTCCACTCCACTCGATTTACAATATTTAGGAATCACCCATGAACTTAACGCCGACAAGTATGTTGAAACCGAGTTCGTTCTTTTGGGTAAGTTATGTCGTATCATATCCATTTTGCAGCTTCATATGCCAACAAGTTAACGCATTTTGATTTTTAGACAGGAACTTTTTGGCGATTTGAAAGGACCAACATGGGTTTCAGCTGGCAACAGTCCATTTATTTTTTAAGAATTATTCCACAGATCATCCACTTTCATTGACATTATATACGATCTGCAACTACCAAGACATTTCTCTGAACCCAAGATGGTGTTCAGAAACGAAGAGCGAATATAGAAAGACAGATGTGAAGTAATTCAATGCCGATATTGTAAAACACTAGTTTAGATTCCAGTCTCAAAATGATGCGTGTCTTCAGATTTCTCCTACTAACGAGCCCCTTGCTAAAACCAGTTGGTGTTTCCTACCTTTTAAGTTATCCTATAGATAAGGGAAATATACAAATTTCCTCTCTGTAGATTTTTTTCCAGTTATGGTATAGGTATCGATATTTCAAACAAGAGGCCCATGAGGGCCTATGCTCTACTGGTATGGTTCCTTGGTCATTTTCAATCCAGAGCATGTATGTATGGTGAAGATCGGATAGTAAATGGAGGCTCTTTTGTGTTTACAAGCAATATTATAGCAATTTTGACAATTTCAAGGGCCATAATCCAGTCATGCAAGGGCACATCTGGCTGGTTTTCGAAAGGAACCGAGCTCTCATCAATATTTAACTACTATCGGAGTTTGGTGAAGATTAGTTAGTAAATGGAGCCTCTATTGTGTTCACAAGCTCAATTATAGCAATTTTGACAATTTCAAGGACCATTATCCAGTTTTGCATGGGCGGATCTGGCTAGTTTGCGAAAGGGACCAGGCTCTCATGAATATCTAACTACTGAATAAGTTTGATTGAGATGCAATCAAAACTGGCGACTTTATGGGGTTCACAAGCTCTATTATAGCAATTTTGACAATTTCAAGGACCATAATCCAGTCTTACATGGGCGGATCCGGCTGGTTTGCAAAAGGAACCAAGCTCTCATATATACCTAACTACTGTGTAAGTTTGGTGAAGATCAGATAGTAAATGGAGCCTCTATTGTGTTCACAAGCTCTATTATAGCAATTTTGACAATTTCAAGGGCCATAATCCAGTCTTGCATGAGCGGATCTGGCTGGTTTGCGAAAGGAACCGAGCTCTCATGGATATCCAACTAATGTATAAGTTTGATTGAGATACAATCAAAACTGAAGACTGTATCGCGTTCACAAGCAATTGTTTACGGACACACGGACGATGGACACCACACCACGGCATAAGCTCTTCTGGTCTTTGGCCAGTAGAGCTAAAAACGATAATATCATTTATGTTGCAATTCGTTTGATGTTGAGGCCATTCTCGCCACTTACTGACTGGACTATGTTTATAACTCTAGAACTTCACACATTTAGTCAGGACCATGTATGTCAAGGGGAATACATCTAAAGTCATGTTTGACAGAATAATGTGCCCTTTTCAACTTAAAATTGTTTTGTCCAGTATAGAGACTTTTGTATTAGTTGCAATACTCCATTAACTTGTTTAAGTTACACCAGGAAGGCCAGTTTACCCACAGTGTGTTTCCTTTCTTGCTCACGCCTGTGTAGGGTCATACCATAGACTTTAAAAATACTCATGCTATCTATATACCGGTAGTAAAAGTTGAGTTGAATTCCATCCAACGGTTACTGAGAAATATCCTGGATACCAAAACACAACAGACAACACAGCAAATTAGTGATTTTCTGGGAGCATAAACCAAAAGAGGCAATAGACAGTTATGGAATGTTTATTCCGTTCATTAATTTAGTCATCAAAACAAATGTTTTTTTTATATTAAAGCTTTCCAACTTGCAGTAGCATTTTGAGGCATCTGCAACAGATCACTTTTGCAAACAATTTTTCATTAAATGTGGTTTTTAATTTTGCTACGTGGATCTCTTGTATCTGGGATAAGGTTAACAGTTATCCTGCTATATGCTACTCTTAACCCTTTCCCGCATACTGCAAATCTGTAGCAGACTACTTTGTAAACATATAGGCAAATAAATGAAAAATGTCTTTAATTAAAAGACCAATTATTGAATAAAGTTCAAAACATTGTGGCCAAAAGAGACATTGCTCATTTTGAGCAATTTCTCCCTTTATTATGATGTTTTCAAATGTCATCTGCTGCTGAGGCGTCTGCAAGTGTATGTATATGGAAAAAGTTAGCTACAAGTTGCAATAAATGTAGACCAAGGTACATGCAGTCTAATATTGATCCATATTGAGTGTTAGTTCTTTAAGAAACGTCCTAGCCTTTTACTTCCTTGCAATTGGTCTCCATATAAATCAAGGAGAAAGAAGTCAGAACTTAATATAATATATATAGCTTCTTTTTCCTAAAATATTTTCAAAACTATTACTAAATAAGGAGCAATTTCTCTTATTCAACAATGTTTTAACTCACCAATAATCAAACGTTTTGTCAAATACAGTTAAACCTGTGAATAAGACCACCTTTGAAAAGCAATTACCTGTCTATAGCAATCACACTTCATTCAGTTTCCAAATTACTCATTTTCTGCATAAATGACCCTGTAATTAAAGACCACCTGTGAACAAAGACCATATTGTAGTGATCCCATAGGTGGTCTTTATACACAGGTTCCGCTGTATTTCCAAAGCAAATGAATTCTCAGGCCACAATTTAATAACAAGACAGAAAGACTAACATACAACGCTGCAATGTATAGCTTGAATTCTAAACCATTACAAATGATACTTTCTAAAAAAAACCACATCTATCCATAACCATCAATTTATGCTCAACCCTTTAACTGTTTGGAACCAATTCTGTGAAGCCAGTTCCAAAAAGGTAAAGCCAGGCCAGTTGGCACATCCACACTGTCTGACCAGGCCCTATTCTGTTGAACTAAATATCTTTAATATATTGTAATCCTAGAATTAGCTATGGACTCTTCAAAATGCAAAGGTGGGCGAGTCCATTTCAAAGTTTCAGCATTGAAAGGGTTAAACTTATAATATTTCTAAACTACATACTGTACATAACACAGAAATCAATACTGCTTTCATTCACTGTTAACCTCTCTCAGATGTAAACAATTGTGGACGTCCGAACACAGGACAACTTTTGAAAGTTCATGACTGTATGTGGACAGAGGAGTAATTGCTCTATCAGTTATATCCCGAAAGTGAACTTGAAACATGTCAGATGGTTGTTTTTACTCATATGTTTTTGATGCAAACATCTCTAAACAAGAGGCCCATGAGGGCCTATGCTCTACTGGTATGGTTCTTTGGTCATTTTCAATCCAGAGCATGTATGTATGGTGAAGATCGGATAGTAAATGGGGGCTCTTTTGTTTTCACAAGCTGTATTATAGTAATTTTTACAATTTCATGGGCCATAATCCAGTCTTGCATTGGCGGATCTGGCTGGTTTTCAAAAGGAACCAAGCTCTAATCAGTATTTAACTACTATCTAAGTTTGGTGAAGATCAGATAGTAAATGGAGCCTCTATTGTGTTCACAAGCTCAATTATAGCAATTTGGACAATTTCAAGGGCCATAATCCAGTCTTGCATGGGCGGATCTGGCTGGTTTTCGAAAGAAACCAAGCTCTCATGGATATCTAACTACTGTATAAGTTTGGTTGAGATACAATCAAAAGTGAAGACTGTATCGTGTTAACAAGCTCTTTTATAGCAATTTTGACCATTTCAAGGGCCATAATCCAGTCATACATGGGCGGATCTGGCTGGTTTTCGAAAGGAACCGAGCTCTTATGAATATCTAACTACTGTATAAGTTTGGTTGAGATACAATCAAAAGTGAAGACTGTATCGTGTTAACAAGAAATTGTTTACGGACGCACGGACGACGGACAAATCGCCACGACATAAGCCCTTCTGGCCTTTGGCCAGTAGAGCTAAAAATTACATGCCAGGGTAACAAAAGCTTTGCATTGATGTTGCAAGATGCATTTGATTTTCTTTTCTCAAAAACTCACTATATAGACAATTGTTAACACGTTTGCAGCCCACAGCTTAACATGATATTACCACAAATTTCTCAACTCTATTTGATGGCTCACCGAACACACAACTTTCAAATTAAATATATATACAAGAGTGTTTGAAGGAACACATGTGCCATCTGCTGTAAGTCACAACGTAAGGGACATACAGAGAAGTGAACCCTATGTGTCGCCTGTTATAAGTCACAATGCGAGGGACATACAGACAAACAGAGAACTGAACCATATGTGTCACCTGCTATACGTCACAATGTGAGGGACATACAAACAAACAGAGAAGTGAACCCTATGTGTCACCCTGCCAAGGCAGGCAACATAAAAATTGAAATAAGAGGACTATGATGGTCCTATATCGCTCACTTGATTTAATAAAATGTCAATAGAAGTCACATACTTCCATGTCGAAATATTATGAAGTACTGTACTTTCTCGTATTTGTCCGATTCAGTAAAGTTATGAAGTTATGGCACGACACAGATTTGTATTGATGACCTTTAGCCACATTTTCAATCCTGACTTTTCAAAATGGTTCATTGGTTCGGGAGTATAAGTAATGTAAATAATGTGAAAGGACTGATGAACAGACAGACAACTGACAGTGTGTGACCGCAATACCTCACCCTACACTTCATGTTTAGGTAAGCTCAAAAACAAAATCCTTCTATAAATCAACAAGAGTACCGCAAACGGTACATAATACGCCCGTCAGGAACTTCTTTGTAAGTTTCCTCTTTGTTTTGATATATTGTTTGTTTGTAAAAAGTTAATAAAGTCGTTCAGGAATAAGTTGTTAAAGAATAATGGGAAACTATGAAAAATGCATAACTCATGCAGAAATTGACAAATATTCTAAGTCCAAAAAGGGGCATAACTCATTCAAAAATTGACGAAATCCAAAGAAATGTGAACTTGATCTGTGACACATGATTACAAAGCCATATACACAATTTCAGGTCAATAGCTCAAAGTATGTAGGAAAAAAGTGCGGAAAACCAATATTCTAAGTCCAAAAAGGGGCATAACTCATTCAAAAATTGACGAATTTCGAGGAAATGTGAACTTGATCTGTGACACTTGATTACAAAGCCATATACATAATTTCAGCTCAATACATCAAAGCATGTAGAAAAAAAGTGCGGAAAACAAATATTCTAAGTCCAAAAAGGGGCATAACTTATTCAAAAATTCACGAAATCCCAGGAAATATGAACTTGATCTGTGACACATCACTACAAAGCCCTATACAAATTTCAGCTCAATAGCTCAAAGTATGTAAGAAAAAGGTGCGGAAAACCAGAACGGACGGACGGACGGACGGAGGGACATGACCATACCATAATACGTACCGTTTTTAAGAAACGGTCGTATAACAAAAATGAAACCATAGAGAAAAAATATGGATTGAAAATCAAAATCATTCCGTCTCTAGACATCTTTTATAAACAAGAGGGCCATGATGGCCCTGGATCTCTCACCTGAGTTATGTTATGTGTCTTTTGGCAAGTTAATATGACTTAGAAGGTCACGAAAGAAATATACCAGTTAGTATTTAGTTAGTAGTTTGTCCTTATCTACCCTTATGTAAGACAAGCCAATTTTGAACCTAGGGCATTATTTGAACACTCTTGGTAGAGGACTATGGGACCATGCTACACACCAAATATCTAAGCTCTAGGCCTTTTGGTTTCAGACACGAAGATTTTCAAAGTGTAAGAAAAAATCCCTTCAGTTGCCATGGTCAACCAAAATTCTTCGTGGAATTAACTTCGTTCAATAATTTTGAAAGGGCACCAACCAAGTAAGATCCCTGTGATGTTTCATCAAATTTCACCCATCGGTTTAGGAGGAGATGTTGCATGAAAAACAAAAGATGATCACAATAGCTCGTCTTGAGCACTTTGTGCTTAGGTGAACTAAACAAGAGGCCCAAGAGGGCCAGTATCGCTCCACGGCCATAAGGCAAAAATCAAATCTCCAAACAGCCCTGCTCCCTAGTGGCCATATTTTTTACCAACCACCATGGCTTAAAGGAATCTTGTAGAGTGTCACCCAAGGAATGTTTCTGCAAAATTATTTGAAAATAGGCCTGACACTTTCGGAGGAGAAGATTTTTTAAGTTTTCACAATAGCCATATAAGGCAAAATAGCCCCACCCCATGGCGGCCATATTTTTGAACCAATCAACATGGCTTGAAGGAATCTGATAGAGGGTCACCCAAAGAACATTTCTACAAAATTATTTGAAAATCTGCTCAACACTTTCGGAGAAGAAGATTTTTTAAATTTTCACTATGGTCATATAGAGCAAAATAGCCCCGCCCTCTGGCGGCCATATTTTTCGACCAATCAACATGGCTTGAAAGAATCTGATAGAGGGTCACCCAATGAACATTTCTACAAAATTATTTGAAAATCGGCTGAACACTTTCGGAGAAGAAGATTTTTTAAGTTTTCACTATGGTCATATAAGGCAAAATAGCCCCGCCCTCTGGCGACCATGTTTTTCGAACAATCAACATTTCTTGAAGGAATCTAATAAAGGGTCACCCATGGAACATTTCTACAAAATTATTTGAAAATCGGCCTGACACTTTCAGAGAAGAAGATTTTTTAAGTTTTCACTATTTTTTTCTTTTGGTTGCCATGGAAACCAGAATTATGGATGGATAAAAAAAAATTGAAGGAATTTAAGAGAGGACATTGAGAGGATGCTTCCTATGAAGTTTCAACCAAATTGGCCAAGTGGTTAGTGAGAAGAAGTCGTTTAAAGGAAAAAGTTTACGCACGCACGCACAGACGCACGACGGACAATTCGCCATGACATAAGCTCGACTGGCTTTCAGCCAGTGGAGCTAAAAATGAAAATGACAGGAAGAGATAAAACATTCTTAACCCTTTTCCACATGCATTTTAACCCATAGATCTGCTGCATGCACATGACTTGAAAACTTTGTGACAAAGGGAGAAATTGCTTATAATGACCAAGTTCAACTTTGCCACAATGTTTTCAACTCTCTTCACTTTATACACTTTCATTAAGGGAGATTGTCCATATAATTGCCAAGGCATTTTTAAATTACTAGTCATCTGATTCAGACTATAATATGTGAGAAAGGGTTAATAATAAGCTCTCCTCCACATATGTTACAATGTATGACAAATAAACTATAGATATTTCCTCCTGTCAATCCCCAAATCAACAATAATTATTCATTATTATCTATGTACACCTTTCAAAAACATTAGCAAATACAAATTATGACTGAAATAATCTTAGATCCAAGGCCATCCCCAAATCATCAATAATTATTTATTATATATGTCTGCATACCTTTCATAAACATAAGTAAATGACAATTATGACAGAAATAAACTTAGACCCTACCCCATGCACCCCCTAATTTTCAATTATTATTTATTATATCTGCACACCTTTCATAAACATAATTATGACTGAAATAATCTTAGATCCCGGGCCATCCCCAAATCATCAATAATTATTTATTATATATATCTGCACACCTTGCATAAACATAAGTAAATTACAATTATGACAGAAATAAATTTAGACCCTACCCCATCCCCTAATCTTCAATTATTATTTATTATATCTGTACACCTTTCATAAACATAAATAAATGACAATTATGACAGAAATAAACTAAGACCCCAGGCCATCCCCAAATCATTAATTATTATATATTATTATCTCTGCACACCTTGCATAAACATAAGTAAATGACAATTATGACAGAAATAAACTTAAGACCCTACCCCATCCCCTAATCATCAATTATTATATATTATTATATCTGCACACCTTTTATAAACATAAGTAAATGACAATTATGACAGAAATAAACTTAGCCCCCAGGCCATCCCCAAATCATTAATTATTATATATTATTATCTCTGCATAAACATAAGTAAATGACAATTATGACAGAAATAATTTTAAACCCTACCCCATCCCCAAATCATCAATAATTATTTATTATATCTGCACACCTTTCATAAACATAAGTAAATGACAATTTTGACAGAAATAAACTTAGAACCTAGCCCATCCCCTTATCATCAATTATTATTTATTATATCTGCACACCTTTCATAAACATAAGTAAATGACAATTATGACAGAAATAAACTTAGACCCCAGGCCATCTCCAAATCATTAATTATTATATATTATTATCTCTGCACACCTTTCATAAACATAAGTAAATGACTATTATGACAGAAATAAACTTAGACCCCAGGCCATCTCCAAATCATTAAGTATTATATATTAGTATCTATCTCTACATAAACATAAGTAAATGACAATTATGACAGAAATAATTTAAAACCCTACCCCATCCTTAAATCATCAATAATTATTTATTATATCTGCACACCTTCATAAACATAAGTAAACGACAATTATGACAGGAAATGAACTTAGACCATACCCCATCCCCTAATCATCAGTTGTTATTTATTATTATTTCTGCAAACCTTCATAAACATAAGTTAATGACAATTATGACAGAACAAAACTTCACCAAGTAATCAATACTTATTTAGTAAATAGTTCTGCCAAAAGTCTTTGATTTCGATACACCTTTCATACTCATAAGTAAATGACAATTCTTACCAAAAAACATTAGACCCTTCCCCATCCCCAAATCATCACTAATCATTTATTATTATCTCTGCAAACCTTTATAAACATAAGTAAATGACAATTATGACAGAAATAAACTTGGACTCCATCCCATCCCAAATCATCAATTATTATTTATCATATTTCTGCACACCTTTCATAAATAAACATAAAATGACATTAATGACAGAAATAGCTTTAGAAAAAGCCCCAACCCAAATCCCCACATCTTCAAATACTGTTTATCATTATATTATACCTGTACACCCTTCATTAACAGGAAAAAGACAATCATTATTTTATGATAGACATTAATCCCCCCCCCCCCCCGGTCCCAATATTGTGACCAAGAGAGATCCAGATTAGCCTATATATCTACAGTTGAATCAGAAGCTTCCCTGGTTGCCACCAGGTTGTCAAGCATCATGGAAATGTTGATGACCAAAAACTGACTATATGAACATGTCTTCCTTACAAATAGAACTTACATATAACCCTTTCCCACACACACCTATTTTGCAGCATTTTGTCAAATCTAAAGAAATGAAAATTTTATTAAAGAATAGCGTTGAAAACATTAAGGCAAAAGAAGAAATTGCTCATCATGAGCCAATTCTCCATTCGCCACAATTTGTTCAAATATTTTCTTTTACAGACGCATCATCATGTGGGTAAGGGTTAAAGCACATATCAACAATAAACATATCAGCAGTACCATAACATATGAAAATGTATGTGGGTTAAAGCACACATCAACAATATACATATCAGCAGTACCATAACATATAAACATGTATGTAGTTTAGAATTATAATTGTCTGTCTCTTTGCTGCATAGCTAACACCAAGAATTAAATATAAGGAAATTATATCAATTTACAAATTAAACATACAGTTTTTATTTATACAACCAAAGACAACACAATGAACATTTCCCCTCATACAGAAAGGCATCTCAACGCCTCTGCAGTCGACCACGTTTGAAAACATTGTGACAAAAGGAGAGATTGCTCAAGATGATTAATTAAGCTTTTGTCACAATGTTCTAAAATATTTATCATTAAAATTCTATTTTTTACTGAGATTAATTATCATATTTCTGCCAAGATGTTTACAAAGTGGTCTGCTGTAGATATGTTGTATGTGGGAAAAGGGTTAACCCTTTCAGCGCCAAAGGCAATATTAAGGTTTTTGCAAACAATGCTGATTCAGGTAAGTCAGCTCATAATCAGCTGTCTCACAAAATAGTCCACATTTGTATTACATGAGAAATGGAGACGCCTGATGTTGAACATGGAAGAGTCTATTTTAAACAATTCGGCGCTGAAAGAGTTAAACAGAATAAATGGCATTCAATAAATATATTAATCAAATGAAATTACCTTTACTACCTACAACAACACAATTAGTGGCATTTAAAAAACATGTACAGATCAAACAAATTGTATTATTATTCTGTTTCACATTGAAGAACAAAATGTATAGCATTCAATATATACATATCAAACAGTAAATGAACACTCAGCAGAATAAATCTGCATGTTGACACATACTTACCAGGTAATTTTATACATATTTTGGAAAAGGAGATTCCTTTCATACAATATTAATTTTCTCTTTTTCCAACAATGTTTTTTCTACTCTCTTTCTAATAAAACATTCTTTTTCTAGAGTTTCATCTGCTCATTACATATCTGGCAATTCCAATTTTAGTCTCAAGGAACATAATGATATTATTGCGCATCTATTTACAAATCAGACATCATACAGCAAAAATTCAAAAGTTTCTGTGAAGCCATTCTATTTACAAGATCACAGTATCCAATCTTTGAATTTAATTAGCGAAACTCTCTCACTAGGATATTGTGAACATTTCAAAGGACATTTTGTTTGTTGGAATAAATACTATTTTCATGAAAGCACATACCGCACTTCCAACTGTATCGACCCTTCCCCACTTCACTTGCAGACGCATTATGTTCATCAGCAGCTGTCAAATTATGAAAACATTGTGGCAAGAGTTGAAATTGCTCATAATGAATAATTTCTCCTTTTGTCACTATATATTCATCTCTATTTAATACCTATACTTTCGTTTGTATAGATTTTCCCTATGTTTGGCCCCAATTCTTTCAAAGTTGTCTGATCCAGAACTGTTTTAAGTGGGAAAGGGTTATATTACATATACAACTTTCAATGGTATAAACAAATTAAATAGAATGTATCAATTGGACCCTTTCAGTAATTGTTTTAGTATTGTAAATGATACATTTAAGATCACAATACAGATCTGCACACAATGTTACACAAAATATATCAATGCTGTATTACAAAAAAAAAAACATTACTGCATAATGACAATTTTTTAAATGAAATTATTATGAATTAATGTAATTCTCAGCAAACCAGATTAACAAGTCAAAGAAATAAATGTAGTTCTACATGACTTTGTGATAAGTGACTCTGAAAACATTACAAGAGCATATCACTTGAAGTTGTGTCCAACCAGTTCAAGCAACATATATAATTACATATAATCACTTTCAGTCAAGAGTAAATACATGATTACAATAACAATTTCCATAGCAATAAAACAACTCGCATATTTGCAATGATTAACATAATTACATCATATAACAAAAGTATTTAAATGACATTCATTTTTGCACAGATTCAATCTCAGAAGATTGTACAAAGGTTTCTTTGACCACTTGAAATCTGAAGTAATTAAATTGTTTACAAATAAAGATACATATTTATCTATACAAATTTCTTTTATGGAGTTCCATCGACACTTCAAGTACATATTAATGTCATTGGGATTCAGTAATCAGAAAGGATTTTATATTGTTGAATATTCCCAAACGAACTGCATAATCCTGAAATAAGGTAAAAGAGAAAGCTAAAATAGGAATTAGGTATTATACCGAAGCCTCAGGTGAGTCAGACACGAGTTTTAGATTGTTTGGTGTTTTAAACCGCTTTATATCGCTATATAGTTGTGCTAACCTCAAAATCCTGAGCGCTAAGGAGGGAAAGCCATTAGGCCTACTACCATTGTTATTGTCTTTGGTATGACCCCAAGAGTGTTAGAAGAATCAAACACTTGTTTTGCCTGTCAATATGTCGCGAAAGAAAGACAAATGAGAAGTGATTCCTAAGTGCCATCATGCCAAAGCAGGTAAATACATATAGAAATATAACTCTACTTGTAAAATGCCATTGTTACCTTTAACCCTTTCCCACATACGATGTGCTGCAGACCGCTTTGAAATCATCTATGCACAACTATGGAATATCTCCATCAATTAAATAGTAACTGTTGAATAGAGTTGAAAGCACTGCAACAAAAGGAGAAATGGCTCAATATGAGCAATTCTTGTTTTCCACAGTGTTTTCAAAAGTCCTTTGCTGCAAACAAATCTAAATGCGTCTGCAAGTGGGAAAGGGTTAACTTAATGGTGTGTCTGAAAGAACCCAATTGGCTAGATGCGGCTCTTATACAAACATGACACATGAGAAAATATCTTTCTTCCAAACATTTGGCCCGGGTAAAGTTAAGGGCTTGTGTTTTCACAGTTGTGTCTGAATTAGTTTATCTCAGAGCGAATCATTTCTGAATGTCGCACAATGTTTTCAATAATTTATCAAATGCACTTTCATTTATTTCAAATGTAAAATAGTTTACCACGGATAATTTCAAAGTAGATGAAATATCAAATCAGGCAATCGCTTCCTTGAATTATTTATAAATAAGTAAAAAATAATTGAGCGATATATATGCTCTGAAAAAAACCAACCTTACACGGTTTGCCAATTATATATCTAGATATATATCTACACTTATAATAATAGAGAGGATATCTTTTCTTATATTTGAAGAAAATGCAAGAATGGTATGTCAAGATCTTACATCTTAAGTAATTCAAAAGAAATATGAACAAGATGTGTTTGTGAAACACTGATGCCCCCGAATGGCAACATCTAGGTCAAAGGTCAAGGTCGCCAGGTCAAAAATATTGGTACTGACAGAAAGGTCATGTCACAAGGAATACACATGTTAAATATGGTAGCCGTACCTGTTATGGTTCAAAAGAAGTGGTCAAGGTTAAAGTTTATCGAGAATGGCAACATCTAGGTCAAAGGTCAAGGTTGCAAGGTGAAAAGTTTTGGTACTGACAGAAAGGTCATGTCACAAGGTATACACATGTGAAATATGGTAGCCTTACCTGTTATGATTCAAAAGTAGTGGTCAAGGTTAAAGTTTTATTTTAGAATGGCAACATCTAGGTCAAAGGTCAAGGTCTCAAGGTCAAAAATGTTGGTACTGACAGAAAGGTCATGTCACAAGGAATACACATGTGAAATATGGTAGCCGTACCTGTTATGGTTCAAAAGTAATGGCCAAGGTTAAAGTTTTTTTTTAGAATGGCAACATCTAGGTCAAAGGTCAAGGTCGCAAGGTCAAAAATTGTGGTACTGACAGAAAGGTCATGTCACAAGGAATACACATGTGAAATATGGTAGCCGTACCTGTTATGGTTCAAAAGAAATGGCCAAGGTTAAAGGTTTTTTTCGAGAATGGCAACATCTAGGTCGCAAGGTCAAAAATGTTGGTACTGACAGAAAGGTCATCTCACAAGGAATACACATGTGAAATATGGTAGCCGTACCTGTTATGGTTCAAAAGTAGTGGTCAAGGTTAAAGTTTCTTTCGTGCAGACAGGCCAAAAACTAGATGCCCACTGAATCGGTGATTCCGGGGGCATAAAAAGAGGGCCATTGCTGCGCTATTTCGCCCGAGTTCCATGTCTCTATATATAAAGTGTTCGTAAGCAAACACTTAAAGAAGAATGTTTTTTAACTGATCCTAACAATTTGAACATGCTTGGTAGAGGTTTACCAAAGGAATAATTGTGCTGAATAATTCTCAAATCTGGCCAGTTATGTTTGACACCGAGGTCTTCAAAGATAAAGTCTTCTCCTTTCCATTGCATCCAGAGTTCTGCATTGTATTAAAAAAAAATTAATATGATTGAAAGGGAGCCCCCACAATTAACATCCTTGTATAGTTTAATTGAAATTGGACAATCGACTTAGGAGATGGCATTTGAAGAATTTTATTTATTATGCCCCCGGAATTTCTGATTCGGTGGGCATCTAGTTTTTGGCCTGTCTGCACGAAAAAAACTTTAACCTTGACCACTACTTTTGAACCATAACAGGTACGGCTACCATATTTCACATGTGTGTTCCTTGTGACATGACCTTTCTGTCAGTACCAACACTTCTGACCTTGCGACCTTGACCTTTGACCTAGATGTTGCCATTTTCGAAAAAACTTTAACCTTGGCCATTACTTTTGAACCATAACAGGTACGGCTACCATATTTCACATGTGTATTCCTTGTGACATGACCTTTCTGTCAGTACCAACATTGTTGACCTTGCGACCTTGACCTTTGACCTAGATGTTGCCATTCTCAAAACAAACTTTAACCTTCACCACTACTTTTGAACCATAACAGGTAAGGCTACCATATTTCACATGTGTATACCTTGTGACATGACCTTTCTGTCAATACCAAAATGTTTCACCTTGCGACCTTGACCTTTGACCTAGATGTTGCCATTCTCGATAAAAACTTTAACCTTGACAACTACTTTTGAACCATAACAGGTACGGCTACCATATTTCACATGTGTATTCCTTGTGACATGACCTTTCTGTCAGTACCAACATTTTTGACCTGGCGACCTTGACCTTTGACCTAGATGTTGCCATTCGGGGGCATCAGTGTTTCACAAACACATCTTGTTTATTGGGGTTTTACGCCACTTTCAACATAATGTCAGTTATATCACGGCGACAGTTAACCTATTCTTGATTCCTGGGTAAAGAAACCAGTACTAGGCTAGAAAATGAGGGTTGCCCAAGGGCACCCACCATGACCGTAGTGCTGTGACTGAGGATCGAACCTGGGACACCCGGTTTCGAAATCCCCGACGCTAACCACTCGACCACAGCGGATTCCTGGCATTTGAAGAAACAAGAGGATAATGATGGTCCTATATCACTCACCTGATATAATGGAACTTAAATAGTTCTCAAGGTTTTAACTTTATACATTTAACGCAAAACGAGCAACACCTCCTGGTGGCCATGTTTTTCATCATTTATAACAACATTATTTTCAAATTGACCTATACATTTTCTCAAATAGAGTTTTTAAAGTTGTCACTATACATACATATAAGGAAAACAAGTCCCACCCCGTAGGCCATGCTTTTCAACAATTCAGAACAACTTGAACAATCTCGGTAGGGGATCAGCCAATGAACATTGTGCAATATTATTTTTGAATTGGGCAAGTGCTTCTTTGTATATGAAGATTATTCAATTTTCACTAGTACTTTTTGACAAGAAGATTTTTGAGTTGTTACTAAACACATATTAGAGAAACAATGCATCTAACATTTGTGCAAATAAATTCCTTGAACAAGTTGTAGAGGTCCACCTAAGAAAAATTCCTGAGACAATATTTTGAAATTGGTTCATTGATTTAGAAGAGGTTGTTTGTAGGAAATTGTAAACAGATAGATAGACGGGGTATGGTGGATGCCCACAATAGCTCACCCCTCACTTCGTGCTCAGGTGAGCTATAAGATTGGGAGGATGTTCATGTTTCCTATGCGTAAATGCAATCTTTCATAATTTTACCAATGACATTTTGACTTACAACAAAATACATGATGGTCCTATATCACTCACCTAATTTTACAGAACTATTTTAGTTTTCAAAATACTGTACACATATAAGGAACCCAAGCCCTGCCCTTTTTCGCCATGATATTGAACGGATCAAAATAATTTCAACAATCTTTGTATAGGGTCACCAAAGGAACGTTCGTGGAAATGTACATATAAGGAAAACAAGCCCCATCGACTACCTGCTATGTCTATCAATAGATTAGAAGGACAATTTCAACAATCTTGGTTAGAGCTATATTGTTGGTCAAGTAGAATTATAAAGCTTTTACTATATTGTATTGGATTGGAAAAAATTCAACAATCTTAGAAGAGGTTCAACTGAGGGAGCATTTGTGAAAAATTATTTATATTTCAGGCTTGTGCTTTTATACTAGAAGATATTTAACGTTTTGGCATTTCTCACTCATTCTGATGCCGTAGAAAGCAAAAATCTACAAGGAATTAAATTATTTGAATACATTTTAAAGATGACATCTTAGGATATATTCCCGTGAAATCATTTCAAATCTGGTTCATTGGTTAAGGAGAAGTTGTTTGTAAAAAAATGAAAATAGACGGATGAAAGACTGTGAATGATCACACTAGCTAAAGTGAGCTTACAAGCATATATACCTATACAGCAATATTCTTTCTACGCTTGGTTACAGTTTTCCTTTTTCTTGCATCTTTGGCCAATGGAACTTGTTTCTGTGAATTCTGCCAAGATGTAGCCATTTTTGACATGTTCATGGACTCAACTCTCAATTTCTGAAACAGTTTGAGTCAAAGAAACATAATTTACCTGCTAATATCAGTAAGTGATAATATGACAAACATTGGTCTGATTTATTGACCATAAAATCAATGAGGTCTTCAATGAGACAGATCTTTTCAAGCTATCTGTTGCAAAGGTTGTCAAATTCAATTGTATATGTTTCAACAACACTATACATATAGTTTCATTATATTTATTTAAATTTAAATATTTAGGATTAGACAAGTTTTTGCAAGCTTCTATAAAAATTAATCGGAATGTTCATTTAAATTTTGAAGAAAAGTTGTTTTTAAAATCACTATAAAAATCATATTTATTGCAAAGAGTTGAAAAGATAACTAGCTTTTTCTCTTTTTACCCATTTTTTTTTCTCCAAAAAATTGTCTGCTGCAGAAACATCAAAACTGGTTGGAATGTGGGAATGGGTTAAATGAATACATTTAGAAGCTAGACCTACCTCAATCTCTGTTTCAATAAAGTTCACCAAGTAATATATGTGTTTCACCATCACTGTAATTGGTAAAATATCTTCAAGCAGTTCTACATCTTCGCCAACTCTCAAATGAACACCAACATGCATACCATCTGGCCAAAACGACTCCTCAGCAATATATTCCAGCAATGGTCTTGAAGCATCAGCTTCCCTTAAAGACAGACATCGGTTTATGAATCGTTTGCATGCTCGAAGGATGCAGTTTCCAAGCCATTTGTTTGTTTTCACCATAGTCTCATACATTGTCTGTTGGTCCAAGTCCAGTTCACATCTATACTCATCATCTAAGGCATCTATGAGAGTATCAGCGTTTATTTCTTCCATTGTTTCATACAAGGCAACAATGTTGCCCAACTTTATTGCACTTGTTGGATTTGGTAAAAGATCATCTGAGAACTTCTTTGTCAGTATATTCTTCACCTCCTCAACATAATCGATAAGACACTTGTCCGGATCACCTCCTGTTTTATTCAGCAGTGTCATAATCATACCGACTTGAATTAACAATTCTCTGCATATTCTTGGGTCAGTTTTCTGTTTGTCATCAATTGCTTTCAGAATATCAGGGTTTAAAGGTTTTTGTTTAACTTTAGTTTTAATAGCATTTGATAACGATACATAATTTTTGTAAAGTTCATCAGTGAAAACTATCTGTGGTAGGGTGCTGCAGATGACATATGCCTTTCTTGAAACAAGTCGTCTAACCAATAGTTTCTCCATTGCTTCAAAGTCATACCAAATTTTCTGACCATGTCCATATGTTGTATCACACAGCGAGTTTTCCTCTATGACTTCAACCCAGCCCAGATTGAAGTCTTTGAATTGGAGAAGATGTATTTGTGCTACATCTGCTATATTAACGTACGGTATTATTGACATTCTTTCTGACCTCATTAAGAAATGCACTGACTCACAGCTCTTAGAAAGCACAAGTATCTCATCCAATATATCATTTTGTACTGCCACCAAATGCTTCAGTAATCTGTACAGGACACAATCTGTTGAGTACATAATACAATCTTCCATTTTAAGATCACAATGCATGTTCATCATAAGTTTTGCTATATCTCTATTTAAATGTTGTCTAAGGTAAGACCATGACTTTTGCATTTGTCCAAAACGTTTTCTCAAGATCTCAGTCTTTTCTTTACCCCCTGCCTGTTGGATAAAATCTGTAACAGTCATATTTAAGCACTCATGTTTTCTCATGGCGTAATTAGCAGCTGATACTACAGCCATGTGCCACTGCATTATGGGTTTAATATGAGCAGGTAGATGTAACTCGTCCTCTAGACTCATGATACGACAAAGCAGTGGAAACTTTTCTCGCATCGGAAACAGTTCTGAAACAAAGTTGTCATAAGATGGTGTGCACTTTTGCCTAAAGAGTGTACTCATTGAGCCTTCTGTACTTTCATCCACTTCAAATAAAACATCCTCTAGCATATTGCTTTGATTACTAAGTAAACGATAGTGCTTAACCATCTGTCGATGATACACAAAACGGTTTTCTACCACAATTTGTACTCTTCTTTCAAATTCATTTTCCCATGACAATCTATCCGATGCACTGCACATCTTCTCGCATTTACCAAACACAAACTCTTGGGTATGAAGAAGAACAGTCTGAAGAAAGATTCCAACGGTATACTCCCCAGCACCTAGCAGTTTTCCGATATTTTTCCAATGTATCTTAACGTCAGTCCAGAGTGTTTGGGGAATTTCGATAGCAGGTAAGCGCAAAAGTTTCTCTAAACATTCTGGTATTTCATAGCCGAGTGCTAAGGATCCAATTAGACACCCTTTCATCAACAGGAATAGAATCTGACAGGTCAATGGAGAAAGATTTCTAACTGCGTATAACGGATCTTTAATGTTACCTATAGTAAAACCTCTGCACTCATACGGTGATTGTTCTTTAGTCTCAAACTGGTTCTCTATATGAAGAATCTTTAAACATGAAGGGCATTCAAGGTCCTCAGCTAAAGGTCGAAAAATGACAACCCTATGCTGACATTCACAATTAGCAAATCTACAATCTGTCAACCTCTTTAGTTTTGAGTGAAGTGGTTTGGAATGAAACTCTCCTTTTTCACCTTCGTCTTCACCAGGATAACCAGGAAGGAAAACATTTTCTACTGTGCATGGGGATTGAAGGAAGTCTAGGAAAAATGTCTTGTCTTCTTTTTTATATCCAGTAACAAGGCAACTTGAAAATAACGATATCAGAAAGCTATTTAAAAGGATGTCAGACTTTGAACTTTGCTCTGATTGACTTAGATAACCGATTTTAAAATCTTCAGTTCCTAAAAGACACTGTAGAAAATGGGAATATTGTCTATCTAAGCTACTTTTTTGGACATGCTTTGCTATTGCAATTGCATCCAATTTGATTTTATCATCCAACACCTGGTAACTTCTTGGTATATAAAAAGTCATTTCAGCATATGCAAATATAAGTAACAAGCCTTCTTCTTGTGTGTGTATTTCATCTATCAGATTCTTAATATTGCTTGTGGAGTCAGCATCTGATCGGTCCATTAACACTGCAGCATCCTTTTGTCGAGCTGAAGAGAGGTATATGAGCAATGGACATCGATCAATGCTTGCGTCTCTAAGAGCATCTGTTACAGGAATATGAATCTTGCTCAAATTAGGCAATACATCTGCCAACTCCTCTGTATCTTTCTTGATGCAACTGCGGCTTTTTTCTTGGGACAAACATTTTAAAATGTAAGATTCCATAGTATACACAATGCTATTGTCCGACTTTCTAGTCAATAATGCATTAACATGATCAGCTATTTTCTTATCGGCAGAACTTAAGTCACGTGTTAAATGTTTGACAAAAGCCTTAAAAAAGCTGCTGGCAACAACATATTGCAAATCAAAGCTATGTCCAATCAATGCAGTTTGACTCCCAATGAGATCTTCTAGCAGGGCAGAGAACTCCTCATTTTTCTGGTCCAGTTTAGATATATGAAGACAGAACATATCTTCCATTAAGTCAACAATTAGTACCATGAACGGGCATTGAGACCTTCCAATTTCATGCAGATACTTTATTGCAGCATTCAGTTTCATAATGAAACCATTTTCCCCCATTGAATCACCCTCAGTCTCTTCACAGACTGTTCCATTTCTTAGAATTTGGAAAAGGAAGTCTTCATCAACGTCCTGCTCACATTCAAGAGCTATACTAAGAACTGGTTTGAAAGCTGAAACATTTTCGTCAGGAAGCCGATTTGTACGCACAATGTCCAGTAAACCAAATATTGCTTCCGATTCTGGATCTGATAGTAAACAGCGTAAAAAGTAACTAGCTAATAGACGTTGACATTTAGCTGATGAATGAATTGCTGTTTGCTCTATGATAGTCATCAATGCTTTAAGTACATTATTTGAATCTAAAGACTGTTCACGTTGTATGCTATAAGCAAACTGATATAATAAGGTGCTATCCAGTTTGCTTGGAAGTACCAAAGATGAAACAATATCGGCACTAATACGTAGATGATGAATGAAGTTTGAACCAGGATGAACCTGTGCTACAAGGGACAACACCTCGTTCGTCTTCATAAGCCATCGTCTCATACTTGAATAATATTCTATGGTTGATTGTGTCGGTAACATTCTCTGACAAACCATTTCAACTAAAATGTCTTTCATTTCTGTTTTTCCTTCTATCTCTGCCACTGAAATTGTTTCTTCAAATCCTTCATTTTCCGTATCGTCTATTAATCCATCTAAATAGTTTGCAACATGGTCGTCTTTCTGACCAAGGTAGGATATTTCTCCAGGTGTGTCTTTGCCAATCGCAACATCTGTTGAACTGTCTTCGTCAGATGATTCTGTTAATTCCACAAACATCTTTTCGTTTACTTTGTGAACCATCTCCTCGATTTCTGATGGGCAAGATATCAACGGTTCAGACAGGTAAGTATCATCATTATTATTAAAATCATCCGAATTTCTAACTTCTTGAGAACATTCTGCTACACTATCATCTTTGTGACCAAGGCAGGGTTCTTCTTCATGCGATTCCAAGCCTAACTCATGATCAGTCAAACATTTTTCATCAGATGGTTCTGTTAATTCACTAAACTCTTTTTCATGTTCTTGGCAAACCATCACTTTGACATCTGAGGGGCTCAATATCAACGGCTCAGACTGGTTACTATCAAACAGTTGCAAATCATTATTCTCTGAGTTTAAGTCAATATCTGTCTCATGTTCTTCATTAGTAGCTTCCACTTCAACAATTGGCAAAGTCAGTTGCAATGACATTTCTAATCCAACCTCGTTGATAGTCTGGTTTAAGGATGAAGCGGAGGTAATTTCACTGGCTTCGTGGACACTACCTATTGTACTTGGCATTTCTTCATCTGCAATACTATCTGAATAACTGCTTACTAAGTCCTGCTGAGTAACATTGTCGTCGTGCGTTTCTACATTTTCATTTTCCGAAGTACATGACTCTTGATATTCAACAAGCTCAATATCTTCTTTATCTTCAAAATATGTTTCAGGATTTGCTGTATCATCAAGATCATGCAAATTAATCAAACCTTCTTCATCTTGACCATTATTGACAAATTTGTTTATTTCAATTTGATCTCTATAGACGTTTCCAGGAAAAACTTGAGTTGTATGGTGTTTTAAGGTCAGTTTTTGAAGATCGCTTGGTGTCAAAAGTTCCCTGCATGTTTCGAAGAGTTGCAAATGGGATGAAAATATGGACAAATGATTCCAGATAGCTATATGAAGCGACGTTATTCCTTCTAACAAGTCTTTCCCTTCAAACGATATGTTTTCACAGACTATTAATTTTGTGTACTGTATTCTTTCTGATGCTAATAGACTTGGACAAATTCGTACAGACATAATGTTGCAAAAATCATCAAAGTAATCTTCCATTGCAGACGCATAGTCATACTTCATGAGTCTTGGCAGTTTCTGATCAACAATTAATTCTTGTTTCTTTTGAAGTTCAAAAAGGATTTCACCTGGCAAAGTATCTTCCGGATCCAAACCACATGCACTTTTTAACAATTTCACAGAATACAAATAATCTTCTGATGTTGTTTCAACAGAATCAAAGATGTATTTACTGAATGGCATTTTCAGTTCAACTGCATAGGCGTTGCATACATAACTTTCAGGACCGGAATGGTCAGGTATCTTTGCTATGGAAAATCGCTCTTCTTGTGATATTATAGTTTTCCAGATTTCAATACGCTCGGCACAATTAGCGTCATCTATAAAATATGTATCCAGCATATGTTCCGTCTCCATTACAAACACGTATTTCACTAATGGAACGCTTATGATTTCAAGAATGTGTGCTTCCAATGCATCAATAAAGCTTGACGCTGTTTGCAAAGATTGTCTATTACACGCAACCCTCATTTGCCAGTCCTTGTCGTCAATGTCAGGAAAGAACTTTTTAATCGAGGACACAATCAAAGTATCTAAGATACTCAGAAAATCCTCAGAATTCTTTATTTTTGACATAAGGCAGGTTAGACTTTCAACATTTCTTCCCTCCTGCTTGTACTTAATTCTTGTAAATGACCAGAAAAGTTGTTCCTTTATGTAGTCATTCAATGGTCTTTTGGCCATAAGAGCTTCAAGAAGTGAGTGTGTACATAGTTCTGGCAAAGTGGAGTTGGGTTCTACTAGAGAATCTAAAGTGATCAGTTTCCAATTTGACTGAAAGTTTATTTGTGATAAAATATTTGAAGATCCTTTACTTCTGTCAAGATGCACAACTAAATAAACATGTTTTACGTCACCCTCTGACCTTGTAGATATAAATTCCTGGCGAAATTTTTCAATCGCTGATTTAGCTAGCATAATATGCCGCTCATCCTCAACCGCGCTGCATTGTAGAAACAATATCTCCGAATTTGACTCCAGCCAAAATGCTTTCATTCTGGACGACAACTGTTTCTCTGATTTAAAAGCCCCCAATTTTTCCACTTGTATTTTGAAATAGTCAACCTTCTGTAGAACCTTGGTATGAATATTGCTATTTGTGAAAATGATGCTCATCAGACAATCAAGATTTTCTTTCCTCTGTAGCTGTAACTCTAATAGACCAATAATTCCTCTGTGTACCGGCAAGTTAAGATAACGTTCTACCAACTCGTCAACTTCATATGAAAGAGCCTCACAACAGTTTCTTGACAGCCGCACTATTACCTCAGGTTTAACGATCCACAGCAAGTCAAGTTTACAGTTGCAAATGATTTCATCTTCAGTTGAATTCCCTCTATATTTCTGAAGTATCAAAGATGATACCATATCTTCACTGAAAATAGGAAATGCATCTAGCTCATCAAAGTCTTTGTAAACACTCACGTCAAATACCCAATCCTCAAGTTTAGTTATTATTGCTCTTTGCTCAGGACTAATTATATCTGAAAAGCGTAAGTACTGCTTCTCAAACCTGTTCAAAAATGGCGGGTCGGAATACTTCAATTTGCTGTCATCTACAAGGACAATACATCTAAAATTATCGTCTACATGACAAATGGGATTGCTGTAGGGACCAAGTGCTACTCTGCAGTTTTTCTTTTTTCCAATTATAGTGTAATTCTGGTTCAACATGTCGTACAAACTACCATATATATTTTCTAAATCTTTAAGAATAAGAACAAGTCCTTGTTCCATACAGAGTATAATTCTGTTAAGAATTCTGTAGTTATAATCGTCAGTTAAGTCTTCTTCAAATTGACTACCAAATATAACTTCTCTATTTTGTCTTCCGAAATCATTTAGATTTTGTTCAAGTATTCCTAAGACAGATTCTCCAGTTGTTATAAGCATCAGGTGGCGAGCCAATGGATCGTCAATGTTACTTTTGATCAGACCGATAACAGGGCATGATTGTTCCATATCCTCAACTTGAAACTCAGACAGTAAAGTTGGTCTTTCAGCTGGCAATCCACCGAAATTCCTTTCAATACCTGTCATCATGATGAGCATCTTTTTTTCTATTGAAATGTCTGGGTTTCTGGATACTTCCTTAGCGAAATACTTCACTAAGGAGTAGAAATCTCTCAATCCATGGAAATTCTTAAAAGCCAGTTTTCTTGTGTATTTAAAGTAAGATTCTGCGATTCTTCTTAAATCCTGTTCAATAAACGAGGTTTTGAAAAGAGATTTATCACGAGAAAAAGTGAATATATGTGAAAGGGCCATCTTGCTCGTAGAAATATCCACTGAAACAAAAGAATCACTGATGGACTTCCCTGTTTCAAATAATTCCTCTTCATCCATTTCAGGTCTTGATAAATGTATTGCTCTGTTCATTTTTGATGCATCTAATGACCAATTAGATATTCCCACAACGGCAACATTTGGTCTATCCTTTCCATCTGGCTCCAATAGGTTATGCAAAACCTTTAATGGATTAAAGCGAGACACTTCAGCAAGTCCTATCTCATCCAAAATCACAACGGAGAGGACAGAATCTGCTCTGTTAGTTTCTTGATATTTTTCGGCCTTTTCAAAGACCTTGATGATGCCATCTGATGTAGAGGATTCTGATCCCTGAAAAGATACACAGTACAGCTGAGGTAGAGTTTTGAAAAACTCATCTTTGGAGTCTTCTCCCCTGAGGTTATTTCTAATAACTTGCATTGATAGGGATTTGCTACATCCAGGCTTACCAACCACGAAGATAGGAATTCTGTTCAAAATGCAAACTAAGAGAACAAACACATTTTCTCGTAAGGCTGTGTTCTTTGCCGTGCCAGGTGGGAGATCCATCCTGTTTAGAATGTCTTCCTGCTCCCCTTTAATTATACCATGAACATCGTTTTCAAAAAAGTAAGAACCATTCTTGAAACATATTTCCGCAATCTGTTCTCTGTATGTCTTTCTCAATGTCACGTCAGGTATGCGGCTATGGTAACAATGAGCCAGGGCAAGTACAATGGCCTTTTCTTTAGTAGTGGCTTTAGTATACGCTGTACATATTGACTTGCTTGTACCCTTTCTTTGAAGAATTTCCATAAACCATATTGTCAGTCTCTTACAACGCTGCACATCACGTAAACTCACACTGCAAGAACCATGTTCATGACATCTAATAAATGTTTGTGACATAGACAATAACTCTGATAGTAACTTGTGGTAATTTCTGTCATTCTTGAAAACCCCTTCAACCATCCTAGATATGTAAGTTTTCTCGTCAGTTTCATTCAAACTGCCAAAATCCCAAACATAATCAACTAACATTTCTGGTAAAGGAAGAACTCTGTATACTAATCTTGATAACTCATCTGTCTTAATTTTGCCTTTGAGACCTGCTGTTGATATGGCCTTTTCGGAACGTAGTTTGTACGGATTACATGCACCCATTACAATAAGGTTTGGTGCCAAACTTTGACCGTTGAAATTGTTGTGACAAATCACGTCGCTTATAACCCCGACGTACTCTGATGTGTTTATTTCGTCAAAAAATAACCAATGTTGTTCAGTGACATTCTTCAAAGCCTCAGAATTACAAGACAGAACTGTGTCTATGATTGCTGTTTCCTCGACACCAGCATGGATATTAAGCACATTAAACGTAACTTCACATATCTGGGCTAAGTAGCGAATAAGTGATGTTTTTCCACAACCTGTCTCTCCCATTACTAAAACTGGAATCCCAGCTTTAATCCGTAAAATGATTAGAATCATCTTCAGCAAATTATCTGGAGTAAGCGCATAATCACTGGACATCTCTGATAGAGTTTGTTCTGGTAACATTTGTGGATTTGATCGACAAATCTTTTGTAAAACGACTTGTAATTCCGATTGTGTCATCTTTTTGTAATCCTGCATTTCCTTTTTCATTTGGCTTTCAAACAAGGTCTTTATATGACTCGGCACCTTGGTTCTATCCCTATAAATGGGCGAGATGGTTTGTATGTTCTGGTTGTGAAAGACATACATGAGATGGTTACTGTCTTCCCAACGAATCATGCCCTCCACTTGCTTTGTAAGGCATTCGGCTGCACTGACAGGTTTTGAATTATCTAATTGTAATGAAAATCCCATTGTAGACATCTGTGTGGCCCTGCATGTATCAACAGACCTCGATGAAAACTCTTTTGACACATCTACAAGTGCTTTAACAAGGGAACTCCTCACAGTTGGCGTAGTTTTTTGACCTAACATGTCTTTGATACGAGAAGTTCTAAAGAAAGAGCTACTTGATAATTTCTTTAGTTGGTCAGCCAGAACGTTTAAAAAGACGTTGATAATGTTGAAGGATATGCCAGGATAAGATGGGAAATACATTTGCAGTATTGCTTTACATGTTTTGGAAGGCATACGTTTTACAGTGTGATTGCCCGAAAAGAATATGTCGAATGTATCGAGGGTGCCTTTCTGCAGTTGAAGCAAAAATTGACATACTACTTGAACTGGACTGTTTACCTCTCTACTTACAATGTAATTGTTATATTTCTGCCATTCCAAATGTTCCCTCTGGAACAAAATTGCAGTTTGTAACGATTTTCGTAGACCGTCCTGCAATGAATTGGCTATCTCAATTGATACAGAAGATGTTGGAAGATAAACCGATGTTTTGCCAGTCGAAACAAAGCGAAGAACTATCAATTCGAACAAAAACGTATCCAATTCCAATGTGCTAGCTAAAGATCCAATATCAATATGAAGGGTATTAAATTCCTTTATTTGCAGAGAGATTAAGCCGCTAACAATTCTGTCCTTTGTCATTGGTCCACTGATGTGCAATGTTGCAATTGAATGGCCAGCGGAGAAAGCTTTATCAATGAGATGTGTAGTCTTTCCAAGACCTGCCACGTCTGATGTAACTGTGGTTACACCTGGGCACTCCCTATGCAGTATATCTTCAATGATCTTGTCTGATAAAGGCCTTACTTTACTGACGAATTCACTCAGTTCATCGATGAATGGATGATTTTTTGAACCCCTACAAATAACAGCAAATAAATAGGATTGGTCGGACTCGAGGTTTCGGAGTGCCTCAACTAACTTGAACTGAACTTCATTTGGAAGAAGCTCAACATTTGTAACACAGTATAGAACATCCTCCCCGTAAAACTCGGAGGCACCGAGACAGCGATGCAGTAAAAGTTCAATCTCCGCCCATCTGGTCTGTCTTGAGCAGAAAAGGATTTGATTTGGTTCAGGTAACCGCTGTACAGTATTGTAGTATAGGGTTAATACTGTTCTAACAACCAAAAGACTCGACTCTTCTAACTGTGCAACAAGAAGACGTCCTTTCTGAACAACATCCTCTAACTTCTTAACTTTAACGGATTCAAAATTTAACCGCCGTTGGAAAAGTTCTATAGTCTTGAAACAATCATGTAAAGCTTGGCCGATGTAATCAATGAACGTGTATTCATCACATACTTGATGACTTTTATAGTTTGTATAATGTTTCTTAAGGGTCACCAACTGTATATTTGGATGAATAGCTTTCAAAAATGTTTCGGTCTCCCTCTCATATGTCATGATGCTTTCAGACTGTTCATGTGATTCCAAGCATGTGTGCAGTTTATGGATCTGAAACCCTTGCAAACAGTTGACAAGATAGTATCTAGATCTGACAGAGTTGAGATGTAGGCCCCAATTCTTGTACTCAAACCCAAGATCTTGTTTCAGTTTCAAAAGTTTACCAGCTTCTGCTACCTGCTTGAAAACTTTATATTTGATATGGCCTGTTGAATGAAGGGTAACAATCAGTTCCGATATGTCTGTACATGTATCAATAAAGGAGACAAATGATTCCAAATCATTTCCTTTGATGCCAGTCTTGGATTCTTGTTTATTTGCAAGAAGAAGTGCTCGGCTTCTTAAGTCTACCAAAGCTGATTTGGAGTGACTACTCTTTACTTTCTTTTCCACACTGTAACTTGCACTGAAATCACAGTCTGTCCCGAGGTTATTGAGATTAAACTGAAACTTTCCCCTTTTCACTATGTTAAGTATTTTCTCTTTCGTTTGTTCACTTCTATTGGCCACATTGTTGTACAATGATTTCAAGTTATGTAAATTATTCATGCAGTCTTCAATCCTTACAGGTATCACCCTACCAAGAACAGGACTTACATGAACCTGTTTATTGATAAGTTTAAAGAGACCTTTTGCATCCCCTTGTAATTCAGATTTAAGGACAGGCTGTAGAAAACGTTTTACTTCTATCAGGGCGGCCACAGACGTTTCTTGAACATGCTGTTCAGAAATATCTTCTACAGCATCAATCAAATTTCGTATGTCCTCGTCGACAATTTTGTAAAGGAACTCAATTAAATTGGATGCACGACTAATTGTTTGAAGGACCGCAATTGTGTCTTCATTCATCGGCTCTGCCATTTCAAACACAGTTTCCAAGGATTTACCAACATCATTAAAGTTGTGATCCGAACCATCTCCAGACATCACAAGCTCAAATGATTCTATAGCCATTAGAAAACCATCATCTTCTATTTTACAAGACTTTAAGGACCCTCGCATGGCATATACAGAGCTTTGAACCCTTGGAAGATCATCTAACCTGTAAAGTGTTTCTTTGACATTGTGGTTTACTTTTGTATTCATAAAGGCTTCTGCTATTTGTATTTCTTCAGAAAAATTAGCACCTTTAAACATTTGAATGCAAGCAGACATAGGATAATCTTCATTTCTCATTAGTGCCAGCCATTGATCTCTGAAGCTATTACCTCCTTTTTCAAGAACCACGTCCAAAAATGTATTTACCTGATCACCATTTGAAAATGGAAGACATGTTTTTTCAGAAGCTCCTGAATCGGTATTTTCTTGTTCCTCTCTTTGAAACAGTAATGCAACTGATTCAACAATATCATCCACTGGAGTTTCAGGTAACTTTCCGATAAATTCTGTCTGTATGCTACCTAAACTTACATTCCAAAATACAACAGAGTGTACAATCTTAACCAAGATTTTGCAATTGGACATCAAATCAGCAATTTCTGATGGAGAAGATTTACTTTTTAACTCTACTGCTAATAAATTTTGTCTTACTTTCTCCTCAAATACCCTGACATTTTCTTTCCTTTGATGAAAACCATTCGGGAGCTTACTTTCTGGTACATGTTTAGATATCCCAGAAAACACTTTCTTTACAACATCAATATCCTCTAATTGTCGTTTAAATATTTTCTCATTCTCTATCCATGTATTTCCAAACCGTGTGTCTGAATGCAGTTCTAGAAGCTCATTGGCATCTTCTCGTTTGGCTTGTTGTTTGAATACACACAGGAATGGGTAAGCTACTTCATACTGCATCAACTTTTTTGAAATTCTTTTAATACATAGTTCAGCTCTTTGAAAGTTTTCGTTTGATTCGACCATGCGCATCATTTTCCCATTTCCATTCAATATAATTTTCCAAGATTCATACTGGGTTGAGAGTTTTTCAAACAGTTCAAAATCATTGGTTGTATCTGTAATTTTCAAAATCTCATCCATAATCAGACAAACTGTGCTGGCTGTAAGTCTGAAAAAAGGAAGTATTATATATATTGTGAATAAAATGAGTAATTGACATTAATTGATATACGACACGTCTAAAGCATTAGCATTCGAACCACTGCAAATAAAACTAGAACTATCACTGACGATGATAAATACCCCCAAAACAGCACCTTTGACTCAAAATATGGCTTCCGACCAACCAACAAAAGGGCCATAACTCTGTAAAATAACATGCAATTGTAAGACCTTTATGATATGCACATCTCCTCTTGGTATGGAAGCTCCATGTACAATTTTATTGAATACCACCCAGTGGTTTGTAAGAAATAGGCCGGACAAAATATGGCTTCCGACCGACCAACAACTTAATAAGTAAAAGGGCCATAATTGTGTAAAATAACATGCAATTGTAAGACCTTTAGGAAATGCACATCTCCTCTTGGTATAGAAGCTACATGTAAATTTTTATTGAATTCCACCCAGTGGTTCGTGGACAAAATATGACCAACAATTTAATAAGTAAAAGGACCATTACTCTGTAAAATAACATGCAATTGTAAGACCTTTAGGGAATGCATATCTCCTCTTGGTAAAGA
Organism: Serripes groenlandicus; assembly: GCA_031761405.1. Classification (NCBI taxonomy): domain Eukaryota; kingdom Metazoa; phylum Mollusca; class Bivalvia; order Cardiida; family Cardiidae; genus Serripes; species Serripes groenlandicus. Next base: position 97,119 of record JASEVX010000142.1, on the reverse strand, counting down.
AGCTTCATGTAAAGTTTTATTGAATTCCACCCAGTGGTTTGTAAGAAATAGGCCGGACAAAATATGATCAACAACTTAATAAGTAAAAGGGCCATAACTCTGTAAGAAGTGGTTTGTAAGAAATAGGCCGGACAAAATATGGCTTTCGACCGACCGACCTATATATGTACTCCTATCAAACAGTACTCATTTTGACTTTTGAACATGACCTTGACTTTTGAGGTACAAGCCACCGCATCATGGTGAACATGTGTGCCCAGTAACTTGAGAATCCTATGATGCATGGTTGAGATGCGGACCGGACAAGGTAGTCCTATCAAACAGTACTCATTTTGACCTTTGAGGTACAAGCCACCTCATCATGGTGAACATGACCTTGACTTTTGAGGTACAAGCCACCGCATCATGGTGAACATGTGTGCCCAGTAACTTGAGAATCCTATGATGCATGGTTGAGATGCGGACCGGACAAGGTAGTCCTATCAAACAGTACTCTTTTGACCTTTGACCCTTTTACCTCTGAGTGTGACCTTGACCTTTGAGGTACAAGCTACCTCATCATGGTCACCAGGTGGGTTCAGTAACTTAAGAATCCTAAGATGTATGGTTGAGATGCGGGCCGGACAAGGTAGTCCTATCAAACAGTACTCTTTTGACCTTTGACCCTTTTACCTTTGGGTGTGACCTTCATCATTTAGGTACAAGCCACCTCATCATGGTGAACATGTGTGTCCAGTAACTTGAGAATCCTAAGATGCATGATTAAGATGCGGACCGGAAAAGGTAGTCCTATCAAACAGTTCTCATTTTGACCTCTTAGTGTGACCTTGACCTTGAGTTACAGGCCTGGGTCTTGTGCGCGACACGCCGCCTCATCATGGTGAACGTTTGTGCCAAGTTTCTTTGAAATCTTATGATGCATGGTTGAAATGTGGGCCAGACAAGGTACAGTCCTTTCAAATAGTACTCATTTCAACCTTTGCCATATAAGTGTGACCTTGACAGTTGAGGTACAGGCCTGAATTTTGTGCGCGACACGCCGCCTCATCATTGTGAACGTTTGTGCCAAGTTTCTTTGAAGTCCTATGATGCATGGTTGAAATGCAGGCCGGACAAGATAGTTCTATCAAATAGTACTCATTTTGACCTTTGACCTCTAAGAGTGACCTTGAAATTTAAGGTACAGGCCTGCGTCTTGTTCACGACACGCCGCCTCATCATGGTTAACATTTGTGCCAAGTTTCTTTCAAATCCTATGATGCATGGTTAAGATGCCGGCCGGACAAGATTATGTGGGACTGACAGACAGACGTTAAAGGGTCATAACATGCAATTGTAAGACCTTTAGGGTATGCACATCTCCTCTTGATATAGAAGCTTCACTTAACATTTTAATGAATTCCACCCAATGGTTTGTAAGAAATAGGCTGGACAAAATATGGCTTCCGACCGACCGACCGACCGATCGACACAGTGACTCCTATATACCACCCCCCCCCCCAAAAAAAAAGAAGATCTTTAAAGTTTTCATTTTAGTCATATAAGGCGAAACAGCCTCGCCCCCTGGTGGCCATATTTTTTCAATCAATTAATATGGCTTTAAGGAATCTGAATGGGGGTTACACAAGGAAGATCCTTACAAAATGATCTGGAAATCGGTATGATACTTACGGAGAAGAAGATTTTTAATGTTTTAACTAAAGCCATTTAAGGCAAAACAGCCCCATCCCCTTCGGCTACATTTTTCTATCAATCAACATGGCTTGACAACATCGGAAAGAGGCTCACCCAAGGAACATTGCTTCAAATAATTTGGAAAATCGGACAGATACTTTTGGAGAGGAAGGTTTATAAAGATTTCAATATAGCCGTAAAAGGCAAAATAGATCCGCCCCCTTGCGACCATGTTCTAAACAAATCAACATGGCTTGAATGAATCACCCAAGGATTTATTTCAATTGATCAATATTACACAAAACAGTCACACACCCCTGGCGGCTATGTATTTCGACCAATCATGAAGACTTGAAGGAATCTGATAGAAGGTCATACAAGAAACATTTCTACAAAATGATTTGGAAAATGGCCAGATACTTTTGGAGAAGATTTTGTTTTAAGTTTTCACTATAGCCATATAAAGCAAAACTGCACTGCCCCTTAATGCCAACATTTATTTATTTTCTGTTTTACGAAATCTCCTGCCCATTTTTTTCCAAAAAGGAAATAAAAATAAAATAGTTTTTAGTTCCTTTTATTATTTTACTTTGCACCGACCTTAATATTTGAGTTGAAATAGAAATAAAATCGACAATATTGTTGAGCGAAAACGCAGATAATCATGATCTGTCAGACGTTTAACCAATATGGCATTGTATCATTTAAATCTTTTGCGTAATTTTAAGGAACATACAAGTGTAAAATACGGTCACATGTGCTCTAAACATTTGGCTTATTTATTGTAGGTTGAATTGGAGTGCAAATACTTAGTTTTCATGGAAGCATGACATAATGAAATTCAGTTAACAGTATGCATGTAAAATGAACTTAATCTTACATATTTTATCCAAAATATCTCAAAGCCTTCGTAGTGTAAAGATGTAATCAACCATCTTTATCTGTGACACGGTTAGCTTAATCAACCATCTTTCTCTGTGACACGGTTATCCTTCTATAACTTCATTGTTCCTTTTGACAGGTGTCCTATCAAAGTGGACATCTGACCAATAATTAATGGACTAACTTCCCTAAGGCAGTTGGGAGATTGTATAAATACAGGATTGATTGCATACCAATTTATAGAATGCTCGCCAAATAGTTAATTCTGCATGGCGAGGGTAAATAAAACCAAAATATTATTATTACCAATTTAGTGACTACTTTGAGTTGCTACTTTGTGACATAATCCGATGGATTTCGATATTGTACTAGAACAAGCCCTTGCTGGCATCAGGTTTAATCCATCAGAATCGGCTGGATATAGCCCATGTTTCATAGTATTTGGTCGAGACCCAGTACTACCTATTGATTCACTGTTAGGAAAAAGGTTACCTTATGTTGGCAACGAATTCCATAAAGAATTACTACAAAGAAATCACGAAATTTACTGTGATGTATTCAAGCAAATCACTAAATCAAGAAGAAGGCGTAACAGATATGCCAATAGGAAATCCCAACAAGTAGAATTCAATGTAAATTACCCGGTCTATTACAAAAATTTCCAACGCACTTCTAAGACATCTCCTCAATGGATTCCATACTACAGAGTTGTCGAATTTGATGGTTCAAAGTAATTAATACTTAAAAATCAATTAGATAACAAGATAATCAAATGCAATGTTGACCAAGTTAGAAGGGCAGAAATTGACGAGTGGACTCTTCCTTCCTTTAAAACTATAAATCCAAGACCTATTCGAAATTGCAGATATGTTATTCCTCCTGAAATTGTTTCAGAGAGCTCTGATGATAATACATATTCAGATAATCAAGATTTAATTCCAAAACGTAAAGTTAAAATGACAAGAGTAATTGACAACATAAAAATAGTTCTGAGTCCTCAACCAGTCAAGAGAGTGAAGATAATATTCCACTAAGTAAGTTACAAGCACGTCTTAGGCGTTTAGAATACGAGCGTATTCACGGTACAGACAGACAAAATGAGAGTGATATGTCAGTTGTTAGTGATCAAACAATCCAATCAAATATTCCCGATCAATTGTCTATGTTTGATGACGAGTCCTTCTCAGCTCCGTTAAGCAACATGGAGATTGACAGATGTTAATTAAGATTTAAACAAGAATTAAGGTAAATCAGTTACCTAATTAGGAGTTAATATTATAAGCGTACTAGCTAATTATATAATATTGTGAGAAGATTTGAGCGAGATTTAGGTTTATACCTATTAATTAAAGTAAATAAGTTAATTAGAAGATAATTATTATAAGCGTACTAGCTAATATATAATATTGTGATGGTTATTCACACGTAAAATGGAAACGAGGTTTTTATAACAAGACTTAACAAGAGTGCCAGTGCCGCCACAAAATATAAAGATCAATATTGGTCCTTTTAATTATTGCTTTTAACATGTATCACAAAACTACCATTGGAATCTCTATCAAAATGGCCGAACCGAAAAAATGGTTATTTCATGAAAAAAAATCACAAAACTACCATTATGGTAAAACAATCATTTAATGGAAAAGAAACAGCAAACAAAGTATTGAATTGGATTGTTGGAGCTTAATGTCCCATTCAACAAATTATTTCAGTCAGGAAGAAAATAGGATACATATAAACAGAGATAGAACCCTATAGAGGCTTCCGATATGAAAGTAGGTCAAATGGCAGTGTCGATATATTTTTTTTTGTATCCTTTTTACCTTCTGAAAATAACTCTTGCAAAAATCACTCTACCGGATAATCCCTGCTTTATGCACTTCTACCTGTTTGGAAACTTGAGTTGCGTTCTCAAGTGAATATGCTATAGAGACCAAGTTTCGAAAGGCATAACTATTGCAAAAATCGCTGAACCGGAAAATCGCCCCATTATAGTAATGATATTGACCAAGTTTTGAAAAGATTCAGTCAGAAACGTAGGAGGAGTTGCGTTCACAAGCCGCAATATCAATCAACTACAAGGAACATAAATCTTGCAAAAATCAATGAACCGGAAAATCGCCGCTTCATGCACATCTACCCAGTATAGTTATGACATTGACCAAGTTTTGAAAAGATTCGGTCAGAAACATAGTAAGAGTTGCGTTCACAAGGCTGCAATATCAATCAGCTACAGAGACTAAGTTACAAGGGACATGAATCTTGCAAAAATCAATGAACCGGAAAATTGCCGCTTCATGCACATCTACCCATTATAGTCATGACATTGACCAAGTTTTGAAAAGATTCGGTCAGAAACATAGGAGGAGTTGCGTTCACAAGGCTGCAATATCAATCAGCTACAGAGACTAAGTTACAAGGGACATAAATCTTGCAAATATCAATGAACCGGAAAATCGCTGCTTCATGCACATCTACCCATTATAGTCATGACATTGACCAAGTTTTGAAAAGATTCGGTCAGAAACATAGGAGGAGTTGCGTTCACAAGGCTGCAATATCAATCAGCTACAGAGACTAAGTTACAAGGGACATAAATCTTGCAAATATCAATGAACCGGAAAATCGCCGCTTCATGCACATCTACACATTATAGTTATGACATTGACCAAGTTTTGAAAAGATACGGTCAGAAACGTAGGAGGAAGAAATGGACGTACGGACGGACAGACAGACGGAGAAGATGACGCCAATATACCACCGCCTCTGGCGGCGTATAAAAATTATACTTATGCGTAAATAAGAGTTAACAAGAAAATTGTTGTGTATTAAATGCTAATGTAAGAATTTTACTTAATCTAGCATATGGAAGAAAATTCCAAACGTCTCTAGTATGAGAGGGAATCGAATTACAATTATAATGCAGGAAAGGTATACCTGTATATATAATATAATGGCCATTTTTATCGTTTTTCAAGTTTATTATTGGTTTAAGCGTGATATTATTGATATATCATATGTAATTGCATCCGTTATAATGTCTATGAAAAATTGCTAACTACCAGTATCAATTGACACTCATATTTATACTTTTGCACATTGCTGAGGCATCACTATTAATTCATTCCGTTAATTCAAGAATAAGACATGCTATTACACCTTGCTAAGAGTCAGCTAAGAGCATTGATTCGAGTGTAAGATTCACTGCCACCTCGCAGAAGGCCGATAAAGCAGCCAGTAAGATTGTTCCGGAGAAATTCCTCTTTTGTCGGAAGACCTCATCTAACCTAGTGATCCATTCCGTGATGTTTCAATTATACACATGTATTCAAAGGCACTACTACACAGATGAACATATACCACTGAAGAATAACATAATTTCAACCATAAGGATCTCATTTTCAATTTTGAGAAAATGACAATATTTCTAACTCCTTATATGCTGGACTTATACCTTGATACTACCTATTCGACTGTTATTACTACTAATCTACGGAATGAATAACAACACTCCAATCAACTATATGATAAACATTGTGTGGACTTCGTCATAAAAGGACTACAACTGTTTCTGATACTACAACCACAATGTTTCTGATACTACAACTACAACTGTTTCTGATACTACAACTACAACTGTTTCTGATAATACAACTACAACTGTTTCTGATACTACAACCACAATGTTTCTGATACTACAACTACAACTGTTTCTGATACTACAACTACAACTGTTTCTGATACTACTACTACTACAACTACTCTGGATACTACGAAGTGCTAAGAAATACAAGACTGTTGGATCGATGTTAATCATCGTACTGTTTGGAGAAATATTTATATTGTTACCTTGTTGTATTGACTATTTCACGTTCATTTCTACATTATCAATTCCTACTTATTCAGTACAACTATGTTAATACAGTGTTCATGTAATTGTTTCTTTTAAATTGCAAATATTCAATTCACTTGAATTCGTGAATGACTATTGTTTTCAGTTATCTACATAACCATTTATTAATTCCAAATACTTGTATATGTTCTTATTAAGGACTGGTCGTCACTGCAAGGTCTTAGATCTTTCAAAGAATTCCTATGTAAAATTCTTTATATAATCAACATGGAAAGGTGTAAAGATGTAATCAACCATCTTTATCTGTGACACGGTTAGCTTAATCAACCATCTTTCTCTGTGACACGGTTATCCTTCTATAACTTCATTGTTCCTTTTGACAGGTGTCCTATCAAAGTGGACATCTGACCAATAATTAATGGACTAACTTCCCTAAGGCAGTTGGGAGATTGTATAAATACAGGATTGATTGCATACCAATTTAGTGACTCCTTGTGACCCGAGTGGTAGAGACGTTCATATGGAGCAAGAGAGTGGTGGGTTTTGGGACATGTACATCTCGTAATAAACAAGTTATAATGTATTATTGAGTTGCTACTTTGTTACAGTAGATAGTTGTTTAGCATGCTTTACAGAACAAGGGACCGATTGTAAGGCTATATCCAATGCAGAATACAGGCATTTTGAATACTATGAAAATGCCTATTTTTGTTTTTTGGTAGAGTGCTCAATATTGAAACTGTTATTTTTATTTGTATCTAGCCCTACCGACCCAGTTTGCTTTAAAAAAAAAACGCGTTAAACAGATAATCAAACAAGAGGGCCATGATGGCCCTGGAATCGCTCACCTGATTTTTTTTTTTTTTCACTTTAGCTATATAAGCCTCGCCCCCTGGCAGCCATAGTTTCCGACCAATCAACTTGGCTGGAAGGAATCTGATAGAGGGTCACCCTAGCAACATTTCTACAAAATTATTTTAAAATCGGCCAGATACTTTTGGAGGAGAAGATTTTTTAAGTTTTCACTATAGCCATATAATGCAAAATAGCCCTGCCCACTGGCGGCCATGTTTTTTGACCAATCAACATGGCTTGAAGGAATCTAAAAGTGGGTCATCCAAGGAACATTTCTACAAAATTATTTGAAAATCGGGCTGAAACTTTTGGAGGAGAAGATTTTTTGCACTATAGCCATATAAGGCAAAATAGCCCCGCCCCCCCTGGCGGCCGTGTTTTTCGACCAATCAACATGGCTTGAAGGAATCTGGTAGAGGGTCATCCAAGGAACATTTCTACAAAATTATTTGAAAATCTGCCAAGCAGTTTGGGAGAAGAAGAATTTTGAAGTTTTTTTCGTTACGTTGCCATGGAAACCAGAATTTTGCATGAATCCCAAAAATTTGAAGGAATTCTGGTGAGGTCATTGAGAGGATGCTTTCTGTGAAGTTTCATCCCAATTGACCTACTGGTTACTGAGGAGAAGATGTTGAAGATTTTTTAAGTTTTCACTTTGGCCATATAAGGCAAAATAGCCCCCGCCCCCTGGCGGCCATTTTTTTTCGACCAATCAACATTGCTTGAAGGAATCTGATAGAGGGTCACCCAAGGAACATTTCTACAAAATTATTTGAAAATCGGGCTGAAACTTTTGGAGGAGAAGATTTTTTGCACTATAGCCATAAAAGGCAAAATAGCCCCGCCCCCTGGCGGCCATGTTTTTTGACCAATCAACATGGCTTGAAGGAATCTGATAGAGGATCACCCAAGTAACATTTCTACAAAATTATTTGAAAATCGGCCTGAATCTTCTAGTGGAGAAGATTTTTTAAGTTTGCACTATAGCCATATAAGGCAAAATAGCCCGCCCCCCCTGGCGGCCATGTTTTTCGACCAATCAACATGGCTTGAAGGAATCTGATAGAGGGTCACCCAAGGTACATTTCTACAAAATTATTTGAAAATCGGCCTTACACTTTCGGAGGAGAAGATTTTTTAAGTTTTCACTATAGCCATATAAGGCAAAATAGCCCCTCCCCCCCTGGCGGCCATGTTTTTCGACCAATCAACACGGCTTGAAGGAATCTGATAGAGGGTCATCCAAGGAACATTTCTACAAAATTATTTGAAAATCTGCCAAGCAGTTTGGGAGAAGAAGAATTTTGAAGTTTTTTTCGTTACGTTGCCATGGAAACCAGAATTTTGCATGGATCCCAAAAATATGAAGGAATTCTGGTGAGGTCATTGAGAGGATGCTTTCTGTGAAGTTTCATCCAAATTGACCCACTGGTTACTGAGGAGAAGAAGTTGACGCACGACGGACGCCGGACAAAAGGCGATCACAATAACTCACCTTGAGCAAAGCTCAGGTGAGCTAAAAATGTTGGCCTAATTTATCAACATGGTTTGAAGGCATCTGATAAAGGGTCATCTAAGGAACATTTTCATAAAGTTATTTAACAAGAGGCCCAAGAGGGCCAGTATCGCTCCACGGCCATAAGGCAAAAATAAAATCTCCAAACAGCCCTGCCCCGTGGTGGCTATTTTTTTTACCAACCACCATGGCTTAAAGGAATCTTGTAGAGTGTCACCAAAGGAATGTTTCTGCAAAATTATTTGAAAATATGCCTGACACTTTCGGAGGAGAAGATTTTTTAAGTTTTCACTATGGTCATATAAGTCAAAATAGCCCCGCCCTCTGGCGGCCATGTTTTTCGACCAATCAACATGGCTTGAAGGAATCTGATAGAGGGTCACCCAATGAATATTTCTACAAAATTATTTGAAAATCGGCTGAACACTTTCGGAGAAGAAGATGTTTTAAGTTTTCACTATAGCTATATAACGCAAAAAAGCCCCGCCCCCTGGCGGCCATGTTTTTCGCCCAATCAACATTTCTTGAAGGAATCTAATTAAGGTTCACACAAGGAACATTTCTACAAAATTATTTGAAAATCGGCCTGACACTTTTGGAGGAGAAGATTTTTTAAGTTTGCTCTTTAGCCATATAGGCAAAATAGCCCCGCCCTGTGACGGCCATGTTTTTTTACCAATCAACATGGCTTGAAGGAATCTGATAGAGGGTCACCCACGGAACATTTCTACATAATTATTTGAAAATCTGATGAACACTTTTTGAGAAGAAGATTATTTAAGTTTTCACTATAGCTATATAAGGCAAAAAAGCCCCGCCCCCTGGCAGCCATGTTTTTCGCCCAATCGAAATTTCTTGAAGGAATCTAATAAAGGGTCACCCAAGGAACATTTCTACAAAATTATTTGAAAATCGGCCTGACACTTTCGGAGAAGAAGATTTTTTAAGTTCTCACTATTTTTTTCAGAATTTTGAATGGATCAAAAAAATTTGAAGGAATTAAGTAGAGGACATTGAGAGGATGCTTCCCATGAAGTTTCAACCAAATTGGCCAAGTGGTTAGGGAGAAGAAGTCGTTTAAAGGAAAAAGTTAACGCACGCACGGACGCACAACGGACAATTCGCCATGACATAAGCTCGACTGGCTTTCAGCCAGTGGAGCTAAAAATCGGTCAACAGGTTTGGTAGGAGAACATTTTTTAAGTTTTTTCTTTCGGTTTTCATGGAAAACAGAATTATGCATGGATAAAAAAACAAGAGGGCCATGATGGCCCTGGATCGCTCACCTTAATTATACAATGTACTGTAATGCAAAACACATCAAGACAATTATTCTGAATGCAACCTCCACAGTGTTAACAAGATTTTCCTTCATTTGGCCTAGTGATCTATATTTTTTTACCTGATATGACCCATATTCCAACATGGACTAGATATCATCATCAAGACAACATTCTGACAAATTTTCAACTTGCTCAAAGTAAAAATGAGGCCTCCGGAGTTTGAACAATATTTTCCTTTATTGACCATATTCAAACTTGACCTAGATATAATTCAGACAAACATTCTGACCAAATTTCAAGCTGCTGAAGCAAAAAATGCGGCATCCAAAGTGTTAACAAGATTTTCCTTCAATTTGGCCTAGTGACCTAGTTTTTGACCCTCCATGATCCATATTCGAACTTGGCTTAGATATCATTTAGATAAACATTCTCATTAAATGTCAAGCTGCTGTAGCAAAAAATGCGTCTTCTACAGAGTTAACAAGATGTTCCTTCAATTTGGCCTAGTGACCTAGTTTCTGACTTGACGTAGATAAGACAAACACTCTGACAAAATTTCAAACTTCTGAAGCAAAAAATGCGGCATCTAGAGTGTTAACAAGATTTTCCTTCAATTTGACCTAGTGACCTATTTTTTGACCCAACATGACCCTTGATCGAACTTGACTTACATATCATCAAGAAAAACATTCTGATAAAGTTTCATCATGCTCAAGTTAACAAGGGGGCCATGATGGCCCTGGATCGCTCACCTGATTTTGGTTTTCACTTGAGCCATATAAGCCCCGCCCCCTGGCGGCCATAGTTTTTGACCAATCAACATGGCTTGAAGGAATCTGATAGAGGGTCACCCTAGGAATATTTCTACAAAAATATTTGAAAATCGGCCAAACACTTTCGGAGGAGAAGATTCTTTAAGTTTTCACTAAAGCCATATAAGGCAAAATAGCCCTGTCAAGTGGCGGCCATGTTTTTCGACTAATCAACATGGTTTTAAGGAATCTGATAGAGGGTCACCTAAGGAACATTTCTACAAAATTATTTGAAAATCGGCCTTACACTTTCAGAGGAGAAGATTTTTTAAGTTTTCACTATAGTCATATAAGGCAAAATGGCACCGCCCCCTGGCGGCCATGTTTTTCGACCAATCAATATGGCTTGAAGGAATCTTATAGAGGGTCATCCAAGGAACATTTCTACAAAATTATTTGAAAATATGCCAACCAGTGTTGGAGAAGAAGATTTTTAAAGTTTTTTTCATTTCGTTGCCATGAAAACCAAGGAATTCTGGTGAGGTCAATGTGAGGATGCTTCCTGTGAAGTTTTATCCCAATTGACCCACTGGTTACTGATGAGAAAAAGTTGAGGGACGACGGACGACGGACGACGGACAAAAGGCCATCAAAATAACTCACCTTGAGCACTTCGTGCACAGGTGAGCTAAAAATGCAGTATCAAGAGTGTTAACAAGATTACCCTTCAATTTGGCCTAGTGACCTAATTTTTAACACGGCATGACCCATATTCGAACTTGGCCTAGATATCATTTAGACAAACATTCTGACCAAATTTCAAGCTGCTTAAGCAAAAAATGCGGCATCCAAAGTGTTAACAATATTTTCCTTCAATTTGGCCTAATGACCTAGTTGTTGACCCCACATGACCCATATTCGAACTTGGCCTAGATATAATTTAGCTCAACATTCCCTCAATTTGGCCTAGTGACCTAGTTTCTGACCCAATATGACCCATATTTAAACTTGACTTAGATATCTTTAAGACAAACATTCTGACAAAATTTCAACATGCTCGATCCAGTTGAAAATGTGGCCTCTACAATGTTAACAAGATAACCCTTCAATTTGGCCTAGTGATCTAGTTTCTGACCAAATATGACCCATATTCGAACTTGACCTAGACATTTTTAAGACAAACATTCTGACAAAATTTCAAACTGCTGAAGCAAAAATTGCGGATTCTGGAGTGTTAACAAGATTTTCCTTCAATTTGACCTAGATACCTACTTTTTGACCCGACAAGACCCATGTTTGAACTTGACCAAACATATCATCAAGACAAACATTCTGATAAAGTTTAAACCTTTTTGACCTCATATGGCCCAGTTTCGAATGTGTCCAAGATTTGATGGAGATGAATATTCTGATACACTTTCATGAAGATTGGATGCAAAATGTAGCCTGTAGAGTGTTAACAAGCTGAAATGTTGACGATGCAAGACGAACGCCGAACGGACGCCGGACAAAATGTGATCACAATAGCTCACCTTGTACTTCGTGCATAGGTGAGCTAAAAATGAAGGAATGCTGGTGAGGACATTGAGAGGATGCTTTCTGTTAAGTTGTATCCCAATTGACACCCCGGTTACAGAGGAGAAGATGTTAAGTAGAGCTAACAAAAGGCCCATGAGGGCCTATCCTCTACTGGAATGGTTCATTAGTAATTTTCAATCCAGAGCATGTATGTATGGTGAAGATCAGATAGTAAATGGAGGCTCTATTCTGTTAAAAATAGCCCCGGTAGCTCAGTCGATAGCAACGCGGGCTGTCAATCCAGGGGTTGTGAGTTCGAATCCCGGCTCGGCAAACTTTCTTTCCGAAGATTGACAAAAGTCAATGCGACATGCGTCATTCGTCTTCAACCAATGGGCTAAGTCTATGTGGAAAAGCAGCCAGTTGCTTGGAAAGATTGTTGTGTGGTGTAATGGTGTGAAAAAAACAGGAAATGCATGAGTAGGTGAACTGGCCGCCGTGATATAACTGAGAAATTGCTGAAAACGGCGTTAAACCATAAACCCCAATCAATCAAATCAAATCAAATCTGTTCAAAAGCTGTATTTTGTAGCAATTTTGACAATTTCAAGGGCCATAATACAGTCTTGCATGGGAGGATCTGGCTGGTTTGCAAAACCAAGCTCTGATTACTATTTAACTACTATCTAAGTTTGGTGAAGATCAGAGAGTAAAAGGAGGCTCTATTGTGTTCACAAGCTGTATTATAGCAATTTTGACAATTCCAATGGCCATAATCCAGTCATGCAAGGGCGGATCTGGCTGGTCTGCGAAAGGAACTGAACTCTCATGGATATCTAACTACTGTATAAGATTGATTGAAATACGATCAAAACTGAAGACTTTATCGCGTTCACAAGCAATTGTTTACTGACGCACTGACGCACATTGGCGGATCTTGCTGGTTTGCGAAAGGAACCGAGCTATTATCAATATTTAACTACTACCTAAGTCTGGGGAAGATCGGATAGTAAATGCAGGCGCTATTGTGTTCACAATCTGTATTATAGCAATTTTGACAATTTTAAGGGCCATAATCCAGTCATGCAAAGGCACATCTGGCTGGTTTTCGAAAGGTAATGAGCTCTCATCAAAATTTAACTACTATCTAAGTTTGGTGAAGATCAGATAGTAAATGGAGCCTCTATTGTGTTCACAAGCAAGCTGTATTGTAGAAATGTTGACAATTTCAAGGGCCATAATCCAGTCTTGCATGGGCAGATCTGGCTGGTTTGCGAAAGGAACCTAGCTCTCATGGGTATCAAACTACTGTATAAGTTTGATTGAGATACAATCAAAACTGGAGACTTTATCGCGTTCACAAGCGGAAATGAGCTCTCATCAATATTTAACTACTATCTAAGTTTAGAGAAGATCAGATAGTAAATGGAGCCTCTATTGTGTTCTCAAGCTGTATTATGGAAATTTTGACATTTCAAGGGCTATAATCCAGTCTTGCTTGTTTGCAAAGGGAACCGAGCTCTCATGGATATCTAACTACTGTATAAGATTTATTGAAATACAATCAAGACTAAAGACTTTATCACGTTCAGAAGCAATTGTTGCAGTTATTGTACGGAAACGAAGTGTGACAGACAGGCAGACAGACAGACAGACAGACAGACAGACGGACAGAAGGTCAAAAAGTCATGGTGAAGGTCATCCAAAGACAATGATGATATTTGATTGTAAAATTGTACACATGGTGCAAATTTTGTTGCTGTAGCTTTACAAACAAGTTTCATGAAATTCTACAAGCTAGTTACTGAGAAATGGCTGCGGACGTGGATTTTTCAATATATCAAGGGCAATAACTCTAAGGAAAATTTACCAATCCAAAAAAACAATGGACGGGCATCATCCCAGTATGCTGGTTCATATTTATTTCAAGTTTCATGAAATTCTACAAGCTAGTTACTGAGAAATGGTTGCGGACGTGGATTTTTCAATATATCAAGGGCAATAACTCTAAGGAAAATTTACCAATCCAAAAAAACAATGGACGGGCATCATCCCAGTATGCTGGTTCATATTTATTTCAAGTTTCATGAAATTCTACCAGCTAGTTACTGAGAAATGGATGCGGACGTGGATTTTTCAATATATCAAGGGCAATAACTCTAAGGAAAATTTACCAATCCAAGAAACAATGGACGGGCATCATCCCAGTATGCTTGTTCATATTTATTTCAAGTTTCATGAAATTCTACAAGCTAGTTACTGAGAAATGGTTGCGGACGTGGATTTTTCAATATATCAAGGGCAATAACTCTAAGGAAAATTTACCAATCCAAAAAAACAATGAACGGGCATCATCCCAGTATGCTGGTTCATATTTATTTCAAGTTTCATGAAATTCTACCAGCTAGTTATTGAGAAATGGATGCAGACGGACGCACGCACACACGGACGGACGGACAACGCCATTTCAATATCCCCCTCCTATTTTCTTCGAAAATGTGGGAGATAATAAATGTAACCAATGCTTTGTACTGTCTATTGATATTTGCTTCCGATTGAAGGTTTGACATAATTAAATGATGTAAAACTTCTGTTAGAAATTAAACATCCATTACATTAAGTGATTTTTTTTGTATTTGTGGTGTCAATGACATCACAGGCGTCCAAATTTCTATTACAGCAAAAAATGCGGAAAATCACACAATACCTCGTTAAAATATGTTAACAAGGTATTGTGTGATTTTTTGCTGTAATAGAAATTCGGACGCCTGTGATGACATAACAAGAGGACGATGGTCTTATTAAACAGAACCTTAATAGCAGTCAACATACTTCTAGAAATATTATGAAATACTATACTGTACTGCAAGTCTCATATGTACCTGATGAACTAGAATTATCACTGAATGATGATTAATACCCCCAAACGCCGCCCTGATTGGAAAGGTATTTAAATATTTAGAAACCCCACCACAAAATGACAATGTTATGGATCGGATTATTCTTGTTTTGTTCATTTGTGGATTGTCTTTGTTAAAATTAGAAAATAAAGCTTTTTTAATTGTTGTGCATTGCACAAGGGTTTCATGATAATCAATAAAACATGTAAGTATTTGAGTTATGGTTCCTGTAAACTGCACTTCCTCTCAAGGTGTTTTATCATCGTATGAAGTTTTATTAAATTCCATCTTGTAGTTTTGAAGTTATTCTACGGACAAGGAAAATTAACAGAGGGCAATAACTGTGTAATTAGCACTTTTAGAGTTATGCATCGATCACTATGCACTTCCTCTCATTGTTATCTACCATTGAATAGAGCTTTATCAGATTCCATCTAGTATTTATTAAGTTATTCTCCGGACAAGAAAATGTAACAAAGGGCAATAACTCTGTTATTAGTTAATTAGAGTTATATTTCTTATACACTGCTCTTTCTCCTATTGTGCTCTACAATTGTATGAAGTTTTATTAGATTTCATCTACCGGTAGTAGTTATTAAGTTATTCTCCGGACAAGAAAAAGTAACAAATGGCAATAACTCTGTAATTAGCTAAATTAGATTTAAGGTTCTTGTACACTGCACATCCCGTCATTGTGCTCAACCATTGTATGAAGTTTAATTAGATTCCATGCAGTAGTTATTAAGTTATTCTCCGGACAAGATAAAGTATCAAGGGCAATAACTCTGTAATAAGCTAAATTAAAGTTATGGTTATTTTACACTGCACTTTCTCTCATTGTGTTCTACATTGTAGGAAGTTTTATTAGATTCCATATAGTAACTAGAACTATCACTAAAGGTGATTAATACCCCCGCCCCAACCCCTGACACATATTATATCTCACAGTATTATCTTTGACTCAGACAATTTGAATATCAGTATCAAAAAGAAACTAGAGGTTGTTTTTGGGAAAAACATATGTCTCCCCCAAGGGGTATTTGTCTGGCTGACTGTATTTTGTCAGTTAGTGATTTATTTTAAAAAAGGGCAATAACTCATCCAAAAGTAGGTCAAATTAAACGCCCTCGTAATATGCGCAACAAGACATTGTACCGATGACTCCTGTGAAGTTTCATAGAAATGTGGCAAAGGGGTTGTGAGATGAAGGCCGTACAAGAATGAAATGGCAATTTTAAATAAAGGGCAATAACTCAACCAAAATTAGGTCAAATTAAACGCCCTCGTAATATGCGCAACTAGACGTTGTACCGATGACTCCTGTGAAGTTTCATAGAAATGTGGCCAAGGGGTTGTGAGATGAAGGCCGGACAAGAATGAAATGGCAATTTAAAAAAAGGGCAATAACTCATCCAAAAGTAGGTCAAATTAAACGCCCTCGTAATATGCGCAACAACACATTGTACCGATGACTCCTGTGAAGTTTCATAGAAATGTGGCAAAGGGGTTGTGAGATGAAGGCCGGACAAGAATGAAATGGCAATTTTAAAAAAAGGGCAATAACTCAACCAAAATTAGGTCAAATTAAACGCCCTAGTAATATGCGCAACTAAACGTTGTACCGATGACTCCTGTGAAGTTTCATAGAAATGTGGCAAAGGGGTTGTGAGATGAAGGCCGGACAAGAATGAAATGGCAATTTTAAAAAAAGGGCAATAACTCATCCAAATGTAGGTCAAATTAAACGCCCTCGTAATATGCGCAGCTAGACGTTGTACCGATGACTCCTGTGAAGTTTCATAGAAATGTGGCAAAGGGGTTGTGAGATGAAGACCGGACAAGAATGAAATGGCAATTTTAATAAAAGGGCAATAACTCATCCAAAAGTAGGTCAAATTAAACGCCCTCGTAATATGCACAACTAGACATTGTACCAATGACTCCTGTGAAGTTTCATAGAAATGTGGCAAAGGGGTTGTGAGATGAAGGCCGGACAAGAATGAAATGGCAATTTTAAGAAAGGGCAATAACTCATCCAAAAGTAGGTCAAATTAAACGCCCTAGTAATATGCGCAACTAGACGTTGTACCGATGACTCCTGTGAAGTTTCATAGAAATGTGGCAAAGGGGTTGTGAGATGAAGGCCGGACAAGAATGAAATGGCAATTTTAAAAAAAGGGCAATAACTCATCCAAATGTAGGTCAAATTAAACGCCCTCGTAATATGCGCAGCTAGACGTTGTACCGATGACTCCTGTGAAGTTTCATAGAAATGTGGCAAAGGGGTTGTGAGATGAAGACCGGACAAGAATGAAATGGCAATTTTAATAAAAGGGCAATAACTCATCCAAAAGTAGGTCAAATTAAACGCCCTCGTAATATGCACAACTAGACATTGTACCAATGACTCCTGTGAAGTTTCATAGAAATGTGGCAAAGGGGTTGTGAGATGAAGGCCGGACAAGAATGAAATGGCAATTTTAAGAAAGGGCAATAACTCATCCAAAAGTAGGTCAAATTAAACGCCCTCGTAATATGCGCAACTAGACGTTGTACCGATGACTCCTGTGAAGTTTCATAGAAATGTGGCCAAGGGGTTGTGAGATAAAGGCCGGACAAGAAATGTGGACGCCCTGGACAAGAATGAAATGGCAATTTTAAAAAAAGGGCAATAACTCATCCAAAAGTAGGTCAAATTAAACGCCCTCGTAATATGCACAACTAGACGTTGTACCGATGACTCCTGTGAAGTTTCATAGAAATGTGGCAAAGGGGTTGTGAGATGAAGGCCGGACAAGAATGAAATGGCAATTTTAAGAAAGGGCAATAACTCATCCAAAAGTAGGTCAAATTAAACGCCCTCGTAATATGCGCAACTAGACGTTGTACCGATGACTCCTGTGAAGTTTCATAGAAATGTGGCCAAGGGGTTGTGAGATAAAGTCCGGACAAGAAATGTGGACGCCCTGGACAAGAATGAAATGGCAATTTTAAAAAAAGGGCAATAACTCATCCAAAAGTAGGTCAAATTAAACGCCCTCGTAATATGCACAACTAGACGTTGTACCGATGACTCCTGTGAAGTTTCATAGAAATGTGGCAAAGGGGTTGTGAGATGAAGGCCGGACAAGAATGAAATGGCAATTTTAAGAAAGGGCAATAACTCATCCAAAAGTAGGTCAAATTAAACGCCCTCGTAATATGCGCAACTAGACATTGTACCAATGACTCCTGTGAAGTTTCATAGAAATGTGGCCAAGGGGTTGTGAGATAAAGGCCGGACAAGAAATGTGGACGCCCTGACAGACAGACAGACAGACGGCGCAGGCAAAAGCAATATGTCTCCTCCGGAGGGAGGAGACATAATACTAAGATGATATCAAAAAGCAATATACAAATCTAATTTTAAAGAAATTTTGTCAAGAACATTTTCTAATGCATAAAATACAATCCGCATAAAGTACTATTTTCTCATGAAATAAGTTTTTATTTGGTTTTCTAGTTTCAGAAAACAAACAAACAAGAAGAAAATGAACCACATTCTTTATTCAAAGAGTAACAAGGTTGTTACTGTAAACTACTGAATATTCGCGAGGACCTATTTTCGATATTTTTCATGATTTTGATATTTTGATATTTGAAAAAAAATCCTATTTCAAGGTCAGAGGTCAAGGTCAAAGGGACATGAAATTTGTGTGTTGCACATCTACTACTCCTGATTAACATTTATGCCAAGTATGAAGTAAATCGGGTTGAAACTGAAGGAGGAGTACAACATATTAGATTTTAACGAAAAAAAAATCCTATTTCAAGGTCAGAGGTCAAGGTGAAGGTCACAGGGACATGAAATTTGCATCTTGCACATCTACTACTCCTGATTAACATTCATGCCATGTATCAAGTAAATCAGGTAGAAACTGAAGGAGGAGTACAACGGAACAGATTTTGCGGACAGACCAACCGACGGACCGACCAACCGACAGGCTGATTCCAGTATACCCCCTTCAAACTACGTTATATAATTATTAAGTTATTCTCCGGACAAGAAAAGGTAGCAAAGGGCAGTAACTCTGTAATTAGCTAAATTAGAGTTATGGTTATTTTTCACTGCACTTTCTCTCATTGTGCTCTACCATTGTATGAAGTTTTATTATATTCCATATATACTGAAAGACTTTAGAAATGCATCACTTATTTCTTCAAATATTTTCCTACAAATAGTTGGCACAAACAAAAAACCCCGGTTAGGTAACATTTTAACCAATAATTTGTCATTGCCAACGAAATTTCGTGCAATCGGTGCACATGGTATCCGGCACGGCGTGCACGTGCAACAAATGGAAAAATGTTACATAACGCCAGCTAAGGTCTTTGGGTGTGTTTAAATTTTCATTTTAGACAGCCATATAGACACACTTACTTTTACCAAAGGAATTGACTTTTTCCATTGATTAATTAAAAAATGCCACGACTTAAGACAAGATTTGCGTAACCAAATTGTAGGTATATTGCAAGCAGGCACCAGTCAAAGGGAGTGTGCGAGGCGTTTTCGTGTACACCAATCGACAATTTATCGCCTTCATCAGCGTTTCTTGGCTACGGGTAGTGTTGCTGATCGTCCGAGACCCGGTCAACCCCGTGTAACTACCCGACGTCAAGACAATTACATACGTCAGCGTCATCTCCGAAATCGTTTTACAACAGCAGTTTCCACGGCGAATTTGATACCAGGACGTCGCCGTAGGAATATCCATGCAAGGACAGTGATAAGATGATTGAGAGATTATGGAATCCGCTGCAGACGACCGTACAAGGATCTTAACTCAACGTCACCGGCAGAATCGACAATAATCGACACCAGAACTGGAATCAAATTGTTTTTTCCGACGAATCACGATTTTCCCTAAGTTTTGCAGATGGCAGAGTTCGTCTGTACCGACTTCAACATGAACGTTACCGTGATGGTTGTGTTGCAGAGCGTGATAGGTTCGGGGAGGCAGTATAATGGTTTGGGGCGCCATTAATCATGATTTTCGTTCGGACCTTGTTCTGATTCAATGTAATTTGACCGCACAACGTTACATTAATGAAGTGCTTGCACTTGTGCTCGTTCCACTGCTTCAACGTCACGGCAACAACCGTCAGTTGACGTTCCAACAGGACAATGCACGCGCTCACAGTGCCCGTCTCACCCGGAATTACTTAATGAACCAGCGAATTGACGTTCTCGAGTGGCCTGCGGTGTCTCCCAATATGAACTGCATCGAGCACATGTGGGATGAGCTTGGACGGAAACTTCGACGACGTCCACAACAACCGCAGAACGTCCGCGAGCTTTGGTTAGCACTGCAACAGGAATGGCAGAACATCCCTATGCCAACCATCCAACGCTTAGTGAGGTCGATGCAATAACTCTGTAATTAGCTAAGTTAAAGTTAAGGTTCTTGTATACTGCACTTTCTCTCATTGTGCTCTACCATTGTATGAAGTTTTATTAGATTCCATCCAGTAGTTTTAAAGTTATGCTCCGGAAATGGAAAATTGCAACAGACCAACCGACCAGAGTACCTCCAATACATCCCCAATCAATCTTCGTTTGTCGGGGGTATAACAATTGTGGTCGAGGGTGATCCAAGGAACATTTGTGCCATATTAATTTTAAATTTGGGCGGTACTAATGGACAAGAAAATATTTTAAGCTTTCACTATATATACATATAAGGAAAACAACCATGACCATGGTGGCCATGTTTTTCAACGGATCAGAATAATTTGAACATCTTTGTAGAGGGCCACCCAAAAAACATTTGTGCAAAATAATTTTCAAATCAGGCCTATACTTATGGACAAAAATATTTTTAAAGTTTTGTCATTTTCCCCTTTTCTGATTCCGCAGCAACCTAAGTTCAAGTTGCAATTTTTGATGAAGAAACGTTCCTGTGAAATAACTTTCAAATCGGATCTGTAGTTTCAGAGAAGAAGATTTGAACGGACGCTGGATGGAAGCTTTAGGGTTAGGGATCACAATAGCTCACATCGAACATATGTGCTCAGGTGATCTTAATAAGCCAGGAAATGGCTGAACGAGCAAATAAGAAAAAGGGAGATGGCGTCAGAGTGAGACATGCTGGATTTTATGATCCTTGTTACATTTTCCTTATCCCTAAGAATCAATGTTGTATGTTTAAATTCGATCAGCCTAACAGGATCAATTTGTGCAAAGTGTAATGGATATACCAAGGTCTATTTTTAGCTATTCCTATTGTTTAACCCTTTTTCACATATACATAATTTTTGACGCCACACAGCAGACGACTTTTGAAAACATTGTGACAAAAGAAGAACATGCACAAGACGACCTATTTCACCAATTGCACCTCTGTTCAATAATTATATTGAGATTTTCAATATGTTTTGCTTCTTGTTTTTAAAGTTGTCAAGATGATATCAATGAAGATGTCTCCAAATCCAATTAATCTCAATCATTGTATTAAAGATGTCATTAATGTAATTAAAGCTTTCTTCAAATCAATTGATGCCCTCATAAATTAAACAAGTTAATGGAGTATTGCAAGCAATACAAAAGTCACCTACTGGACAAGGATAGCTCATTGTGTATTGTATATGCATTTTTGGACACATCATCTTGTTAGGGAGACTAATTGTGTGAAGTAATATCAAAATCCATTCAGGCATGTGGAAGATACAGCCCGGACAAGAATTTTCGGACGGACTGACGGGCAAGAGCAAACCTAAAGTCCCTATACCAATCTCCGACCGGGAGGGGACTAATAAGAACTCTCTTCAATTTGAGAAAGGAACATAACATACAAATTGTTGCTAGCAATAGAGAACTCTTCAAATAAGTTGAAGTACTCTTCAATTGATTTGAAGTACTCTTCAATTGATTTGAATTGTTCTCTAAGTATTTGAAGAGCTCTCTGTTTAATGTTGAGAACTCCAATTGAAGTAATGATATCAACAATTCAAACAAAGCTCTCTTCAGATCAATTTAAGAGGTCTCCAATTCAATTGAATCTCCTAATTAAATCAATTGTACAGCTCTTCAAATGAATTGGAACTTTCAACAATTGAATTAAAGTGGTCATTAAAAGAAGTAGATATATCTTCAAATCAGTAATTATTGATAAGTATGAGTTTGTTAGAAGTTGAGCTATCTTCAAATCAGGAATCCGCCTTAGCAAAGAGGTTAGCGTCAGGGATTTGGACCCGGGCGTCCTTGGTTTGATCCCCAGTCACAGCACTTTGGTCATGGTGGAGTGCCCTTGCCTAGCACTGGTTTATTTACCCAGGGATCATGTATAAGTGAACTGTTGTCACAATATAACTGAAAAAATGTTGAAAACGGCGTAAAACCCCAACAAAACAAAAACTATTGCCATTCACTTGATGTCCTCAGTAATTGAATTAAAGCTCTTTTTAATTTATTCTACCTCAGTTAGTGAAAGCAAGAAATCAGTTGCTATCAATATTTATACAGTGAAAGCGACAAATAAGAAAAGAGCTCTTTAAATATTTAATTCAATGTAGATTTGTCATTCCATACATCTGAGGCCTGAAATGAGGCAAGCAATTTAGGAAAAATGGTGTTTAAAGATTTCCATAGTTTTAGCTTTCAGGTGACCATCATATACAGCGGAGCAGAACAGTTTTAGCAATTTGAGTAAATTTTTAGGGCCACCTAAGACAAAAGTTGTAAATTAATTATGAATGTTAGTAAGCCGTTTATGTTGATATGGTAATATGTGGTTTAAATAGTTGAAATCACTGTTTAGCTCTGACTGTCATCTAGTGCACAAAAGCAGAATGGTTTATTATACTTGGTAGGAGGCAAAATAAAGTTTATCTTTTTCAAATTATTTAAAGTGGGGATCGATAGCACTTTAGGAGATGTCTTTAAATATTGTTCTCTTTTTTAGTGATGGTAGCCTTCTTGTGCAATGTAGTGAAATAGTTTGAGTAATTTGGGAGAGGGCTATTTAAAGAAAAGATGAGGAAAATGATTTTGAAAATTGGCCAGCAATTTTGGAGGATATATTGTACAAAGATGTTAATTTTGGTAAGGGGCAACCTAAGGCACATGTGTTTGAATACTTTTGAAATCAGGCTAGCGATATAGAAGAAGATGTGGTTTGAAGCTTAAACGTTAACTGAGAATGCATGGCACAGACCACAGGCATCATTATGTTCATAAAATATGCCATTGAGGACAAAGTGCTCATGCTGAGTAGAATATAAGCAAAAGGGATTGCCCTAGATAGTTCATTTGAGTTATGTAGTGTGATTTGTCATGTCAAACACGATAACTCACACCACAGAGCGAATAATCTTTAACCTATGGTTTTTTTTTGTTAAGTTAATATAGCTTAGAAAGTCACATGAAATAATATTGTACCAGTGAGTATTTAACAAGAGGTTATTCGTGTTTCCATATAATATTATGTCTCTATGTAAAACAAGTGACTCCTAGAGGCATTTGAACAATCATGATAGAGGACCATGAGACAATGCTACACACCAAATATCTAAGCTCAAGGCCTTTCTTTTTCAACAAATTTGACCCATGGGCATTAGCTGAACAATCGTGGTAGAGGACCCTAGACAATTGTACACAAAAAATATCTTTTAGGCCTTTTGATTTCATCCAAGAGATTTTTCAAAATGTTACTTAATATATCTCTATAAAACATGTGAGCCCAGGGGCATAACCTGAACAATCTTGAAAGAGGACCACGCGAGAATGCTTCACAATAAATATGTAAGCTCTAGGCCATTTGGTTGCAGAGAAAAAGATTTTTACAGTTTTTTTTCCCATATATCTAAATAAAGAGGACCACTATAAAATGCTTCACACACTTCACACACAATATCTAAGCTTTATGCCTCTTGGTTTAAGAAAAGAATATTCTCAATCTTTTTACCCTATGTACGTCTATTTAAACAAGAGGGCCATGATGGCCCTGGATCGCTCACCTGTTTTTTTTTTCCACTTTAGCTATATAAGCCCCGCCCCCTGGCGGCCATAATTACAGACCAATCAACTTGGCTTTAAGGAATCTGATAGAGGGTCACCCTAGGAACATTTCTACAAAACTATTTGAAAATCGGCACGACACTTTCAGAGAAAAAGATTTTTAAATTTTCACTATAGCCATATAAGGCAAAATAGCGCCGCCCCCTGGCGGCCATGTTTTTCAACCAATCAACATGATTTAAAGGAATCTGATAGAGGGTCATCCAAGGAACATTTCTACAAATTTTTTGAAAATCGGTCTGACACTTTCGGAGAAGATATTTTAAGTTTTCACTATAGCCATATAAGGCAAAATAACCCCCCCCCCCCCCCCCTGGCGGCCATGTTTTTCGACCAATCAACATGGCTTGAAGGTGAAGGAATCTGATAGAGGGTCATCCAAGGAGCATTTCTACAAAATTATTTGAAAATCTGCCAACCAGTTTGGGAGAAGAAGATTTTTTAAATTTTCACTATAGCCATATAAGGCAAAATAGCCCCGTCCCCCTGGCGGCCATGTTTTTCAACCAATCAACATAGCTTGAAGGAATCAGATAGAGGGTCATCCAAGGAACATTTCTACAAAATTATTTGAAAATCTGCCAACCAGTTTGGAACAAGAATTTTGAAGTTTTTTTCATTACGTTGCCATGGAAACCAGAATTCTGCATGGATCCCAAAAATTTGAAGGAAATCTGGTGAGGTCATTGAGGGGATGCTTTCTGTGAAGTTTCATCCCAAATGGTTACTGAGGAGAAAAAGTTGACGCATGACGGACGCCGGACAAAAGGCGATCACAATAACTCACCTTGAGCAAAGCTCAGGTGAGCTAAAAAGATGAATCGGGGGCAGGGCCAATTTTGACCAATGGGGCATAGTTTGATGATTCATGCTATGGGACCACTTGACGATGCAACAAACCAAATAGTTTTAGCTCTAGGTCTTTTGGTTTCAGACAAGATTTTTTTCCCTATATATCTCCATGTAAAACAGGTGACCCAGGGGCAGGGCCAGTTTTGATCCTGGCAGAATAATTTAAACATTCTTTGTAGAGGTTTGATTAATTGGGGTTTAACGCAGTTTTCAATAATGTTTCCTTTATATCAAGGCGGCCAGTTCATCTACGTGTGTGTTTCCTGTCTTTATCACACCAGTAATCCACACAACAATGTTTCCAAGCAACTGGCTGCTTTTCCGCATAGACTGTTAGCCCATGGTGAAAGATGAATGACGCTTGTCACAATGACTTTTGTCAAACGACGGAAAGAATGTTGGCTGAGATGGGGTTTGAACTCACATCCCATGGTTTGACAGCCCACGTAGCTACCGACTGAGCTACCGGGGACCACAAGTTTTTGCTACTTAACAAATATCTAAGCTCTAGGATTTCAGACAAGAAGATACTTAAAAAGAATCCTAATATATCTCTTTTGTAAAATAGGTGACCCATATTAACGTTTTTGTCAAGAAGATTTTTAAACTCTTTCCTTTCTTTTACGTTTTGGTTGCCATGGCATGTTCTGCAGGGAATTAATTTATTTGAACCATCATGAAAGGTCATCACCCAAAGAACAATCCTGTGATGTTTCATCAAATATTTGACCAACCAGTTTAGGAGAAGTTGTTTGTAGGAAAATGTGAACGGACAGATCACAAAAGCTCCACCCACACTTTGTTCTAGGTAAGCTTTAAACCAACCATGTTTTTAAATGTTATAGCTAGAACAAGTTAAAATGGATGGACACATGAACACTTGCGGTTGCATACACGCAATTGCCATTGTGACAATTAGGTATTGCTTAACGCAAGTGGACTTGAAACAAGAGGGCAGTGATGGCACTTGATCGCTCATCGGAGATGTCATGCCAAACACAATAACTCATTGTGATGTCAGGTAAGCTAATTCAAGAGGCCAAAGAGGACCAGAATAGCACCATTGCCACAGAGCAAATAACCCAGGCCTTATGTTATCTTTCTCATTTGTCAAGTTAATATGACATGAAGGTCATTATATAAAAGAAATGTCTATGTACCAATAAGAACTTAACAGATAGATTTTCAAAGTGTTTCCCTATATATCTTAGCTCTATGCCTTACAGATTTTGTAAAAGAAGATGTTGCATTCGGTTGCCAGGGCAAACAGACTTCCACATGGAATTAATATCTTTGAATATTTCTGAAAGGAACATCTACCAAGGCAGGCAACACAACAAGAGGGCCAAGATGGCCCTAAATCGATCACCTAAGTGATAGTAAATTAGAAGTAAATATATTTAACGACTAATATCTGGGGAAAATTTGATCAGAGTGCAAATGAAACTGCAAGGAGTGGACACTGTTTAAGAAATAGCCACTTTAAAGGTCATTTGTATCTTGAAATCTAACAACAACTTAATAAAAATGAAATTATAAAGTTTTGTCATTTTGGCACTTTCCTGAGTTTTTTTGAAGGGTCACTCAAGGAACATTTCTACCAAATTATACTGGAATCTGACAAGCAGATTCGGAGGAGAAGATTTTTAAAGTTTAGACATTTTGCCCACTTTCTGATGCCGCAACAACCAAAGTTCTCTATGGAATTTTAATCTTTGAACATGTTTGAAAGGGGGCCATCAAAGGAACATTCCTGTTATGTTTTGTGGCAATTGTTCCTATGGTTTATGAGGAGCTGATGTTTACAGCTAAAAGTTAACAACGGAATTACGACGGATTGACGGACAACGGACGGACAGACGACGGACAGAGAGCAATCAGAATAGATCAACTTGAGACTTCGGCTCAGGTGATCTAAAAAAGAGTATAATATTGTTAAGATGCAAGTCATTAGAGTTAAAGACCTAATGAACCCAGAGACATTTGTAAGAATGCAATGAAATACTGAGATTGTAGTTGCACACAACCTCCAACTTTAAAACCAAAGCATGGTGTAAACACGAAAACGGATAGTCTAGCTCAATCATTCTTAAAGTCAAGCCTTAAAAGTGGAATTACTCTTACCTCGAGTTGACAACTAGGCTATTATGTGTTCTGATACATTTCAGCAAATCGTCTGGCTTTTGGGTGTGGTACCTTCTCTTGATTAGTTCTGCAACATGTCTTTTAAAAATTTCCATACAATTGAAACCTACAATGTCTTCAAGATGGTCGTCTAATTTGCTTAGGATCCACTGCAATTTACTTTTTTGTAAATGCTTGTAAATGATCTCAAGCATTGAAGATTTCACATCAACATTTGATTCAATAATTTCAACCTCCAATAACTCTGACAAAGCAACATATGGACTACATATATCACTGCAGTTATACTTTGGTAAATGTGTATCAATTGCTCTCTTTAGCCATGTGAGACAAACTGTCTTCATAGTTTCTTGAAATGCAATTGCAAACTTGTCCATCTTTACACACGTTATGAAATGTTCATGCACATTGAACGTCGAAGAATCGGCCAGTCTCTCTATCAATACACACTGATTGCCATTGTCTAAAAAAAGTAATTCATCACAAATAAGTGATCCTAAATCTTCAGTTTTAGGCAT
Organism: Serripes groenlandicus; assembly: GCA_031761405.1. Classification (NCBI taxonomy): domain Eukaryota; kingdom Metazoa; phylum Mollusca; class Bivalvia; order Cardiida; family Cardiidae; genus Serripes; species Serripes groenlandicus. The sequence goes on along the minus strand of JASEVX010000142.1, from coordinate 69,316 downwards.
TGTATCCTTTCGTTTTCCAAATGTCACCATTTCAATTATTTCCTTCTCGAAAAGAAGAATAACATCTTGAGGTACTTTTAAAACAGGCTTAATACTTGCCCAGAGTGTTCTCATTTCTCCTAGATTTTCACCTTTCTTTACTCGAATAATTTCTGTTTTCAAAGAGTTCTTAATAATGTTATATATATTTTCTTTCAGGGCAGAGTTTTTTTGGGTAAGTGTTGTCTCCATGTTTTTCAATAACTCCTTTCCTATATCAATCACAAAATGAAAAGGTAAGTGGAAGAGAAAACTTCTTAATAGTTTAAATGTCTGATCATCATTGGGTTGATCTATCGATATAAGAACTCCCTGAAGTCTAAAACATATCCTTCTGGCTACAGGAATTAAATCCTTGTCTTTTCCATCCACAAATTCCACCTTGCCCTTTTGTTTAAGACACTTGCTAATGACATCATTGAAATGTGATTCATTTAAAAATGGATGGCAAATATCGATGAAACGCAACAAGCTGTATCGTTTATCAAAATAAATCTGGCTCAAATTCAAACAAAGTTCGACCATGTATTCTTGGCATGAATCTGGAAGCTGATTTAGGTGATAAGAACCAACTGCCTCCAACAATTTTTGAGATGTTCTTGAGTCAATTTCTTTAACACTTCTTATGTTATTCAAATTTCTAAGCAAGTTCCCTATAATAACTAAGAGCAAAACTCTTGCTGTCACTGTACTTCTATGCGGCATTGTTTTAAACAGTTCATGCATCAAATCCTGAAAATATTGTAGATTGAAATACTCCTTAAAACATTTCAAAAGATTGTCTATTTCATGAATACAGCAGATAATATGGTCCATGTCCGATCTCACACATGAATAGAACAAAATATCCTCCAGATGTTTAGTAATGCAATCCATTTCACACCCATCGATGATATCTCTCTGAATATTCTCTCCATTGAGAAAAAAGGCTCCAATCTCATACACTTTTGGATAAATGTCAAATTTTCTCTGAAAATCGTATTTATATTGAGTGACCTCATACATGTAAGATATACCCTGCAATTCACTTGCAGGAATTCTGAGACATATTTTATATATGTTGGCTTCTGATCCATGGGGCATCAAGCTCCTACCATTGATCCTTTCGTCAAAGCTAACCAATGTCACTTTTGAAATAAACTCACCATTGGTTGGTACATACACTAGGAGAACTTTATCATCCCACCTCATCTGAAATTAACATATTTAAATTACAGTGGATAGTCACTTTGAAAAATAATTCATCAAAGATCCCACATTAATTCAAGATGAAATTCAAGAGTTTTAACAGATCTATCTGTAAAATGATAATGTAAGTTTGATTTGTTTTAAAGAGAGATTTCCGATTATCAAGATGATTGTAATTGTTTTTTCAAATCAAATATTTTCAGGTGCCTGATTCTCAACACTATGTATGAGGTAAATTCCTTCAGTAAGCGAAGTTCATTAACATAGAATAGTGTACTGTCTCAAATGTGTGGGTCTATATATAAACTAAGTATGATAGAATTACTTAGATTTGTTGTAAAAGTGATTATACAGTCGAACCTGTGATTAAGACCACCTTTGTTTGGCAATTCCCTGTCTATAGTAATCACAATTTTAATTTCCAAATTAATCTTATTCTGCATAAATGATCCTTTATTAAAGACCAGATTGTTCTCTTCCAATGGGTGGTCTTTATACACAGGTTGGACTGTATTTGCTAAAAAGAATGGAAATATATCTATATATTTTAATATCTGAATCAAGTGGTAACATGACTCAATATGTGTAAATATATAGCCTTTAGTGCAATAAAGACACTATACAAAATGCAATTCATTATTAAAAGTGTATTAACCTCAATTTAACCACGTTTTTGTGGCAATTAGTTGACTTGTTACAATATGTGAAAATATTATAAACCACGATCAATTTACACTTAAATTATATGCAGTCTAATCTGGGTTAATACTTGTTGCTTCAATTTCAATGTTTGAGTACCATTCAAGACATTGAAAGAATTTCAAAAGAAGTTAGCTCCTATTTCTTTTAAGGAGGGGTGGAACTGTCCAACATACAACAAATCTGATGCATACGACTTTTAACAAATTTAATAAAAATATGGAAATTCTCTATAAATGAAAGAACAATTCTTGTTGAAAACATTTTGGCAAGAGAAGGATTTGCTCATAAACAGCAAACAACTCATCCCAATGTTCGTTTTTATGAAAAAACATTGTTTTATGTATTCTGGTACAGGGTCTATCAAGATATATCTATGAAATAAGTTAATGAAATCACAGAAGATTTTCAAAGTATTTAAAATAGGCATACTAGTGCTTTGTTTGATTTAACAAATCAACCACACTTGAATGACTGGTACAGAGTCACACTAGGAAATTATTTGAAAATGGAGTGTCCATAATACAGTTCCAAAGAATTAACTTGATTCATTTCAAGGCTGCCCTCTCTACTGTGTTTTTTCTTAAGTAACATGGATTGAAATAATCAATTAGTGAATTGATTCCGTCTACGTTTAAGATGTCTGTTAAACTTTGCTGGCCTAATCCAAACAAGTTAAAAATACAAAAGACCCCAACAGGTCGAGGACCATTGACATCTAAGTGTGACCTTGACCTTTGAGGTACAGGCCTGTGTATTATGTGCCACATGTCACCTCATCATGGTGAACATGTGTGCCCAGTAATTTGGGAATCCTATGATGCATGGTTGAGATGTGAGCCGGACAAGGTACAATCCTATCAAACATAACTCATATTGTCCTTTGACCTTGAAGTTTGACATAGACCTTCGAGGTTAAAGCCTGTGTCTTGTGTGCCACATGTCATCTCATCATGGTGAACATATGTGCCCAGTAACTTGGGAATTCTATGCAGCATGGTTTTTCATTTCAACCTTTGACCTCTAAGAGTGACCTTGACATTTGAGGCACAGGCCTGTGTATTATGTGCCACATTGCACGTCATCATGGTGAACATGTGTGCCCAGTAACTAGGAAATCCCATGATGCATGGTTGAGATGTGAGCTGGACATGGTAGTCCTATCAAACAGTAATCATTTTGACCTTTGAGGTACAGGCCTTGGTCTTGTGCCCGACACGCCACTTCATCATGGTGAACATGTGTGCTCAGTTACTTGGGTATCCTATGATGCATGGTTGAGATGCAGGCCTGACAAGTTACAATCCTATCATACAGTACTCATTTTGATCTTTGACCTCTAAGTGTGACCTTGAACACTATGATGGATGGTTAAGATGTGGGCCGGACAAGGTTAGGTTTGACAGATGGACTAATAAGGACTTACTGATTTAAATGTGTGGAGGGCTTTAAACAAAACAAGAACATGATTGTCTTGGGGAGCCAGTTATGTCGTAACCTTGTAATCTCGCCATCAGTATATTTCGGTTATTTCGTAAACTTATATAAGTTATTTCGTAACCGCCTTTGTTACAAAAATTAAGTTACTGATAAATCTGTTTTAATTATATAATATATGTTTACAAAATGAATTTAATAAATATTAGTGGTATTGTACATGATATTAATAATTAATTAAAAGTTATATGCCATTTCGTAACAGCTTTTTTGATAGTTTACGAGTTGGCATGTTTGACAAAGGTTTTAAAGGTCTTGAAATAGAAGACAATTAACTGATATTTGACAGATGGTTTGTAAAATCTGTTTATATTTAGGAATATAACATCGCATAACATAATCTAGGAATATACCTAGTAGTTCTTAGATTGGCGTACATATAAGTAAATCACATTCAATAGCCTGGTGATTATCCTAATCAGTCTAAAACAATGTAAACAGGGTTATTGTGAAGTCAGATTCAGATTGCCAATATGAAAATATTATTATTCTCCTCAATTTAAATACACTAACTCTATTTGGCATATGTCTATATGTTAATGTATCATTAATATAAACATATTGTTCTTGTTTTCTTGTTTCGCTGAAATTAAGATTAATTAAATATGGAAGGCATTAAATAAAGTGATAAAAGATATCATTTACAGTTAGTCATTTCGATTAAATATTAAGGTTGTAAACTTGCAAACTGTTAATAGACAAATTACCAACTTTAATTAATTAATTGGAACACCCGTCTTAATTATCTTGGGTTACCACGCTTTGAATATCAAACAAGCTTTTCGCGTTCAAGGTCAGTGATCTTGACCTTTGACCCGATGAGCATAAAAAATCAATAGGGCTCATCTACTCGTCACCAACAGCCTTCATGTTGAGGGCCATGGGTGCAGGCAAAGTTGAGTTATCACTTTGACAATCGTTTTGCTTTCAAGGTCACTGTGACCTTGACCTTTGACCTCAAAATCAATAGGGGTCATCTACTGATCAGGCCCAATGACAGAATTAAGTTTGAGGACCAAAGGTCCACGCATTGTTGAGTTATTACTGGGACAAGCTTTGGTCTACCGAAGGACCAACATGTGCAAAGCAATATACCCCTCTTCTTCGAAGGGGGCATAATAAATAAATCAAAATGTTTTGGATCAGAGACATAATTTCTACATTAAAGTCTTTATAGATCACAAAATTGGCTGAACTGCATCCACATGGCATTTAAGAGGTTGGTACAGGGTCATCCTGGAAATATTTCTATAAATACTTTGAAAATTTGGCTAATATTTTCTATTTTCAGAGGGGTTGACTTTTAACATTTTCAAATATGCATACAGTGTAAATCAGTGCAGACAGGGGTAAAAACCCAGCCTATTGACAGTCATGTTTTCTTTTTACTGATCAAAATGGCTAGAAGAAATCTTTTGGAGGGTCAACCTAGAAAGATTTTTACAAAATAATTATTAAATTGGTCAAACAGATTCCTGGAGAAGATATTTGAAGATTTTTTTATTTAGTTGCTATTAAGTGGATGTTATAAATGATCTCTCATAGTTGTACAGAGAAGTCGATTGAAGACCAGTTTAATTTCAAATAAGCTTAACTGGATTTAGGAGCAAGAAATGACCTGACATTAACACGATTAGCATTTAATTATTTTGGGATTGAATACCTCTTTCTGTTGGATCTGCTGTTCATATATCTTGCTACGAGTACCATGTATTTCTGTGTTTACATCTGTACCTGCCTTCTCTGAATGTACATGTGTACCTTGTTTCTCTGCGTGTACATGCACACCATGCGTTTCTGTTTGTTCATGTGAATCTCTCACTTCTGTGTGTGCATCTATACCTTGCTTCTCTGCTTGTTCAAGTGTACCTTGCTTCTCTGGGTGCACATGCATTTCTGTATTTACATGTGTACCTTTCATTTCTTGGTGTACACTTGTATCTTGTATCTCAAGTTTTCTTACAGCTTCTCTGACCGTGACCTTAAAAACAGACAAGAGGACCATGATGTTCCTAAAACGCTCAGCTAATTTAATATAAATTACAGGTTTCAATGATAAAGATATACATACAGTACAGCTCACGCGGAAAACGCGTTTTCCGCGATCCCACGATGGACAAATATTTTTCATCGCGGATAATCACCGCAATTCAACCTATATGATCACCGCAATACCGCCTACGGGCTAATTATATCACCGCGATTGACATGTCGTCGATTCGAGCTTCTTATCTATTTTGAAATCACCGCGATTCCACCGCAATATTTACCTGTAAAAATGTCATACTTTTATTAAAAAGTTGTTTTTTCCCGATTATGTACATGTACACGTTTATTGACGTATTGCGATTATTTTATGACACAACTTGCTAAAATTCATTCCATTTCAGCAAATTATTCGAAAAACAGTGGAAGATTGTGTTTGTTTACGATAAGGTCAAGTTTCGTAATAGAAAATGGCGGACATCGGATATACGTTTATCGTACATATGATTATCTCACATTTTTTAGTAAGAGAGAAATATTGTTAAATTACAATACATGTACATATACATTGTATATATATCTTTGAATTTTGTATATACAGTACATGTACTTGAATCTCTTAATAAAGACAGATTGTTGATTTTTGAGCTTTTCTTATCAACTTAATAAATAAATTATCCAATTGTAATATTGTTGAAAATGATAAATTTTCATTTTAACGCAATGTGTTGATACAGAGTAGAAACAGAGTAGAATTTATTTTACATGTAGTTATGTATTGCACTTTAATATGAAGCAACTTGTCGTAAAGCTCAGTAACGTCAATTACAGTCAAACCTGCACTACCGACCACTTGCTATAAGCGACCCCCTGCTGTAAGCGACCGTATTGAACTCCTCCCGATGGTTTTTATTCATTAATTTACCTTCAATAAGCGACTTCCTCCTATCTGCGACCAGCGGACACTTAAATCCTCCCAATTTGAATCAAAATCAACCATTAAGCGACCTTCCAAAACACAAAAAATCCAAAACGTAGAATATCCAAACACAAAAAAATCCAAACACAGCTGTCTTGTATAGCAAGATCCAAGATCACAGAAGCAGTGAACCGTGTAATGCAAGGTTTAAATAATAGACTGGTTAGGTGTAAAGATAACACGAGGTCAATTATGCAGCGTATTACAGTTGTAATAAAACGATAATTGGCCTGTTAACAGCTTGTATTTAATACGCTTTAGCTTCAAATATTGTCCTTGTTGGGTCCTTTGTTCTCTATTCTTTTGTTCTCTCGTCTTTTCGATGGGATTAAAGGAAAGTTAAATGACATCAAATTGAAATTTATCATTGGATAGTTTGGGGTTTAATTATTATAAATTTGATTAGAATGTTTGATCTGTTTAATTAGATCTATGTTTGTTTTTTACTTTTTAATGGTGATAGCACGTTTATTTAAACAGCTCTTAAATAAGTAAATCTGTAAACAAACACTTGACAATACAGTTTATCACACATTTCAAGACAATGTAAGTCCGAGTGCATTTATTCAGGTTCCATTTAATTCTTTCATTCTACAAAATTATATCAACGAGAAACAATGTCCGCAACAAAAAGAAAATGTTTATATGTTTTAATTATCTACATGTACATGTACTTACATTTTTAAAAATACATGAATATAAAATGAATCAAATAGAGAAATAAAAGAACAACATAATTTTTATTGTTATTTATTCTTTAATACCAATACATGTACATGTGCACACAAGTACATGTTTCATGTAGTAAACATAATTTCCCCAAAACAGAAAATTTCATTTGTACCCCAATAAGAGACCACCTGTCTTAAGAGACCACTTACAGCATTTCCCTTGGGTGGTCTCTTAATACAAGTTTGACTGTAGTTTAAAACAATACAGGCTCTTAAGTAGAAGTGTTTTATCAGCGTGCGTGCTAATCCAAACACATAAACAACAATACGCCTGACACGACTTTTCTTGACTAGCGCACAAAATATCCCTTTTAAATGTGAACACTGAGTTTCAATTGACATACGCAAGTTGAAGACAAGTGTAAATCGTCATCAAATCAGATTATATAGCGTAATGGATTTAAGTGTCCGCCCCCGAAAATAATTGCTCAATTTGTATGAAAACATGTATAGATGAGAGAAACACATTTTAATTTGTTTGCGTCACCTTAATTTACAAGTATTTTTATGAGTAAAACATGCCAATTAATGAGACTTTTTTTATTTATTTATTTATTTATTAGTTTTTGGTTGTTTAATTAAATCCGGGACTAATATGGGCGCTTCACACTTCTTTGTGTGCAAAGTTTGTTTTTGTTATTCAGCCGACTTTGAAACAGGTTTTAAAGAAATAATTTATAGGCGATTAAGAATGAACAATGCATTGGTAATTGTGGTGATTGACAATGGAATTACGGCATTTATTAGTGAGATTTAAAGTAAGCTACACATCTTTCAGGCAGAATTAACAGTTTTATTATCACGTAGTTGTATCGTTTACAGAATACATCAAGTTTAGGGGAATTGTATTGACGAATTTTAATGAATTAAGTTGTTACGCATATATGCTGCTTTATAGTTAGTACTGATTTATAATCATTATCCTCTTCAACAACATTTATTAGTACTGTAATGAAATAAAAATTAAAAATAAAAAAAAAACTCCCAGCAAAACGGCGAGAAAAAGCTTATCTATTCAAAAAAATATCACCGCGATTCCGCGATCGTTCCACCGCAACTCCACGATGATCGGTTTTATCAACCCCCTGGGGTTATCTTGTTGCATCCGCGATGGACATAAAAACAAATCGCGGTGATGGGTGGAATTCCACCCACCTTCGCGGACCAAAATATTTGTCCGCGTTGAGATTTGTCCGCGGTGGCTCGCGGACGATGCGTTTTCCGCGTGAGCTGTACTGTACAATGAAAACTGGACGGGTTGTTTTCGAGCGCTGCGTCGAAAACAGATGTCTCCCCTAAACACTTTTTATTGAACCAGGGGAGATAACGCTGCAACAAAGTGGCCCAGAGTTATAATTCTTGCAAGGTGCACAACTTCACATTGCAATCTATCTATGTTCCAAGTTTCAATAAATTCCTTCAGGTAGTTTCCGAGTTCTGCTCTGGACAAACAAAAGTTAAGAATAACAAGAACACCGTGTACGGCACAGACGCTCGACTGATAGAAAACAGAAAAAAAGCTGAGCTGAACAAAAAACCTTAACCGGACGAAGACGCCGCCGCCGCCGCCGACGACGCCAGGGTTATGACAATAGCTCTCGTTTTTTCAAAAGTCGAGCTAATAATGATAACTAGACATTGTAACTGTAGCAACAGTCACAAACAATTCCCCACACTCTATTAGGAACACTAGTACCATGTTTCAAGTCTCTATCACTTTTCGTTTTGAGTTATACAAGTCCGAAAATACGACCAATCAGAAACGAGTACTCGTAACTTCACATTGCCATCTATCTTTGTTCCAAGTCTCAATCAATTCCATCAGGTATAGTTTATGAGTTCTGCTCCGGACAAAGTTGACACTATCAAAATATTGAACAAGGGGGGATAACTTTGCAACAAAGTGGCCCAGAGTTATAATTCTTGCAAGTCGCACAACTTCACATTGCCATCTATCTATGTTCCAAGTTTCTATATTATCTGACCATTCGTTCACAAGATATCGCTCGGATAACAATTTAGATAGGAGAAACAAAAGAAAGAATAATAAAAAAACAGTAGAAAAACAATATGATTCCCAACCAAAGGGTGGGGAATCGCAACTAGACATTGTAACTGTAGCAACAGTTACAAATGATTCCCCACACTCTATTAGGAACACATTTACTAAGTTTCAAGTCTCTTAACACTTGTCGTTTTTGATTTATACAAGTCCAAAAAATCGACCAATCAGAAAGGAATATTCGGTCATGCGCTAATATACTTGAGAAAGTACTACTACTTGATTAGGAACACATGTACTAAGTTTCAAGTCTCTATCACTTGTAATTGAGCTATTCAAGGCCAAAATGTCAGAAACAAGGATTCGTACATGCATGAATACACTTGAGAAAGTATTATCACTTGATAAGGAATAGTCCGGGAGCCAATAGGCTGAACGTGGAATTGCCGGTTAAAGTTTTTTTCGTAACTGATTTTGGTAGTTTATGGGTTACTCTTCAAGATCAAAGAGGGTGACCGCTTGTCACCTTTGGGGAAATTTAGATATTAACCCTTTAGTTTCAAATTCCTAAAAATAATAAACAAAAAGTTTTTTTTCATTATTTTGTCTCACACTTTTTATAAAAACTATTTATTTCTGACCAGAACAAAGAACAGTTATGGGAATGATATCAAATATAACTAAAATATGGTCATTTCAGTGTGAATTAACCCCTCGTTGGCTAATTCCGAGTAAATACTACAGGGAAATTGGGTTTATATTTATCTGACAGAAAGACCCTGTTCAAATTCTGTTATCACCTTGTTACATATTTGTAATAATTCATGGGTCTACATGTATTGATGATGAGGGAAGATCATGATAAAAAATAAAATCTGATCAGATTAACCTTGTTAACCCTTTCTTCCTACTTCCAAACACTTGCTCATTGAAAAGTGATGAATTGTTCCCTACATATACGAGTACTTTACAGAGGACACACAATCATTCAAATATCAGAATGTTCTTCAGATGATAACACGTAGTTTGGCTCGTGACCTAAAGTCAGTCTAACCCTTTGATATTCAGAACATTACAATTAACATTTAAAACGCAATTTCACATGAGACAATAATATTCAAAACTCTGCCATGATGGCTCGAAAAAAAAATGTAGAAACTAAACATGGAGGGCTGTTACCTTGGCTATGACTTGTCTGATGTTTTCATCAAATTACTTCTGAGCGAGAACATCCAATAGAGTAACATGCACAAAACATTGTACATGGAATGCCAGGTATCAGACAGCTGCATCTCCTAGAGCTGCATGGGCTTTGACTTTTGCACCCACACCAAATTAAGTCCAGGATACAGTCTGGTGCAAGTTTGAAACCATCAGGTACGGTTATCGGCATTTGTGATTTATTGTTCAAGTCTTTTTTCCATCCAAAATCTTCAGGGCTTAGCGGTGGAGGGTCCTTCAGCTCAATATTTCTCCACGAGATGGCTTGAACGTGTGCCCGTTTCACATTCTCAGTGAATACCTCCTCAGTGGGAGGTATAGCACACCATTTTGGTGCCGATACATGACCCTTGCCATTCTTAGACCCCCAAACTTGCATCCTTGTGCCTGACATGAAACCACTTTGTTTTACTCTGTAGCAGGCAGAAATGAAGGCCATTGCTTGTTTATAACCTTTTTCCAGAGAGGAGTCAATTTCACCAATGGCGCAAAGATCACAGCCAGCTCTAAGAATCTTTACAACGGAGCCCTTGCCAACTTCAAAGTAGCAAGCTACAGTGTCACATCCGGATATTGCATGAGCAGGCAGGAGTTCCTTGATGATCTTATGCTGTTTTTCTACTGTCAACTTGATGTCTACAACTGACCTCCCTTTGATGGGAGATTCCATGGTCATTTGAAGGCCAAGTTTTTCTCTTTCATAGTGGTAAAGGAGCAGCACAAAAACGTCTGTATCATCAGACACAACTGTCAGTTGCGTAGCATCATTTGCACACTTTAGAACCTGTTGGACTATGAAAATGTCCGCTTCCTCATGTGACGTTTCAATGTCATATCTGGCCTTGATGTCTTCACCCTCATTGGCGATTTCAACAGGATAGGGGTCTTCTGTTATCACCAGTTTGTGACTGTTAAGACAGGTATGGAACAACCTATCCTGCGCTAGTTCATTGCATATTATCTTCATGAGCTGTTTCTTATTCTCCACTACTGTCAAAACAACATTTTGTGCAGGCAACACTGTTTTGGGGTTTAATTGATGGATTCGACTGACGCCCGTTTCTCTACCGCCTCCAGTTACAGACTTAATGCTGAAGTCATTGTACCTGTCAAATATCAGGTAAACGTCACTACTCTCTAGATATGTTGCGACACGTCTTTTAAGGTTTGCAACGTAATCCAGTACTATCCCCTGTTCTGGAAAATGTATGGTCCAAAGTAGAGCAGATCCATTTATAATAGTTACATCTGGACACCCAGTATTTCTACATGAAACCTCCACTTGCAGGGATCTGTTTAGCGCAGCCTTGTTCTTTGCAATCCGCATTCCCTTTTCTGTGAACATAGCAGTTTGTACTGGCGCAAGCTCATGAGAGAAGACATCCCTGATATCAAGGTCTCGCGAACTAGACAACAAAGCTATAACTCTGGAGTAGATTGCATTCAGATCAAATGTTTTTGTGTCACTAACTGGAATAGACTTGGCACTGACTGTCATAGTTGTCACTTTCTTCGAAATTGGGCTGTAGAAGCCATCTGGCCAACACTTTTCAAATTCCATCAGCATATCTTCCCCAATTGTTAGTGCGTCATGGAAATTAACCTTGGTTGAGCCAATCTCTCCAGTGGATATATTCACAATACCCTCCTTGTGTTGTTCAGGATCAAGAGGATGGATGCAATTTTCTAACCTAAGGATACCTTCTCGATCTTTTGCATCGGCCTGGATTTTTGCTCGACCTTCTTCTTGGTGTCGTTTGATATGTACCATCCTCCTCTTCCTCCATTTCATTCAGGCTGGACTCAATGCTGCAACACAAATGGCGACTGAAAGCCCACACTTTGAGAGCCTCAGGCTTTAGTGTGATTCCTATGATGTCCATACCTCATGAAAGTTGTTTCGATAAACATGTCACTCCATATCCCGTTCAATATTCCTTGGATGTGGTGCGCAACATGTTGTCCCTTTAAAAAGTGACACAGGACATGTGGAGGCAGGTTTTCCATTGTACGGAGGTAATACAAGCCATAACGGGCATAGTACACATGGCCGGCAGCAAAGAAGTATGGGATCATCTGCCTAAATGAAGACAATTGTAGGAGCCAGTCACCGTCACGCTCAGCTCTTATGTAAGACATAATGAATACAGGTTTAATGAGGACATCTAGCCACATTTTTACTGTCTTGCTTTGACTGGCTCTTTTTTCCAAGTCTTTCATCAGATCCTCTAAACTTGCATAGTTGCTGCATTCAATAACATAACGAAGAACCTCTTCTGCGAGTAACCTCAATGCGCAAACATTTTGTGGAAATTTCTTTCCACTCATTATTTTGGGTACACCAGCAAAGACAGAACATCTGACAGTCCACTTTCGGCCATCAATGTGCCAATGAGCCCACAAATCTCATAAGAGCATGCATTCCACCCAGACGCAAGTGCAACCCTTTGAATTTTTCAGGATGTGACCAAAGGATCTGAACTGCAACACGATAAAGTTGTTGATCACATGTTAGGATAGTAAATGGCTGACCAGTCTCTAATGTCAGCTTTTGTGCTCTTACCATGACAGTCATCATAGTGTCAGGATCCGATAGTTTCATATCAATGAGTGGTTGGTAAGCTAGCTGTGTTAGGAACTGCTCCTTGTGTCCCTGTTCCCGGCTCATCCTTGTGTTGTAACCATTGAACTCATGACAGTTTTCTTTGGTTACAACATCCTGCAGAAATGTGAAGTCAGTTTCCAATGCTCTTTTTTTAATGATCGCTTATGGAACAAGCATTTTCAGTGAAAAGATATCCCCCGCCAACGATGGCTTGTTTGTAATTGAAGGCTTGTTTGTGCATGAAGGTCTTTATGTTTAATGTGCAATTGACCTTTAAATTTCAACTTCTTCGCACAAGATAAAGGGGAAAGTTATGACACTGGTTTATCCCGTTGCGCCAAATTATAAAATATCGACTGGGATTACTTTATGATAAAATATTTTAACGAAATAAATCAGAGGGACGATTAAATAAAACTGTATTTTCCGAAACTGCTTACTCGGGAACATCAATTATTGCAAAATAGTGCAGTCCAAGATAAGACGCCACCTTTAAAAGCGGCGTCTTATCTTGAACTGCACTATTTTCAACAGAGTATTTATGCGGTGAAAGGGTTAATAATCAATATTACAAAACTAAAGGGGTGTCATTTGTTATTTCTTAAATAACACAGAAAAAATGTGAATACTAGGTTTTGCTTCTTAAACCAACAGTGACACAAATACAATAGATATCTTTATAGAAGTTCACCGAAGAAGTTCATTGCAGGATGTTGGTTCATATCACATTCAAGTTTCATCAAATTCTAGCAGCTAGTTACTGAGAAATAACTGTAGGCGTGGATTTTTTAATAAATCAGGGGCAGTAACTCTAAAAAAAATTAAGGAATCCAAAAAAGAGTTGGAGGGGAATAATGGCAGGAAGTTGGTTAATATTACATTCAAGTTTCATCAAATTCTAGCCGCTAGTTACTGAGAAACGGCTGCGAACGATGATTTTTTAATAAATCAAGGGAAATAACTCATTGACTAATCCAAATGAAAAATGAACAGGCATCATCCCAGTATAGTGGTTCATATTTATTTTAAGTTTCATGAAATTCTACCCGCTAGTTACTGAGAAATGGCTGAAAACGTAGGTTTTTCAAAAAATCAAGGGCAATAACTCCAAGGAAAATTGACTAATCAAAAAAATAATTTGACGGGCATCATCCCAGTATAGTGGTTCATATTTATTTTAGGTTTCATGAAATTCTACCAGCTAGTTACTGAGAAAATGCAGGTGATGGACGGACGGAAGGACGGACGGACGGAAAGACGGACGGACGGACAACGCTATTTCAATATCCCCCTCCCTATTTCATAGGCGGGGGATAATAAAAGGGTTTATATTTAAATTTCCCCAAAGGTGACGATCGGTCACCCTCATAAATATTGAAGAGTAACTCATAGGCTACCAGAATCAACCAAAGCTCTGGACAAAGTTTACACTATTAAAATATTGAACAAGGGGAAAAAACTTGCAACAAAGTGGCCCAGAGTTATAATTATTGCAAGGTGCACAACTTCACATTGCCATCTATCTATGTTCCTAGTTTCAATATTATTTGACCATTCGTTCACAAGATACCGCTCGGACAACGATTGGATAGGAGAAAAAAAAGAAAGAATGAAAGAAAAAATAGTATAAAAACAATACAATTCCCATCCAAAGGTTGAGGAATCGTAATAATGACAAATACAGTATGTCTCCCTTTAGAGAAGGGGAGACATAATAATAAGAATAATGACAAAAACAGTATGTCTCCCTTTCAGTGAACGGGAGACTTCACAAGTTACATCCCCATTTGGTCATCTTTATCAGTGAATTAGAAGAGGTCCAAGAGGGCCAGTATCGCTCCACTACAATTAGGCTAAAGTTAAATCTCCAAACAGCCCCGCCCCCTAGTGGCCATGTTTTTTTACCAATCACAGTGGCTTGAAGGGATCTCTCAGAGTGTCACCCCAAGGAACATTTCTACAAAATTATTTTAAGTTTTCACTAAAGCCATATAAGGCAAAATAGCTCCGCCCTCTGACGGCAATGTTAATCGACCAATCAACATGGATTGAAGGGATCTGATGGAAGGTCATCCAAGGAACATTTCTACAACATTATTTGAAAATCAGCCCAATACTTTCGGGCAAAATACCTTTAAAGTTTTCACAGGTTCTTTTCTTTCGGTTGCCGTGGAAACTAGAATTGTGCATGGATCCAAAAAGATTGAAGGAATTTGGGAGAGGACATTGAGCAAATACTTCCTATGTAGTTTCATCCCAATTGGCCTAGTGGTTAAGGAGAAGTTGTTTGAAGCAGACAGTTGACGCTCGCACGCACGCACAAGGGACAAGTCACCAAGACTTGCTCGCCTGGCTTTCAGCAAGTGCAGCTAATAACAAGAGCGCCAAATGTCACAAAATACGCCCGTCCTATTTGTTTGAGACCAAGTATAGTGATAATTGGTTGTACGTCAGGCAAATTTAGAGAGCGGACACTGTTGATATAGTTTTGGCCGTTTCGAGGGATATAAGTGTGGAGTGATTAAGATAACGCAGTTAGTTATTAAACCTGACCAAGATATTCTGCCCATCAACATATTGTCTAAATTGGTGATGATCAAATACAATGACTCAAGTGATATGGCTGATTATAGCACTTGCCCGAGATATTATGCTCATACACATTCTGACTAAATTTGGTGATGATTGGATAAAAGCTTCAATAGTTATTGATCGGACATTACCTATTTGAGGGCAATAACTCTCAAGTGTCCCCAGCGATATGGCTGGTTATAGAATTTGTCCGAGATATTATGCCAAGACACATTTTAACTAAATTTAGTGGTGATTGGACCAAGGGTTTCTAAAGTTATTGAGCAGACAAGATCAATTTAAGATAATTTCTAAATTTAAAGGGCAATAACTCTAGAGTGACTATAGCGATATGGCTAGTTATCGATCTTGTCCGAGATATTATGCCAATTCACATTTTGACAAAATTTTGTGATGATTGGACAAAGGCTTCTTAAGTTATAGGGCTGACAAGACCAATTTTAGGCAACTTCTATAATTAAACGACAATAACTCTTGATTGACCGCAGCGATATGGCTGGTTATAAAATTTGTCTGAGATATTATGCCAAGATACATTTTGACCAAATTAAGTGGTGATTGGACCAAGGGTTTCTAAAGTTATTTAGCAGACAAGATCAATTTAAGATAATTTCTATAATTAAAGGGCAATAACTCTCGATTGACAAAAGCAATATGGCTAATTATCGAACTTGTCCAAGATATTATGCCAATACACATTCTGACCAAATTTGGTGATGATTGAACAAAGGCTTCTAAAGTTATTTAGCTGACAAGACAAATTTTAGGTAGTTTCTATAATAAAAGGGCAATAACTCTTGATTGACTAAAGCAAAATGGCTAGTTATCGAACTTGCCCAAGATATTATGCCAATACACATTCAGATAAAATTTGGTGATGATTGGACAAGCTTCTCAAGTTATTTAGCTGACAAGATCAATTTTAGGTAAAGTATATAATTAAAGGGCAATAACTCTTGATTGACTATAGTGATATGGCTAGTTATCGAACTTGTTCAAGATAGTATGCCAAGACACATTCTGACCAAATTTGGTGATGATGGGACAAATGCTTCTTAAGGTATTTAGCTGACAATACAAATTTTAGGTAATTTCTATAACAAGAGGGCCATGATGGCCCTATATGGCTCACCTGATTTAGAACTTCAATAGTTTTCAAAGTTTTATACTCTATACATATAAGGAAAACAAGCAACCCTCCCTAGTGGCCATGTTTTTCAACGGATCGGGTTTATTTGAACATCCTTGGTAGAAAGTCACCCAAGGAACATTTGTGCCAAATAATTTTTAAATCAGGCAGGTGCCTTTGGACAAGAAGATTTCTAAAGATATTACAATGCACATATTAGGAAAACAAGCCCCGTCCCTGGCGGCCAAGTTTTTCAATGGATTGGATTAATTTGAACAATCTTGTTAGAAGGTCCCCCAAGGAACATTTGTGCAAAATTATCTTTAAATCGGGCCAATACTTTTGGACAAAAAGATTTTTAAAGATTTTACAATGCACATATAAGGACAAGCTTTGCCCCCTGGCGGCCATGTTTTTCAACGGATCGGAAATATTTGAACAATCTTTGTAAAGGGTGCCCCAAGGAACATTTGTGCAAAATAATTTTCAAATCGGGCCAGTACTTTTGGACCAGAAGATTTTTAAAGATTTAACAATGCACATATAAGGAAAACAAGCTCCGCCCTCTGGCGGCCATGTTTTTCAACGGATTGGAAATATTTGAACAATCTTGGTAAAGGGTGCCCCAAGGAACATTTGTGCAAAATAATGTTTGAATCGGGCCAGTACTTTTGGAAAAGAAGATTTTTAAAGTTTTAACAATGCACATAATTATAAGGAAAACAAGCTCCGCCCCCTGGTGGCCATTTTTTTCAACGGATCGGAAACATTGAACAATCTTGGTAAAGGGTGCCCCAAGGAACATTGTGCAAAATAATTTTCAAATCGGGCCAATACTTTTGGTCAAGAAGATTTTAAAAGTTTTAACAATGCACATATAAGGAAAACAAGCTCCGCCCCCTGGCGGCCATGTTTATCAACGGATCGGATATATTTGAACAATCTTGGTAAAGGGTGGCCCAAGGAACATTTATGCTAAATAATTTTCAAATCGGGCCAGTACTTTTGGACAAGAAGATTTTTAAAGTTTTAACAATGCACATATAAGGAAAATAAGCTCCGCCCCCTGGCGGCCATGTTTTTCAACGGATCGGAAATATTTGAACATTCTTGGTAAAGGGTACCCCAAGGAACATTTGTGCAAAATAATTTTCAAATCGGGCCAGTACTTTTGGACAAGAAGATTTTTTAGGTTTTGGCAATTTTCCCCTTTTCTGATGCCGCAGCAACCAAAGTTCTACGTGGAATTAAATTCTTTGAACAACTTTGAAAGAGGACCACCTAATGACCATTCCTGTGAAGTTATTTTGAAATCTGTCAATTGGTTTAGTAGGAGAAGTCATTTGTAGGAAATTGTTAACAGACACCGACGACGACGACGCAGACAACGACGACGGACGGTGAGTGATCACAAAAGCTCACCTTGCACTTCGTGCTTAGGTGAGCTAAAAAGGGGCGAAAACTCTTGATTGACTGAAGTGATATGGCTAGTTATCGAACTCGTCCAAGATATTATGCCAATACACATTCTGACTAAATTTGGTGATGATGCCACAAAGGCTTCTCAAATTATTTAGCTGACAACATACTGGACACCGCCCATATGCCGCAGGTAAAACTATAATATGATCCGTTTTTTCAAAGAGGACGTATAAAAACCAAAATGTTTGTACAAAAAGATTTTTAAAGTTTTACTTAAATATATAAATATAAGGAAAACATTATTCAAACAACCTTGGTAGAGGAACATTTGTGCCAATTCTTTTACAAATCAGGCCACTTCTTTTGGACAAGAAGATTTTTTTAGTTTTCAGTCTACCTGTATATACTATAAGCAAAGCATTTTTCTCCCTTTCTGATACCGAATCAATCAAGTTTTTTATGTATAGAATTTATATCTTTAAAGGACCACATAAGGATCATTCTTTTGAATTCTGGTTTAAGTTGGTCCTGTGGATTAGGAGGAGATGTCAGTTAAAGCTTAAAGTGAATTTTACACTTTTTCTGATACCGCCTAGTTGTCATGTCTTTCAACCAATCAATTTGTCTTGAACAAATTATGTACATGTAGAGGGTCACTGAGGGATTATTTCTGCTATATTATATTGATACCAGTCAAGCAACTTTATTAAAATGGAATTTTGTCATATTGTCTCTTTTCTGATGCCACTTGGCCGCAGTGTTTTACAACTAATTAATATGGCTTGCAAAAGAGGGTCACTCAAGGATCATTTCTACCACATAATCTTGGAATAAGACAAGCTGATTCAGAGGAAAAGAATTTTGAATGTAGGGCATTTTTCTCCCTTTCTGATGCCGAAACAACCAAAGTATTTTAAATATATAATTTATATCTTTGAACAAAGAGGACCACATGACGAACATTCCTGTTAAGTCTGGTTGAAATTGGTGCTGTGGATTCATGGTTAAAGTGAAAACTTTCATTAAAATGGAATTTTGTCATTTTGCTGTTTTCTGAATTCCCCTGGCTGCCAAGATTTTCTACCAATCAATATGGCTTGAACATTTTTTAAAGAGGGTCACCCAAGGAAATGTCTACCTTATTATATTGGAATCCAACAAGTTGATTCAGTGGATAAGAATTTTCAAGATAGGACATTTTACCCTCCTTACTATAGCCATATAAGGCAAAACAGCCCTGCACCCTAGTGGCCTTTTTTTTAGACGAATTAGCCTGGCTTGAAGAACACACAAGAAATATTTCTTGGTGGCCATGTTTTTTGACCAATCAAAATGGCTTGAAGGAATCTGATAAAGGGTCAGCCAAGGTACATTTCTATCAGATTTCATGAAAATCGGCCTGACAATTTCACAGAAAAAGATTTTTAAAATTTCCAATACAACCATATAAGGCTAACAAGAGTGCCAGGCCGCCACATTATACGCCGCCACAAAATATAAAGATCAAGATTGGTTCTTTTAATTATTGCTTTTAACATGCATCACAAGACTACCGTTGGAATCTCTATCAAAATGGCCGAACTGAAAAATGGTAATTTCATGAAAAAAAATCACAAAACTACCATTATGGTAAAACAATCATTTAATGGAAAAGAAACAGCAAACAAAGTATTGGATTGGATTGTTGGAGCTTAATGTCCCATTCAACAAATTATTTCAGTCAGGAAGAAAATAGGATACATATAAACAGAGATAGAACCCTATAGAGGCTTCCGATATGAAAGTAGGTCAAATGGCAGTGTCGATATGTATCCTTTTTTCCTTCTGAGCATAACTATTGCAAAAATCGCTGAACCGGAAAATCCCCGCTTCATGCACATCTACCCATTATAGTCATGACATTGACCTAGTTTTGAAAATATTCGGTCAGAAACATAGGAGTTGCGTTCACAAGGCTGCAATATCAATCAGCTACAGACACTAAGTTACAAGGGACATAAATCTTGCAAATATCAATGAACCAGAAAATCACCACTTCATGCACATCTACCCATTATAGTCATGACATTGACCAAGTTTTGAAAAGATTCGGTCAGAAACATAGGAGGAGTTGCGTTCACAAGGCTGCAATATCAATCAGCTACAGAGACTAAGTTACAAGGAACATAAATCTTGCAAATATCAATGAACCGGAAATCGCCGCTTCATGCACATCTACACATTATAGTTATGACATTGACCAAGTTTTGAAAATATACGGTCAGAAACGTAGGAGGAGTTGCGTTCACAAAAAATGGACGTATGGACGGACGGACGGACGGACGGATGGACAGACAGACACAGACAGTTATTCTAACACTTGACCTTGTGACCTTGTTTTGAGCTTGACCGAGATTTTATGGAGATAAATGTTCTGATAAAACTTTTAACAGTGAATGAAAAATCTGGCTTCAACAGTCAAAGTTAACCAAGGTTAAGTTTTGGCAAACTGTAACCTTGACCTTGGTAATTTTGATCTTGAATGATGGAAACAAATGTTTTGATAAACATTCATGAAGATTAAATAAAAATGTAGGCTCTACAGTCAAAGTTAACCAAAGTTAAGTCTTGAGGTTAAGTTACCTGACATTGTGGCAAGAGGAGAAATTGCTGATCATGAGCAAGTGGTCCTTTTCTCAACAGTGTTATCAGATATTGTCTGCTGCATATACGTCAACAATGTTAACTCAAAATGCCTTTAATCTCTCTGTCTTTCCTTGAGTTATTTGAAGCAGTATAACAGGTAAATAGTTGATAGTTAAATAGAATGATATGGGAATTTCTATTCATCCTATATAATTGAACTCTTTCCCTTTATATAGACACATAATATCAATTGAAACATCTTACACTTGGGACTTTTGAAAATACATGTATTTGTTAAAAAGTACAGTTTTCTCAGTCTTTATGCATAGTGTTTCCATCTTTGTCTCAAGATTGTACATTGAGCCAGATCATGACTGTAAAGGTAGCCAGTTTCCTTGGAAGATTTTTGTGTGGAGTATTTTTTCTAGAAAGCCAGGGGAAAAATGTTTCCAATTATATTTATTACTAGTTAACACATAACTGACTTTTCTAAAAAGAAATCAGAACATTCTTCAAAGCCTTCTAGTGTTGTTTTCCATCAACATCCCTGGAAATCTTAAAGTCTGTTACACTCCTGACCTTATAAACAACAGCTGTTGGAGGACAGCACGCTCGACTTTTTTGTGCTTGCCAATGAAACAAAACTTTTTTGGGTTGTACAGAAAACATAACCAAGTACTTTATCATATTATTTATAAGCAAAGTACTTTATAAGTCGAAAAAGGGTCATAATTCTTACAAGTACCTTTACTGAATTATGCACTCTTGGCTGTTGGTGCAGATAAAGATTAGTGTAAGTGTTTAAGCTATATCTCGAATTGTTTTGAAAAAAATCAATTTGGTATGAACAAAGACCTAATAACAATCATGTGTTATTAGGTCTTTGGTATGAATAACTTAACAAAAATTCTAAGTGAAAAAAGAACCATAATTCTTAAAATAAACTTTGACAGATTTATATACTCCTGTCTGTTGATGGAGGTAATGATGGTAGATAAATATTGTGTATATCTCTAATGGCTTTGAAAAAATAGGGGTGATACAAAAAACAGAGTTATGTTGGAGGTAATGATGGTGAATAAGTGTTATAAGTTTCGAAACAATATCTGTAATGGTTTTGAAAACAAGAGGGCCATGATGGCCCTGGAATCGCTCACCTGATTTTTTTTTTCCACTTTAGCTATATAAGCCCCGCCATCTGGCGGGCATAGTTTCCAACCAATCAACTTGGCTTGAAGGAATCTGATAGAGGGTCACCCTAGGTACATTTCTACAAAATTATTTGAAAATCGGCCTGACACTTTTGGAGAAGAAGATTTTTTAAGTTTTCACTATAGCCATAAAAGGCAAAATAGCCCCGCCCCCTGGCGGCCATGTTTTTTTACCAATCAACATGTCTTGAAGGAATCTGATAGAGGGTCATCCAAGGAACATTTCTACAAAATTATTTGAAAATCGGCCCGACACTTTTGGAGGAGAAGATGTTTTAAGTTTGCACTATAGCTATATAAGGCAAAAATAGCCCCACCCCCCCCCCCCCCCCCCCCCCCCCCCCCCCCCCCCCTCCCCCCCCCCCCCCCCCCCCCCCCCCCCCCCCCCAGTTTGGGAGAAGAAGAATTTTGAAGTTTTTTTCATTTTGTAACATTTTGTTACGGAGGAGAAGATGTTGAAGATTTTTTTTAAGTTTTCACTATAACCATAAAAGTCAAAATAGCCCCGCCCCCTGGCGGCCATGTTATTGCCAAATCAACATGGCTTGAAGGAATCTGATAGAGGGTCAATCAAGGAACATTTCTACAAAATTATTTGAAAATCGGCCTGAAACTTTTGGAGGAGAAGATTTTTTAAGTTTTCACCATAGCCATATAAGGCAAAAAAGCCCCGCCCCCCCCTGGCGGCCATGTTTTTCGACCAATCAACATGGCTTCAAGGAATCTGATAGAGAGTCACCCAAGGAACATATCTACAAAATAAGTTCAAAATCTGCCAACCAGTTTGGGAGAAGAAGAATTTTGAAGGTTTTTTTCATTTTGTTGCTGTGGAAACCAGAATTCTGCATGGATCCCAAAAAATTTGAAGGAATTCTGGTGAGGTCATTGAGAGGATGCTTTCTGTGAAGTTTCATCCCAATTGACCCCACTGGTTACGGAGGAGAAGATGTTGAAGATTTTTTAAGTTTTCACTATAACCATAAAAGGCAAAATAGCCCCGCCCCCTGGCGGCCATGTTTTTGACCAATCAACATGGCTTGAAGGAATCTGATAGAGGGTCAATCAAGGAACATTTCTACAAAATTATTTGAAAATCGGCCTGACACTTTGGAGGAGAAGATTTTTTTAAGTTTGCACTATAGTTATATAAGGCAAAATAGCCCCCCCCCCCCCCCTGGCGGCCATGTTTTTCGACCAATCAACATGGCTTGAAGGAATCTGATAGAGGGTCACCAAGGAACATTTCTACAAAATAATTTGAAAATCGGCCTGACACTTTCGGAGAAGATTTTTAAGTATTTTGAAGTTTTTTTCATTTCGTTGCCATGGAAACCAGAATTCTGCATGGATCCCAAACATTTTAAGGAATTCTGGTGAAGACATTGAGAGGATGCTTTCTGTGAAGTTTCATCCCAGTTGACCCACCGGTTAAAGAGGAGAAAATGTTGACGGACGCCGGACATAGGGCGATCACAATAACTCACCATGAGCACTTCATGCACAGGTAAGCTAACAAGAGGCCCAAGAGGGCCAGTATCGCTCCACGGCCATGAGGCAAATATAAATCTCCAAACAGCCCTGCCCGCCTGGTGGCTATTTTTTTTACCAACCACCATGGCTTAAAGGAATCTTGTAGAGTGTCACCCAAAGAATGTTTATGCAAAATTATTTGAAAATCGGCATGACACTTTCGGAGGAGAAGATATTTTAAGTTTTTCACTATAGCCATATAAGGCAAAATAGCCCCACCCCCTGGCAGCCATATTTTTCAACCAATCAACATGGCTTGAAGGAATCAGAGGGTAAGCCTAGGAACATTTCTACAAAATTATTTGAATATCAGCCAAACACTTTCGGAGGAGAAGATTTTTTAAGTTTTCACTATGGTCATATAAGGCAAAATAGCCCCGCCCTCTGGTGGCCATGTTTTTCGACCAATCAACATGGCTTGAAGGAATTTGATAGAGGGTCACCCAATGAACATTTCTACAAAATTATTTTGAAAATCAGCTGAACACTTTTGGAGAAGAAGATTTTTTAAGTTTTCACTATAGCTATATAAGGGCAAAATAGCCCCGCCCCCTGGCGGCCATGTTTTTCCACCAATCAACATTTCTTGAAGGGATCTAATAAAGGGTCACCCAAGGAACATATTCTACAAAATTATTTGAAAATCGGCCTGACACTTTTTGAGGAGAAGATTTTTTAAGTTTTCTCTTTAGCCATATAGGCAAAATAGCCCCGCCCTGTGACGGCCATGTTTTTTTACCAATCAACATGGCTTGAAGGAATCTGATAGAAGATCACCCATGGAACATTTCTACAAAATTATTTGAAAATCTGCTGAACACTTTTGGAGAAGAAGAATTTTTAAGTTTTCATTATAGCTATATAAGGCAAAATAGCCCCGCCCCCTGGCGGCCATGTTTTTCGCCCAATCAACATTTCTTGAAGGAATCTGATAAAGGGTCACCCAAGGAACATTTCTACAAAATTATTTGAAAATCGGCTTGACACTTTCGGAGAAGAAGATTTTTTTAATTTGTCACTATCTTTTTCTTTTGGTTGCCATGGAAACCAGAATTATGAATGGATCAAAAGAAATTGAAGGAATTTAAGAGAGGACATTGAGAGGATGCTTCCTATGAAGTTTCAACCAAATTGGCCAAGTGGTTAAGGAGAAGAAGTGGTTTAAAGGAAAAAGTTAACGCACGCAGACGCACACACGACGGACAATTCGCCATGACATAAGCTCGACTGGCTTTCAGCTAGTGGAGCTAAAAATGAATTGGAACCAAAAAACTTAACCAAAATTCTTAGTCAAACAAGACCTCGGGCTAAGGGCGTCTCACCCTTCT
Source organism: Serripes groenlandicus (assembly GCA_031761405.1). Taxonomy (NCBI): domain Eukaryota; kingdom Metazoa; phylum Mollusca; class Bivalvia; order Cardiida; family Cardiidae; genus Serripes; species Serripes groenlandicus. The sequence goes on along the minus strand of JASEVX010000142.1, from coordinate 44,532 downwards.
AGACAAGAGGACAATGATGGTCCTATATCGCTCACCTGATTTAATCAACTTAAAAGTTTTCATTGTTCTTTGTCTATACATATATACGGAAAACAAGCAACACCCCCTGGTTGCCATGTTTATCATCCTTTCAAAATAATTTGAAGACTTAGTAGAGGGGCACCCAAAGAACATTCATGGCAAATGGACAAGAATATTTTTAAAGTGTTACCTTAACAAGTCTATGTAAAACAAGTGATCCCCAGGGTGTAGCCATGTTTGACACCAGGGCTATAATAATTTGACCAATCTTGGTAGAATTCCACTTGATGATGTTAGATTTCAAATATTGAACTTTTATAAGTTTTTCCCTATATGAGTATATGTAAAACAAGTGACCCAGGTGGGGCCATTTTTGACCCCAGGGCTATAATTTGAACAATTTTGGTAGAGGTACACTAGATGATGCTACATACCAAATATCAAAGGCCTGGGCCTTCTATTTTTAGACAAGATGACTTTTAATTTTTTCCCTTTATGAGTCTATGAACAATCTTGGTAAAGGTCCACTAGATGATGCTACATACCAAATATTAAAGGCCTGGGCCGTCTACTTTTAGACAAGAAGTTTTTAAAGTTTTTCTCCTATATGAGTCTATGAAAAACAAGTGACCCCCCGAGAGGGGTCATTTTTGACCCGAGGGCTATAATTTGAACAATCTTGGTAGAGGTCCACTAGATGATGCTACATACCAAATATCTTTCAGAAAAGAAGATGATTAAAGTTTTTTTCCTATCTATGTAAAAATAAGTGACCCCAGGGGAGGGGTAAATTTTTACCCCATGGCTATAATTTGAACAATCTAGGAAGAGGTCCACTAGATGATTTTTTCCCCTAAATGAGTCTATGTAAAACAAGGGACCCCCTGAATGGGGTCATTTTTTACCCCATGGCTATAATTTGAACGATAATGGTAAAGGTCCACTAGATGATGCTACATACCAAATATCAAAGGCCTGGGCCTTCTAATTTTAGAAAAGAAGATTTTTAAAGTTTTTTCCGTATATGTGTCTATGTAAAACAAGTGACCCCTGGAGAGGGGTCATTTTTGACCCTAGGGCTATAATTTGAACAAGCTTGGTAGAGGTCCACTAGATGATGCTACATACCAAATATCTTTTAGAAAAGAAGATTATTAAAGTGTTTTCCCTTTCTCTGTAAAAATAAGTGACCCCAGGGGAGGGGTCAATTTTTACCCCATGGCTATAATTTGAACAATCTAGGAAGAGGTCCACTAGATGATTTTTTCCCTTAAATGAGTCTATGTAAAACAAGGGACCCCCTGAATGGGGTCATTTTTTAACCCATGGCTATAATTTGAACAATCTTGGTAAAGGTCTACTAGATGATGCTACATACCAAATATCAAAGGCCTGGGCCTTCTACTTTTAGACAAGAAGTCATTTTTGACCCTAGGGCTATAATTTGAACACGCTTGGTAGAGGTCCACTAGATGATGCTACATACCAAATATCTTTTAGACAAGAAGACTTTTTAATTGTTTTCCCTATATGAGTCTATGTAAAACAAGTGACCCCTGGGTAGAGGTCAATTTTGACCCCATGGTTATAATTTGAACAATCTAGGTAGAGGTCCACTAGATGATGCTGCATACCAAATATCAAAGGCCTGGGCCTTCTACTTTTAGACAAGAAGATTTTTGAAGTTTTTCCCCATCTATGTAAAACAAGTGACCCCCAGGGCTATAATTTGAACAATCTTGTAAAGGTCCACTAGATGATGCTACATACTTAGTCCAGTCATGCATAGGCGGATCTGGCTGGTTTTTAAAAGGAACCGAGCTGTCATCAATATTTAACTACCATTTAAGTTTGGTGAAGATCGAATAGTAAACGGAGACTCTATTGTGTTCACAAGCTGTATTATTGCAATTTTGACATTTTCAAGGGCCATAATCCCGTCATGCATGGGCACATCTGGCTGGTTTTCAAAAGGAACCAAGCTCTCATCAATATTTAACTACTATTTTAGTTTGGTGAAGGAAAGATAGTAAGTGGAGGCTCTATTGTGTTTTCGAAAGGAACCGAGCTCTCATGGATATCTAACTACTCTATAAGTTTGATTGAGATACAATCAAAACTGAAGACTATATCGCGTGCACAAGCAATTGTTTACGGACGCACACATGCACAGACGACTGACACAACGCCATGGCATAAGCTCTTCTGGCCTTTGGCCAGTAGAGCTAAAAGGTGAACTGGTACAAAAATTTAACCAAAATTCTAAGTCGAAAAATGACCATAATTCTTACAAAAACCTTGACAGAGTTATGTACTCTTGTCTGTTGATAGGAGTAATGATGGTGAATAAGTGTTGTAAGTTTCAAAGCAATATATCTGTAATGGTTTTGACAAAAAAGTGAATTGGTACAAAAAACTTATCCAAGGTGTGACAGCAACGCTGACGCTGACGCCGGAACGAGTAGTATAGCTAGCCTTTTCATCAAAAAGTCGAGCTAAAAATAAAACTGATATGTACTTATAAAAGTTAAATATGTTTTTCAAATTCCTTTTTGTAACTTTCTATTATTTGCCTATTAGTTTGTTTATTGCTTGTTTGGGGACTGACACTGCTTAATTAATTGTTCTTGCATTCTAGCCCCTTGGTGGCCATAATTTTTGACCAATCACCATGGCTTGAAGGAATCTCGTAGAGTGTTACCCAATGAACATTTCTGCAAAATTATTTGAAAATCGGCCAAATAGTTAGGGAGGAGAAGATTTTTAAAGTTTTCACTAGAGACAATTTAAGGCTAACAGCCCCTACCACACAGGCAGCCATATTTTAATACCAATCAGCATGGCTTGTTGTAATCTGATAGAGTCACCCAAGGAACATTTCTACAACAAGAGGGCCATGATGGCCCTGGAATTGCTCACCTGATTTATTTTTTTTCACTTTAGCTATATAACCCCCGGCCCCTGGCAGCCATAGTTTCCGACCAATCAACTTGGCTTGAAGGAATCTGATAGAGGGTCACCCTAGGAACATTTCTACAAAATTATTTGAAAATCGGCCAGACACTTTTGGAGGAGACGATTGTTTAAGTTTTCACTATAGCCATATAATGCAAAATAGCCCTGCCCACTGGCGGCCATGTTTTTTTACCAATCAACATGGCTTGAAGGAATCTGAAAGTGGGTCATCCAAGAATTATTTCTACAAAATTATTTGAAAATCGGCCCGACACTTTCGGAGAAGAAGATTTTTTAAGTTTTCACTATAGCCATATAAGGCAAAATAGCCCCGCCCCCCTGGCGGCCATGTTTTTTGACCAATCAACTTGGCTTGAAGGAATCTGATAGAGGATCACCCAAGGAATATTTCTACATTTTTTTTTGAAAATCGGCCTGACACTTTTGGAGGAGAAGATTTTTTAAGTTTGCACTATAGCCATATAAGGCAAAATAGCCCCCCCCGCCCCCCCCCCCCCACCCCCCCTGGCGGCCATGTTTTTCGACCAATCAACATGGCTTGAAGGAATCTGATAGAGGGTCACCCTAGGAACATTTCTACAAAATTATTTGAAAATAGGCCTGACACTTTCGGAGGAGAAGATTTTTTAAGTTTTCACTATAGCCATATAAGGCAAAATAGCCCCGCCACCCCCCTGGCGGCCATGTTTTTCGACCAATCAACATGGCTTGAAGGAATCTGATAGAGGGTCATCCAAGGAATATTCTACAAAATTATTTGAAAATCTGCCAACCAGTTTGGGAGAAGAAGAATTCTGAAGTTTTTCGGTGTTGTTGCCATGGAAACCAGAATTTTGCATGGATCCCAAAAATTTGAAGGAATTCTGGTGAGGTCATTGAGAGGATGCTTTCTGTGAAGTTTCATCCCAGTTGACCCACTGGTTATAGAGGTGAAAATGTTGACGGACGAAGGACAACGCACGACGGACATAGGGCGATCACAATAACTCACCTTGGGCCCTTCGTGCACAGGTGAGCTAAAAAGGATTTGAAAACCGGCCGGACACTTTCGTCCAAGAAAATTGTAAAATGTTCACTTTAGCCATATAAGGCAAAATAAACCTGTCACCTGGCAGCCATGGATTTCAGCCAATCAACATGGCTTGAAGGAATCTGATAGAGGATCACCCAAGAAACATTTCTAAAATTATTTGAAAATAGGCCAGCCGGCATCAAAGAAGAAGATATTTTCACTACAGCCATATCAGGCAAAATAGCATCAACATCTGGCAGTCATAGTTTTCAAGCAATCAACATATCCTACAGGAATCTGATAGAGGGTCATCTAAGGAACATTTCTACAAAATTATTTGAAAATCGGACAACCAGTTTAGGAGAAGAAGAACTTTAAAAGTCCTTTCTTTCTGTTGCCATGGAAAGCAGAATTGTGCATGGATCCAAAATATTTGAAGGAAAGGACATTGAGAGGATGCTGCTTATGAAGTTTAATCCCAATTGGGCAAGTGGTTAGGGAGGAGAAGTAGTTTGAAGCAAAGTTGACACACGCACAATTCGCCATGACATAAGCTTGACTGGCTATGAGCCAGCGAAGCTAAAAAATCAAGATGTCGGTGGATGCTCATCGAATTAAAGCCAACTTTCTTTCTGATGTTTGACAAAAGTCAATGTGACACGCGTCATTCGTCTTTTAGTGAAAATTTCCATAAAGTTTCATTGAATTCGAGTCAGAAATTGCTGAGAAATAGCTCGGACAAAATATTCCTATGTCATATTGTATATAAATTGAAAGGGCAATAAAATCATCTTGAGCCAGCGAAGCTAAAATCTGTTATAAAATATATCGGTGGTACTGATGGATGCTTATCGAATTATAGCCAACTTTCTATCTGACGTTTGACACAAGTCTACGTGACATGCGTCATTCGTCTTTCACCAATGGGCTAAGTCTATGTGGAAAAGCAGCCAGTTGCTTGGGAAGATTGTTGTGTCGAGTACTGGTGTGAGAAGACCAGGAAATACATGAGTAGGTGAACTGGCCGCCGTGATATGACTGAGATAATGTTAAAAAAACCCAAACAATCAATCAATCAATCAATCAATCAGCAATGGTGATAATATGCACATCAGCTCTTTTAGTGAAACTTTCCATAAAGTTTCATTGAATTCAAGTCAGAAGTTGCTGAGAAATAGCCCGGACAAAATGTTCCTATGTCGTATTGTATAGAAATTAAAAGGGCAATAACTCTGTTTAAAAACATCTAACCAGAACAAAGTTAAAATCTGCACATCAGATTCTTTTCTTCAAAGTGAAGCTTTAAATAAAGTTTCATTGAATTCAATTCAGTAGTTGCTGAGAAATAGCCCAAACAAAAGCCCAGACATAAGCCCAAAAAGTCGAAGCAGGGACTATATATTCTCGTCCCGAAAAAAAATCGGGGAGCATGAAAAACAAAAAAATCCAATCAATCAGTCAAATATATCAAATATATGCACAAAGATTCACAATAGGTCAAAAGACATGAACTGTGACTGGATAATACTATTTTAACAATTTTCCTGTCCTGTTGAGTTGAGACATAACAGTCATGTATCTACTTTACTTACAAGGCACTTCATCCCTCCTTTCCTTTGAAATGAATAATCCCCTAGTTACTAATTGACTTACAAATAAGCATATGAAATGTCTGATAACTAACCTGAGATTCTGTATATGGACTCTCCACTTGTTGTCCTTCTGGTGTATATTTGTTAGGTTTGGATGTTCTGTGAAATGAAAATATAAATTTCAGTAATTTAAGATCCTTTTTAAATGAACTTCACATACATGTAGAGTTTATTTACCACAGAACTTTTGATACAGGAAGTTATCCTACGTCATTGGAACTTGTAGCAAAGAGAATGGCACAAGTAAGGTAGGAAGGTTGAGAATAAAATAAAGTGGTATAACAATTCTTGCATTAAAACTAATTTTCAAGGTATCTATGAAAGGGATTAATACCCCCACAATACTGACTTGCCACATAAAAAGTTTGCTTTGTAACCAATGCTGAACTTGAAACGTATTTGATGGTCTTAAAACTGTGTAGCAAAATCATCTAAGTCCATTGACCTTTTCATGAGTTAGTGTCCATAATTTAAAAGAGTGTCATAAAAACATGAAACAAGAGGGCCATGATGGCCTATATCGCTCACCTGATTTAATAGAACTTCAAATGTTTTCAAAGTTTTCAGTCTATACATATATAAGGAAAACAAGCAACCCGCCTGGTTGCCATGTTTTTCAACGTTTCAATATAAATTGAACAACCTTGGCAGAAGGTCACACATGGAACATTTGTGCTAAATTATTTTTAAATCGGGCCAGTGATTTAGTACAAGAAGATTTTTTGTAAGTTTTCACTTGATTACATATAAGGAAAACAAGCCCCGCCCCTGGGCAGCTATGTTTTTCATCAGATCCAAATAAACCCAGGGAACATTTGTGCCAAATTATTTTTAAATCGGGCAGGTACTTTTGGAAAAGAAGGTTTTTAAAGTTTTTACAATGCACATATAAGGAAAAGCCCAGCCCCAGGCTGTCATGTTTTTCAACTGATCGGATTTATTTGAACATAATTGGTAGAAGGTGCCAAATCATCTTTAAAATCGGGCTGGTACTTTTGGACAAGAACATTTTACAATGCACATCTAAGGAAAACAAGCTCCGTCCCCTTGCGGCCATGAACGGATTGAAATTATTTGAACAATCTTGCTAGAGGTTTACCCAAGGAACCTTTGTTCCAAACTATCTTTTAATCAGGCAAGTACTTTTGAACAAGAAGATTTTTAAAGTTTTAACATAAGGAAAACAAGCTTTTTGTTTTTCAAAGGATCTGAAATATTTGAACAATCTTGGTAGAGGGTCACAAGGAACATTTACGTAAAACAATTCTAAATCGGGCCAGTACTTTTGGTCAAGAAGATTTTTAAAGTTTTGGCAATTTTCCCCTTTTCTGATGCCCCAGCAACCAAAGTATTACTTGGAATTAAACTCTTTGAACATCTCTAAAACAGGACCAAGGAGCATTTCTGTGAAGCTATTTTGAAATCAGTCCATTTGTTTAGCAGGAGAAGTCGTTTGTAGGAAATTGTTAACAGACGGACATACAGACGACGACGACGGACGCCAGACGGTGAGTGATCACAAAAGCTTACCTCGCACTTTGTGCTTAGGTGAGCTAAAAAAGTCCAGACAAGATTTAACTTTTAATTTCTATTTAAATCAAATGGCCCTTTCACGGTATATGGCCCTGTAACATAATAACACATTAGATAAGTATTGCCTTCCATACTGATTTTTTTTTCTGAACTTTGGCAGTCAAGATACAACCGAAATCTCCACCAAAATCTGTTTTTTGGCAATCTTCCAACAAGTATGATGACTGCCCAAAGAATAAGGAATAAATACTGAGTGTTTAATTATCATCCATGGTAAGGAATGAAAAGGATCATTACCAATTATCTTTAAAGTTCTGTCATTTTACCCCTATTCAGAGATGCTTTTCCGCTCAGGAGACCTGAGAAGAGAAGCAATTAGAACCATATTTAAGTGATGACAATAACAGAACTATACAAGCTACTTTCTCTGATGAAATAATTAGAATCAATCACCTGTTATTATCATCGTCATCATCAATATCATCTAACTGAATCAGTCCTTCTTTAAGCTGTTTCGTAGACATCACTGCACTTACAAATAAACTTGTGCCACGTCTCCAGCCGACAGCCAATTCAGGGGATATGCTATCTAGGTATGTTTGGATACTGATGGACAATCCATTTCGTTTACTACCATCTGGTCTTCTGGCAATTTCATAAACATCTGTCAGTTGTTGAGTACTTCTTACAATCAGTCCTAAAAGTATTTCCTTTTTATTTACTAGACACAAAGTGCCCATTTCGATACATGGAAGCGATTGATGTATGTGGGTTTTTAAACCTGACTGGTCAATGTAGTCAAATATATCTTTGATTTCATCTTTTTTCAAATCTTTCATGTCATTTTTTTTTCGTTTCTTGAACACCAAAGGCAATGAGAATTCTGAAATGGACAAAAAAATAATGTAAAAACATCTTACAGCCTATTTCATCTCTTCTTTTACAAGTCTCTGTGCAAGAAAATAGGCCTGTAAACAATGTTGACTGGTATAGATGCAGATCAGTACATGTATTTTTATAGACAAAGTCTGATCAAGATCTACACTGTATGGGTTATATTCTAGTCAATGAGTCATTTTAAAACAAAAGAGTGTTAAAACACTGATCTGGCTGTTGATATTAAATAATATATCCACCGATCTTAAATAATTGTTTGACGGCCCATTAAATTATATTATTACTGCCTCAGTGGTATACTGGTTAGAGTGTCTGATTGGTTGTATGATGTAAAGTGTTAATGATTTAGCAGTTTATAAATGCTCTAATCACACTTTTTTCCATTGCAATGTTTATCAAGAAAACAGCCTGGTCCCTTCGCTGCCAAAAACTTACAGAAAACAGAAGACATTCTGCACCGTTTTGCTTACAAATTGTATGCTACAGATGCGTCACAGTTGTATCTGTGTATATGTAGGAAAGACATATTTCTGACACTTGACTGTCAGTAATATGTTCAAACAAGATGACTTTAACTTAACAAGTCTTGTAGCTTCCAAAGAACATATTTTATGTTAACATTTAATCAAAAGGGCTATGAAGGTCCTGAACCATGACTCACCATTGGCCTAGTAAATATGTAATCTGAACAAGCATTTTCAGTGAAAAGATATCCCCCGCCAATGATGGCTTGTTTGTAATTGATGGCTTGTTTGTGCATGAAGGTCTTTATGTTTAATGTGCAATTGACCTTTAAATTTCAACTTCTTCGCACAAGATCAAGGGGAAAGAATAAAGTTACGACACTGGTTTATCCCGTTGCGCCAAATTATAAAATATCGACTGGGATTACTTTATGATAAAATATTTTAACGAAATAAATCAGAGGGACGATTAAATAAAACTGTATTTTCCGAAACTGCTTACTCGGGAACATCAATTATTGCAAAATAGTGCAGTCCAAGATAAGACGCCACCTTTAAAAGCGGCGTCTTATCTGGAACTGCACTATTTTCAACAGAGTATTTATGCGGTGAAAGGGTTAATAATCAATATTACAAAACTAAAGGGGTGTCATTTGTTACTTCTTAAATAACACAGGAAAAATGTGAATACTAGGTTTTGCTTCTTAAACCAACAGTGACACAAATACAATAGATATCTTTACTCTTCTTAAAGTGGAGCTAAAATGCATGGATAATTATGTATCAGACAGTGTTATAATAAATGTAAATGATTTGATACCATATTTATTCAGAAGTTCATTGCAGGATGTTGGTTCATATCACATTCAAGTTTCATCAAATTCTAGCAGCTAGTTACTGAGAAATAACTGTAGGCGTGGATTTTTCAATAAATCAGGGGCAGTAACTCTAAAAAAAATTAAGGAATCCAAAAAAGAGTTGGAGGGGAATAATGGCAGGAAGTTGGTTAATATTACATTCAAGTTTCATCAAATTCTAGCCGCTAGTTACTGAGAAACGGCTGCGAACGATGATTTTTTAATAAATCAAGGGAAATAACTCTAAGAAAAATTGACTAATCCAAATGAAAAATGAACAGGCATCATCCCAGTATAGTGGTTCATATTTATTTTAAGTTTCATGAAATTCTACCCGCTAGTTACTGAGAAATGGCTGAAAACGTAGGTTTTTCAAAAAATCAAGGGCAATAACTCCAAGGAAAATTGACTAATCAAAAAAATAATTGGACGGGCATCATCCCAGTATAGTGGTTCATATTTATTTTAAGTTTCATGAAATTCTACCAGCTAGTTACTGAGAAAATGCAGGTGACGGACGGACGGACGGACGGAAGGACGGACGGACGGACGGACAACGCCATTTCAATATCCCCCTCCCTATTTCATAGGCGGGGGATAATAAACCTAGTAGATAGTCCCCAAAGAACCATCTGTGCCAAAACAGTTTGCAATCCAGCCAGTAGTTTTTGTCAAGAATATCTTTAAAGTTTTCACTATAGACTTATAAGGAAACTCTACTTAGGTTGATGCTGCATCAGAAAAGGTGGAAAATGTCCAATCATTAAAATTCTTTGCCTCTGAATCCAATTGTGGGTTGTAATATTATTAGTTAGTGGAAAGGTTCCTTGGGTGACCTTCTTCAAAAATTGTTCAAGCTATATTGGTTGGTTGAAAAACATAGGCAGCAAGGCGGCATCACAAAAGGAGCAAAAGGACGAAACTTAAAAATTCCATTCTTATAAAAAGTTCTTGTCTGATTGTTTTTGTTTTATTGGGGTTTTACGCTGCTTTCAACATTAATTCAGCTATATCACAGCGACAGTTCACTTATTTACGATCCCTGAGTAAACAAACCAGTACTAGGCTAGAAAATATGCCTTGCCAAAGGGCACTCCACCATGACCGTCATGCCGCAACTGGGGATCGAAGAGGGTCATGATGGCACATGATCACTCATATGAGTTATGCAATATGTTTTGTAATGCTAATTTATTTTGCGGTCAGATAAGCTAATACAATAGGCCGAATGCCAAGTAAAGCTCCACTTGCCACAAGGCAAAATAACCCAACCAATGTTGTCTTTTGTCAAATCAATATGACTAGAGAAAGCTGATAGGTGTTTCAGATAAGAAGATTTTCAAACTTTCCCTTAAGTCTTTATGTAAAAAAGGGTAAATTTTTACCCCAGGGGAATAATTTGAACAATTCTGATAGAGGACCACAAGCCAATGCTAGTTTCTCTCTATATATTTCTATGCAAAACAAGTGTCCCTTGGGGTTGGGACCATTTGGAACCCATGTCTATAATTTGAACAATCTTGGTCTACGAGACAATGCTACCCTCCCAATATCTAAGCTCTAGGCCTTTTGGTTTGAGAAAAGATTGTCAAAGATTTACCCTATACATGTACACTCAAACTTGTGGGGGAGGTTACATGCGATCAGCTAATTATACTCTATAAACTGCCTTGATTAGCGGTCCCCTTGAAACGCGGCCAGCGGCCACACTAATTGGTCGAGATTAACTGTAATCTTATTGTGTTCAACATTCAATCAACACACAACTTGAATTCGCAAGGTGTTAAATTATCGGTGTTTAATACATACAGGTAATAAAGCACACTGTGACAATCACATTATCGGGTTTTTTCATACGCGTAAGACGTTTACATGTTAGATCTAGGGTACCGAAAACAGCCGACGTGTGCCGAATGATAGTTGCATGATTCATCAACAAGAAGTTGCGATTTTGGTTTCTTTTCTGTTTACGATGTCGGGCAAAATTGATAAATTGAAAAAGATATTTATAAGAGTTTTAGACCGAAAGACAGTACATTTATATGTTAAAATGAAAGTTAATGTCCACTTTAAAGCCCCAAGTCAATTTATATTCCCATTTCCATTTTAAATCTAAAGATTATCGAGTAAAATTTTGTACAAGATGTAGACGTAGATTCGGATGGTATTTTTTCCGGTTACGTTATTTGGCGAATTTCAAAGTGAAGTAAAAAAAGTGTGATAGTCAAGTTAGTTGTAAACATCTGTTTAAACTGAAGAAAAATAGAACAAGACATGGAAATTCCATGAAACCAGGTTTTCTATAATGGAAGGTGTTTGATTAAGAATTAACAGATCTGTCAAATCTTTCTGTTAAAAGTTAATCAAAGCTAGTAATTCAAGTAACAGGGAATATTTCTATTGATGAATAATCATAATTACTTTGTCAATTAAATATATCACAATTTTATCTAACAAATATCAGTTCAATACAGTCAATCGTGTGTTGATGGCCTCATTTATTAAGAACATATAATAGATAACCGATATTAAGAAACATTTTGTTGTAAGAAGCTACATTTTAGGATCCCTAATGCCAGGTTGATAATCAGTGATCTGCCTTAATCCTTTACTTGATAGTAACGCATTTATGCCTTTGCAAACAGACTAGATCCAGGGCCCGAGGTTATGAAACTTACTCATATCTATGCTATATTCTTTTAAATTGCCAAGTTATTTAATATGGAGCATATTTGCGCGAAGTTATTTGAAAATATCTATATGCATGGTAAAGTTATGGTCTGAACAAAAAAAGTTCAAGTAAAGTATATTTTCTGTCACTGTGACCTTGACCTGGAAGCTAAAGACCTTGACCTGGAAGCTAAACACATAAATTGTGCATATGACACGTACAGCGTCTTGATATGGTGTATATCTGTTCCAAGCTATTTGAAAATACCTCTATGGATGAAAAAGTTATTGTCCGGACAAGAAAAGTTCAACTGATGTCTATTTGTTGTCACTGTGACCATGACCTTGAAGCTACAGACAAAAGTGTTGCATGTGACACATCATATTGATATAGTTCATATTTGTGCCAAGTTATTTTTTTTTTGCATTTGGCACATCGTCTTGATATGGTGCATGTTTGTGCCAAGTTATTTGAAAATATCTCTATGCATGACAAAGTTATGGCCCGGACAAGAAAAGTTCAATTAAAGTCTATTTCTTATCACTGTGACCTTGACCTTGAATCTACATAATTTTTTTTTGCATTTGGCACATCGTCTTGATATGGTGCATGTTTGTGCCAAGTTATTTGAAAATATCTCTATGCATGACAAAGTTATGGTCCGGACAAGAAAAGTTCAATTAAAGTCTATTTCTTATCACTGTGACCTTGACTTTGAATCTACAGAATGTTTTTTTGCATTTGGCACATTGTCTTGATATGGTGCATGTTTGTGCCAAGTTATTTGAAAATATCTCTATGCATGACAAAGTTATGGTCCGGACAAGAAAAGTTCAATTAAAGTCTATTTCTTATCACTGTGACCTTGACTTTGAATCTACAGAATGTATTTTTGCATTTGGCACATCGTCTTGATATGGTGCATGTTTGTGCCAAGTTATTTGAAAATATCTCTATGCATGACAAAGTTATGGTCCGGACAAGAAAAGTTCAATTAAAGTCTATTTCTTATCACTGTGACCTTGACTTTGAATCTACAGAATGTTTTTTTGCATTTGGCACATCGTCTTGATATGGTGCATGTTTGTGCCAAGTTATTTGAAAATATCTCTATGCATGACAAAGTTATGGTCCGGACAAGAAAAGTTCAATTAAAGTCTATTTCTTATCACTGTGACCTTGACTTTGAATCTACAGAATGTTTTTTTGCATTTGGCACATCGTCTTGATATGGTGCATGTTTGTGCCAAGTTATTTGAAAATATCTCTATGCATGACAAAGTTATGGTCCGGACAAGAAAAGTTCAATTAAAGTCTATTTCTTATCACTGTGACCTTGACTTTGAATCTACAGAATGTTTTTTTGCATTTGGCACATCGTCTTGATATGGTGCATGTTTGTGCCAAGTTATTTGAAAATATCTCTATGCATGACAAAGTTATGGTCCGGACAAGAAAAGTTCAATTAAAGTCTATTTCTTATCACTGTGACCTTGACTTTGAATCTACAGAATGTTTTTTTGCATTTGGCACATCGTCTTGATATGGTGCATGTTTGTGCCAAGTTATTTGAAAATATCTCTATGCATGACAAAGTTATGGTCCGGACAAGAAAAGTTCAATTAAAGTCTCTTTCTTATCACTGTGACCTTGACTTTGAATCTACAGAATGTTTTTTTGCATTTGGCACATCGTCTTGATATGGTGCATGTTTGTGCCAAGTTATTTGAAAATATCTCTATGCATGACAAAGTTATGGTCCGGACAAGAAAAGTTCAATTAAAGTCTCTTTCTTATCACTGTGACCTTGACTTTGAATCTACAGAATGTTTTTTTGCATTTGGCACATCGTCTTGATATGGTGCATGTTTGTGCCAAGTTATTTGAAAATATCTCTATGCATGACAAAGTTATGGTCCGGACAAGAAAAGTTCAATTAAAGTCTATTTCTTATCACTGTGACCTTGACTTTGAATCTACAGAATGTTTTTTTGCATTTGGCACATCGTCTTGATATGGTGCATGTTTGTGCCAAGTTATTTGAAAATATCTCTATGCATGACAAAGTTATGGTCCGGACAAGAAAAGTTCAATTAAAGTCTCTTTCTTATCACTGTGACCTTGACTTTGAATCTACAGAATGTTTTTTTGCATTTGGCACATCGTCTTGATATGGTGCATGTTTGTGCCAAGTTATTTGAAAATATCTCTATGCATGACAAAGTTATGGCCCGGACAAGAAAAGTTCAATTAAAGTCTATTTCTTATCACTGTGACCTTGACCTTGAATCTAGAGAATGTTTTTTTGCATTTGGCACATCATCTTGATATGGTGCATGTTTGTGCCAAGTTATTTGAAAATATCTCTATGCATGACAAAGTTATGGTCCAGACAAGAAAAGTTCAATTAAAGTCCATTTCTTATCACTGTGACCTTGACTTTGAATCTACAGAATGTTTTTTTGCATTTGGCACATCGTCTTGATATGGTGCATGTTTGTGCCAAGTTATTTGAAAATATCTCTATGCATGACAAAGTTATGGTCCGGACAAGAAAAGTTCAATTAAAGTCTATTTCTTATCACTGTGACCTTGACTTTGAATCTACAGAATGTTTTTTGGCATTTGGCACATCGTCTTGATATGGTGCATGTTTGTGCCAAGTTATTTGAAAATATCTCTATGCATGACAAAGTTATGGTCCGGACAAGAAAAGTTCAATTAAAGTCTATTTCTTATCACTGTGACCTTGACTTTGAATCTACAGAATGTTTTTTTGCATTTGGCACATCGTCTTGATATGGTGCATGTTTGTGCCAAGTTATTTGAAAATATCTCTATGCATGACAAAGTTATGGTCCGGACAAGAAAAGTTCAATTAAAGTCTATTTCTTATCACTGTGACCTTGACTTTGAATCTACAGAATGTTTTTTGGCATTTGGCACATCGTCTTGATATGGTGCATGTTTGTGCCAAGTTATTTGAAAATATCTCTATGCATGACAAAGTTATGGTCCGGACAAGAAAAGTTCAATTAAAGTCTATTTCTTATCACTGTGACCTTGACTTTGAATCTACAGAATGTTTTTTTGCATTTGGCACATCGTCTTGATATGGTGCATGTTTGTGCCAAGTTATTTGAAAATATCTCTATGCATGACAAAGTTATGGTCCGGACAAGGAAAGTTGACGCCCGCCCGCCGACTTCGCCAAACTAATAACCAGACTTTTCCTCGGAAAACCTGGTTAAAAACAGACATTTTGATAAAGTTTCATCATGCTCAAATTAAAAAACGTCAACAAGAATATTCATTCAATTTGACCTTGTAACCTAGTTTTTGGCATATATTGCCCAGTTTTGAGCTTGTCCAAGATTTGATGGAGATGAATGTTCTGATCAACTTTCATGAAGATCAGATGCAAAATATGTAGCCTGTAGAGTGGAAAAAGGGCAATTAGAGACGACACACGATGGTCGATGGACCAGATGTGATCACAAAAGATCACCTTGAGCACTTTGTGCACATGTGAGCTAACAAGCAAATTTATGAAATTTATATCCCCCGCTTGCAGGAAAGTTTGGAAAAATACGTTTCACATTTGTGGCAGTTATTGTACGGAAACGAAGTGTGACAGACAGACAGACAGACAGACAGACGGACAGACAGATATATATACCTGGTATACCCAACAAGAATACGGTTTATTCCGTAATTATCACCCTTTTACGGAATAAATAGCATTAATATGCTAATTAGATACCCATTAGAAAATTATATAAACAGCAGTACCCAACAAGTGTCCATCCGTCACTTGTTGGGTACTGCTGTTCTCCTACTTGATAAGTTTTGTTTTTATATAATTTTCTAATGGGTATCTAATTAGCATATTAATGCTATTTATTCCGTAAAAGGGTGATAATTACGGAATAAACCGTATTCTTAAGGAGAACAGCAGTACCCAACAAGTGTCTATTTGTGTGCCCGGACAGACAGACGGACGGATGGACAACGCCATTTCAATATCCTCCTCCTTTTTTCTTCGAAAAAGCAGGGGATAATAAGGGGAAAAAGACCTGGTGGCCATGCTTTCCAACGGATATAATCAATTGCTTAGTTGAGTGTCAACCAACAAACAATTGTGCCAAAATACAATTTTTGTGGCGATTGGTTTGACAATCGCCACAATCCTAACAGAAACAACAACAACAAAAAATATTTACATAGTCGGTTTTGAACAATCGGTTGATATTTTTTTTCCTTACTGCAAACTAATTTACTCACATCCGTTATAGTTCCATCATTGATGCAGAGACGTGATTAATAATAATTATGTCAGTGCTACTTTGGTACCGGATTGTTACTAATATTTGAGTTTTATCGAGACATTATCTACATAGAGCTAAAATATGTAAATATTATCGTCGTCATGATTTGGCAGATAATAAATATCATTGCGCGTTCTGCCTTGCAAATAACGGCAACTCTGATGATACTCAAATCTGGAAATTCCAAAAGGTTCTATAAATAGCTCGCGAGACCAAAAAAGCTTGTAAATCTCAATATTATAAACGATTTATTTTGTAGTTGTTTAAATATATGAAAGCGTCTAGATGATAAGACTGGTTTACAAAGGTTTTAAGGACACACGATGTCAGTGTGTACACACGTTATGTATACACGTCTGCACGTTCTAGAGTCAATTAGCAATCAATGCTGACAGTGTAGCCTAAAATTAGTTTAGAGATCGAGCATTATAATATATGCCTATATTTTTATAAATTGAACAGTTTGGCAAATAGTGAAATTGTGCTTTTGGAGCATGTTTTGTGTTTGTTTTTGCACTCGCATTATTCGAAGCAGTTTAACAACCTCAGAGACATATAAATACACTGTGTTTATATGTCTCTGACAACCCTCAATCATGCAATGTGAAGGGACTAAATTGAACAGACCTGTTTAATATCGGACATCATTGAAACAAACACCAAACTAATGGATACTGTTTTCTCTCCTTTCTTGATAATTTAGTCATTTCTAAAGTGTAAAATATATTTTATTTTAATATGGCCTAACGACCTGGTGATAAACATGTGATTACCCGAACAATTTAGATTACAAATAGCAATTCTAATGAGCTAAAACGGTAGTCTATCGAATACCAACTAGATTTTTCATAACTTTGGAATGGCCTAATTTTGAACACATCATGACCAATTTCAGAACGTAACTAAATAATCACCAAGACAACATTCTGGCAAACTAACATTATTCTACTGTCAAAAGATGCAGGGTTGATACATTCTCTAATATACCCGCACCAGAGTCATCGCAAGCCCTACACCTACTGCTTGTTACTTTGCAGGATTTTCCATACGATCGCCACTACAGTGCCATTGGCGCTTTTATTGTACAAGAAGATTATTCAAGTTTTCACTATGTAATATACATACAGCAAAAACAAGCAACACCCACTGGTGCCCTTACCCCACTGGTGGCCTTACTTTTCAATGGATCAGAATTATTTCAACATTCTTGATCGAAGGTCAACCAGGGAGCATTCATGCCAATTTTTGTTCAAATTGGGCCAGTTCTTTGAAAATTTTCAATATATATACATGTAAGGAAAACAAGCCCCAGCAACTGGCGGCCGTGTTTTCAATGGATCAGAATAATTTAAACAATCTTGGTAGAGGGCCACCCAAGGGACATTATTTTGTGCTAAACTATTTACAAATCGGGCCAGTGTTTTTTACAAGAAGATTTTTAAAGTTTTCACTCTATATTATTTACATATAAGTGAAGTTTTCACTTTATTTTATATACATATAAGGAAAGCAAGCCCTGCTCCCCTGGCAGCCATATTTGTCATCAGATAAAAATTATTGCAATATTCTTGGTAGAGGGTCAAATCAGGTCACCCAAGGAACACATGCGACAAATCATTTTTAAATCAGGCATTTACTTTAGCACAAGAAGATTCTTTAAATGTTTACTATACACATTTAAGGAAAACAAGCTCCGCCCCAGTAATCGGGATGATTTGAACAATATTGGTAGAGGGTCACCTTAGGAGCAGTCAGCACTTTTGGCCAAGAACATTTTTAAAGTTTTTCTCTTTTCCCTCTTTCTGATGCCATGGAATTAAATACTTTGAACAACTTTGAAAGAGGACCAGCAAAGGAACATTCCTTTGAAATTTTGAACTTGGCTCATTGGTTAAGGAGGAGAAGTAGTTTGTAGGAAAATGTGGACAGACAGACAGACAACGACGACGAACAACAGACAGGAGTGATCACAATAGCTCAACCCGCACTTTGTCCTCAGGCGAGTTTAAAACATTTGGCATAACTATCGAAAATGAAACTTAAACAAGACAGAAGACTCTCCATGAATAATATAAGATAGTATTGGGTAACCAATAAACATAACATACAATCATCTTAGTATCTTAGTTGAGGGTCACCAAAGGAACATTTGTTCACTATATATACATATCAGGGCTCTGGAAAGTTTTAAATCTCAATCGGTCCAGAATATTTTTCACCCCCGTTAATTTTTTTTACATTGAAACTCTTTTAAAAACAAATATACATGAATTTCATGTTTATTGCAGGTTACCTTGCATAGATGGTTGCATAACAGTGTCATCGCTCTTTAATGTCAATGTAGAAGTACTTAGTTACAAATCATAATTTTCAAAAATTTGCAGACGAACATAACCTCGCATGTGTGTTTACATTGCTCGTTCGTACTTAGGATTGTTTGACCCGTATGTACTAGAAAATTATTGGTTTCGCTCAGAAGATACATTTCTCTTATCTGTACATTTAAGTTTGTTTTGTCTACATAAAAATAAAAAAATTACTACAAACAAGATGTGTTTGTGAAACACCGATGCCCCCGAATGGCAACATCTAAGTCAAAGGTCAAGGTCACCAGGTCAAAAATGTTGGTACTGATAGAAAGGTCATGTCATAAGGAATACACATGTGAAATATGGTAGCCGTACCTGTTATGGTTCAAAAGAAGTGGTGAAGGTTTAAGTTTTTTTTGAGAATGGCAACATTTAGGTCAAAGGTCAAGGTCGCAAGGTCAAAAATGTTGGTACTGACAGAAAGGTCATGTCATAAGGAATACACATGTGAAATATGGTAGCCGTACCTGTTATGGTTCAAAAGTAGTCGGCAAGGTTATTTTTTTTTTTCGAGAATGGCAACATCTAGGTCAAAGGTCAAGGTCGCAAGGTCAAAAATGTTGATACTGACAAAAAGGTCATGTCACAAGGAATACACATGTGAAATATGGTAGCCGTACCTGTTATGGTTCAAAAGACATGGCCAAGGTTAAAGGTTTTTTTGAGAATGGCAACATCTAGGTCAAAGGTCAAGGTCGCAAGGTCAAAAATGTTGGTACTGACAGATAGGTCATGTCACAAGGAATACACATGTGAAATATGGTAGCCGTACCTGTTATGGTTCAAAAGACATGGCCAAGGTTAAAGTTTTTTTCGAGAATGGCAACATCTAGGTCAAAGGTCAAGGTCGCAAGGTCAAAAATGTTGGTACTGACAAAAAGGTCATGTCACAAGGAATACACATGTGAAATATGGTAGCCGTACCCGTTATGGTTCAAAAGTAATGGCCAAGGTTAAAGTTTTTTTCGAGAATGGCAACATCTAGGTCAAAGGTCAAGGTCGCAAGGTCAAAAATGTTGGTACTGACAGAAAGGTCATGTCACAAGGAATACACATGTGAAATATGGTAGCCGTACCTGTTATGGTTCAAAAGTAATGGCCAAGGTTAAAGTTTTTTTCGAGAATGGCAACATCTAGGTCAAAGGTCAAGGTCGCAAGGTCAAAAATGTTTGTACTGACAGAAAGGTCATGTCACAAGGAATACACATGTGAAATATGGTAGCCGTACCTGTTATGGTTCAAAAGTAATGGCCAAGGTTAAAGTTTTTGTTGAGAATGGCAACATCTAGGTAAAAGGTCAAGGTCGCAAGGTCAAAAAATTTGGTACTGACAGAAAGGTCATGTCACAAGGAATACACATGTGAAATATGGTAGCCGTACCTGTTATGGTTCAAAAGTAGTGGTCAATGTTAAAGTTTTTTTTGTGCAGACAGACAGACAGACAGAATCGGAGATTCCGGGGGCATAAAAAGGTCATTGTTGTTTTGGAATTACCATGACTGAAATAATTAGAGAAAGCCATTTTTTAGGTGAGTACATTCACCCAGTTGAGTAATTATGAACCGGTTTGACCCGGTTCTCTTTGTCAACATGATTCGCGTTACCAAGCCGGTCATTTGACTTTTTGAACATCGCAAGTAAATTTCGTTGAGCCCTTTCACTAATGTATCGAAGGACAAATTAAATGAAACTAGAACTATCACTGAATGTGATTAATACCCCCGAACGCCGCCCTGATAGGAAAGGTTGTGAAATATTTAGAAACCCCACCTTAAAAGGACAATGTTATGGATCGGGTTATTCTTGTTTTGTTCGTTTTTGGATAATAAAGGGCAATAACTCTGTAATTATGTAAATTAGAGTTATGGTTCTTGTACACTGCACTTCCTCTGATTATGCTCTACCGTTGTATGTAGTTTTATTAGATTCCATCTGTTAGTTATTAATTAATTCTCCGGACAAGAAAAAGTAACAAAGGGCAATAACTCTGTAATTATGTAAATTAGAGTTATGGTTCTTGTACACTGCACTTCCTCTGATTATGCTCTACCATTGTATGCAGTTTTATTAGATTCCATCTGTTAGTTATTAAGTAATTCTCTGGACAAGAAAAAGTAACAAAGGGCCATAACTCTGTATTTAGGTAAAATAAAGTTATGGTTCCTGTACACCACACTTTCTGTCAATGTGTTGTATCATCCTATGAAGTTTTAATAAATTCCAAGAATTAGTTTTAAAGTTATGCTCCGGACAAGACTACGAACAAGAAAAAGTAACAAAGGGCAATAACTCTGTTATTATGTAAAGTAGAGTTATGGTTCTTGTACACTGCACTTCCTCTGATTATGCTCTACCATTGTATGTAGTTTTATTAGATTCCATCTGTTAGTTATTAAGTAATTCTCCGGACAAGAAAAAGTAACAAAGGGCAATAACTCTGTTTAGGTAAAATAGAGTTATGGTTCCTGTACACCGCACTTCCTCTCAATGTGTTGTATCATCCTATCATGTTTTATTAAATTCCAAAAATTAGTTTTAAAGTTATGCTCCGGACAAGACTCTACGAACAAGAAAAAGTAACAAAGGGCAATAACTCTGTAATTATGTAAAGTAGAGTTATAGTTATTGTACACTGAACTTCCTCTGATTATGCTCTACCATTGTATGTAGTTTTATTAGATTCCATTTGTTAGTTATTAAGTAATTCTCCGGACAAGAAAAAGTAACAAAGGGCAATAACTCTGTATTTAGGAAAAATAGAGTTATGGTTCCTGTACACCGCACTTCCTCTCAATGTGTTGTATCATCCTATGATGGTTTATTAAATTCCAACAATTAGTTTTAAAGTTATGCTCCGGACAAGACTCTACGAACAAGAAAAAGTAACAAAGGGCAATAACTCTGTAATTATGTAAATTAGAGTTATGGTTCTTGTACACTGCACTTTCTCTGATTATGCTCTACCATTGTATGCAGTTTTATTAGATTCCATCTGTTAGTTATTAAGTAATTATCCGGACAAGAAAAAGTAACAAAGGGCAATAACTCTGTATTTCGATAAAATAGAGTTATGGTTCCTGTACACCGCACTTCCTCTCAATGTGTTGTATCGTCCTATGAAGTTTTATTAAATTCCAACAATTAGTTTTAAAGTTATGCTCCGGACAAGACTCTACGAATAAGAAAAAGTAACAAAGGGCAATAACTCTGTAATTATGTAAATTAGAGTTATGGTTCTTGTACACTGCACTTTCTCTCATTATGCTCTACCATTGTATGCAGTTTTATTAGATTACATCTGTTAGTTATTAAGTAATTCTCCGGACAAGAAAAAGTAACAAAGGGCAATAACTCTGTATTTAGGTAAAATAGAGTTATGGTTCCTGTACACCGCACTTCCTCTCAATGTGTTGTATCATCCTATGAAGTTTTATTAAATCCCAACAATTAGTTTTAAAGTTATGCTTCGGACAAGGAAAATCGCAACGGACCAACGGACCAACCGACCAACCACAGGGCGACTCCAATATACCCCCCTCTAAACTTCGTTTATCGGGGGTATAATGAAGTTAAAACTTCTGCCTTATAAAATATACAGTGAAAAATTTATTTGTACGAAATGTTTCATAAATATCTCTATTTCCATGCCATCTTGAAAGGTTACAAAGGTCACGTGACCTATGGAAATTCCCTAATGACCCCAACAGCCAATCAGATGCATGAAATTATTACCGCATGCATTCAATGGGATTTTCTCAGGTAATTCCGTCATTCATTCATCACCGAGGTATTCCGATTGGCATTATCTATCAGTTTACACGATTGTCAAACGTAATTGGATCAATAATCCTGTTTACATCACAGTAAGTGACTATCTCGAAGGTGTACAGACAGACGGATTGGATTACCCAAGGAACATTTGTGCCAAATTAATTTTTAAAGAGTTTTATATAGTCATATAATAACAAGAGGGCCAAGATGGCCCTAAATCAATCACCTGAATGATAGTAAACTATTAGCATATATTCAATGGAAATATTTGGGACTTTTTTATCAAATGCAACTGCAAGCAAATTATGGAGACTTTTTGTGTGAAATTTGGTTAACAACAGATGGACAGGATGATTAGGAAAGTTGTTGATTTAAATAAAACGGATTATCAGTGCAGAACATTAGAAGTGAACATTTGCTTTAAACAAGCAATTTTTATTCTTTGAACAATAATTTCAACTTTATTTCAGGTATAATACTAAAATTTATAGAAAGATCACTTATTCTAGCAGGGTTTTCCATGACGCACAAATCCTGCGTCATTGACGCATTTTCAACTCAAATGTCCCCCAAAAATAACATCTGTGCGTCCCTATGGACGCAATGTCGGTAAATGAAGTCCATTCTATTCTGTTTTCCAAAAATCTATTTTTAACTTAGTCCTTATCCTGCACCAAAACATGAGAAAAATATTCTGACGCTTCCAGGGTCGAATCTGGCGTACGTAATGTTTGTCACACCAAAATACACGTATGGGACAACATTTGACCATTTATCTATTGTATAAAGTAAACACAAACGGTCTTACTCACGTTTTTATGTGTTTTAATCTCTTTTTAATCCACCTCTTAGAGGCCTGACATTTAATAACTCACAATGTGGTCGATTTGAACTGAGGTTAACCGAATACGGTATTGTGGGTATTGTTGTTAAAGTACACCAAAATGGATATTTAACGAAATAGTTATATATCTTATTCAAACAAGTTTGGGCGATATTTCGTTTATTTCTTTTTACCGATTTTGTCTAATTTATTTAACCGAAAACAAATTTGTTACAGATTTCAAATTTTTCGCCGTTGTGAATTGAATTTTGATAGATGAAAGTGGTAAAGAGGTAAGCTGCATACATTTTAGGCTCAAATTAATATAATAATAATTATAGATATGGTTTTTTTTCATCGTTGCGATATCATCGTCAAGGATATAAACGGCATAATAACGTGAATCGAGTCTGTCTGAAACATGCTATGGATTTAGACTTCGGTTGACCAATAAATGAGCAACCGAAAGTCTAAATTACTTGGACTATATTTAACTCTGAATGACTGGTTTAAGCTTTATCGATAACATTATCGGTAATGTACACAATTTTTTTTCACAAATTGACATTATTAATATTAAAGGGATAATAAAAACAAAGAACAAAACACTTGTTTTTGAATGTTTTTTATATCAATCACTTGATAATAAAGTTCTAATTTGGACCCCCAACATTTATAAGATGACCCTCAACTTTGATGACATGGGTGTCACAATGACCCTCAAGTTTCAAAGCTTGTTTGAATAAGATATATAACTATTTCGTTAAATATCCATTTTGGTGTACTTTAACAACAATATGAGAAATATGAAATATGAACCTACAGACGGTGAGGGATCATGATAGCTCACCCCACACTCCGTGCTCAGGTGAGCTAAAAAGACATTTTTTACGGAGTTCAGATAAATATAAATGCTCTAAATCAATTTCATAAAATTTGAATGAAAAATGTGAATTCCTGTGTTCACATTTTTTTGTCCGTTTTTATTTTTTAAATGACCAACTGCCCTACGTTTTACTCCAAGTGAACCATTTATTCAAAATGACTGAGATTTGAATGTTTAGATGAAATTGCATGAAGATTGAATAAAGAATGAGACCTTGATTGTTCACAAGTTATTGTTGAGCACGGGTGAAGAACAACGGTGGGACACATGATTTAGGGTGATCACAAAAGCTTATTCCGAGCACTTCATGCTAAGGTGAGCTAGAAATTAATAGTGAAAATGGTTTAACATGAACATCACAAAAACTTGAAAAGTTAACTCACTGAACACCATCTGTTGGGGTTCTACTCTTGACATGATTGTGGAAGCTCTGAAATAAAATAAACAAAAAATATTATACCCAAAGGCTTTAAAACTGCTAGTAATGCTGCCCTCCTTGGCGCTCAGGGTTGCGGGGTTAGCATTACAACTGTCTTGCTGGTGTCAGGATAAATGGACCAGTAGTACTGGTAACTTACCAAGGAAATATGTGATATAACTAAAAAAAATGTTGAAATTGGCGAAAAATTACCAATCAATGACATGTTTCAATGCTTTGAACAAATACATATTTTGTGTGCATATTTACATTCAATAAAGTTGGTGGTTTGTCTCACCAAAGCACATAGGGAAAGACAAACAAGAGCTGTCTGTAAGACAGCGCTTGACTTTTTTATTGCTTGACATTAAAACAAAACCTTTTGAAGTAAAAGGCAAAACAAAAATCTTTGACAGAGTTACATTCTCTTGTCCACAGATGGGGGTCATGATGGTAAACAAGAATACCAAGTCTCACAGCAATATATCCTAAAGGGTTAAGTCAATAATTAGATTTTTCTCAGATTCATTGTATTTTCTAAGTAAAAAAAGGCCATAAGTTGTTAACTCTTTTCTGTTGATGGAGGTAATGATGGTGAACAATTATTGTAAGTGATTAATCTATATCTCTAATGTTTATGAAAAAAAGTGGGTGGTACAAAAACTTAATCAAAATGCCAAGTCAAACAAGAGTTGTCGGAGGACAATATAGCTCACCTATCAGGGCCATCGTCTATCAAAGCCTACTTCAGAACAGTTAAAGCATTAGATAAAGTCATACAGTATCACCTATTGCAAGATAATACACCTTTTCAATACTTTTGACAAAAATTCTAAGTCCAAAAAGGGGCACAATTCAGTCAAAATCCATTTCAGAGTTATGGGACTTGACATACAAGGTCATCTAATGACCCTGAATAAGTGTGTGAAGTTTCAAAGTGACAGCATACACAGTGTCTGAGAAAAGGCCGTGCACGCAAAGGTTTGACCAATATTCTAAGTCCAAAAAGGGACACAATTCAGTCAAAATCCATTCCAGAGTTATGGGACTTGACATACAAGGTCACCTAATGACCCTGAATAAGTGTGTGAAGTTTAAAAGCAACAGCATACACAGTGTCTGAGAAAAGGCCTTGCACGCAAAGGTTTGACAAAAATTCTAAGTCCAAAAAGGGGCACAATTTAGTCAAAATCCATTCCAGAGTTATGGGACTTGACATACAAGATCATCTAATGACCCTGAATAAGTGTGTGAAGTTTCAAAGCATTAGCATACACAGTGTCTGAGAAAAGGCCTTGCACGCAAAGGTTTGACCAAAATTCTAAGTCCAAAAAGGGGCACAATTCATTCAAAATCCATTCCAGAGTTATGGGACTTGACATACAAGGTCACCTAATGACCCTGAATAAGTGTCTGAAGTTTCAAAGCAACAGCATACACAGTGTCTGAGAAAAGGCCTTGCACGCAAAGGTTTGACAAAAATTCTAAGTCCAAAAAGGGGCACAATTTAGTCAAAATCCATTCCAGAGTTATGGGACTTGACATACAAGATCATCTAATGACCCTGAATAAGTGTGTGAAGTTTCAAAGCAACAGCATACACAGTGTCTGAGAAAAGGCCTTGCACGCAAAGGTTTGACCAAAATTCTAAGTCCAAAAAGGGGCACAATTCATTCAAAATCCATTCCAGAGTTATGGGACTTGACATACAAGGTCACCTAATGACCCTGAATAAGTGTCTGAAGTTTCAAAGCAACAGCATACACAGTGTCTGAGAAAAGGCCTTGCACGCAAAGGTTTGACAAAAATTCTAAGTCCAAAAAGGGGCACAATTTAGTCAAAATCCATTCCAGAGTTATGGGACTTGACATACAAGATCATCTAATGACCCTGAATAAGTGTGTGAAGTTTCAAAGCAACAGCATACACAGTGTCTGAGAAAAGGCCTTGCACGCAAAGGTTTGACCAAGCTGGCAACGCGGATGCCAACGCCAACACCAACGCAGACGCCGGGGTGATAACATAAGCTCCCCTATTTCTTCGAATAGGCGAGCTAAAAAGGGCCATATTTCTTACAAAAACCTTGACAGAGTTATGTACTTATGTCTGTTGATTGAGGGAATAATGGTGAACAAGTATTGAGCAATATCTCCAATGGTTTTGAAAACAAGAGGGCCATGAGGCCCTGGAATCGCTCACCTGAGAATGGACTATTTAAGACTTAACTCTTTCAGCGCCAATGGCAATATCATCAAGACAAACTTTCTGACAAAATGTCAAGCTGCTCAAGTCAAACATGCAATCTCTATAGTGTTAACTAGATTGTTCTACAATTTGGCCTAGTGACCTAGTTGTTGATCTGATCTGACCCATATTCAAACTTACCCTAGATATCACCAAGACAAATATTCTGACAAAGTTTCAACATGCTCAAGCCAAAAAAGCAGCTTCCAGTGTTAACAAGATTGTTCTTCAATTTGGCCTAGTGACCTAGTTTTTGACTGGACATGACCTATATTCGAAACCTGGCCTAGATATCACTAAGACAAACTTTCTGATAAAGTTTCATCATGCTCAGGTTTAAAATGTGGCTTCAAGAGTTTTATCAAGATGTTCCTTAAATTTGGCCTAGTGACCTAGTTATTGACCCGACATGAACCATATTCAAACCTGGCCTAGATATTAGGGGTGACTATTGAGCCTAACAATCACTATTGCGATAGTATTGATATTCAGAAAGTACTATTGCAATAGTTCAACTATTGCACACTTAATATTGCGATGCATTGCAACACTGACTAAAATTTGGTTAATCTTTTAATTTGCTATTTCTCTTTTTACCACAATGTTTTTAAAAAGTGGAACAGGGTGAATTAATCAGGCAATTTTTACAAAACCATTACAAGTGTAGAATAAAGTTATAGATATATCATTTACATACCATTTTCCAACTCATTAAGCCATTTGTAATCATTTGTCCACTCTTTGTTAAAACCAGATTGTCTTTTCTTATTGTCACTTTTTTTGGATTTAGATGGTGGTTCATTTTCAACATTAACTGTGTAAGAGTCACTAGATTTGCCGAAAAAATCCGAAATCAGACTAAATGATCTCTTAGACATGTTTAAACTCCACACTCGATAGCAAAATGGCATTGTAATTACTAAGTGAAATTACTTTATAGCTTCGATTCCAAGTATTACTCGCTGTCAAAATGCAAAAATTACATTACACAGGAAAGGTAGAAATGACACGTTACTGACTTACCTGTTGTCATTAGCGATGACAGAGGCAGTATCTGCTAATGGTTAGGTATAGCGAGGTGTCAACACCTGTTGTCATCCATTACCGCCATCTTGTTTGTTTTGAAATCACGGTTACCGATTTGACATTGATGAAAGCTATAAAAATGGGGACCATACAGAATGGTCGTATTCGTCTCGCTCTGTATTACTATAGTACAGCTTAAAGCTTAGTCAGATAAATACATACAACAGTGTATTTAACCTATAGCAGAAAATCGAAGTCAGCCAATAAGATTTAGGTCTTAGGTGGCATAACACAGTTGAAAGCTGATTTTCTGTTTCCTGGGACACTCCAACTTTTATTCTCTCATTATTTCTCATAATATCCATACTGGTTTGATAGAAAAGAGTTTTCCTGTATCAAGGAGTGCCAGAATTGTAGGAAAATGACTGGAAGTCACACTCTCAGTCTATATTATGGAAAGAATTGACCAGAAAAGTGGTCTGAAACAAGGTGAAAAAAGTAGGGCAGAATTATCAATTTGACCCTTTATTCCAAAAATCACCCAACAAAAACGCAGGGGTTTAGTGTAAAATTGAAGAGCTGATAATTCTCTCAAAACAGTAGGCAATCTGTGGATGCAGTCAGAAATACCACGTTACCAGCTCCTTTTCAATCAATTTTGGACGCGAAAGCTGGTATTCAAATTTACCTCTAAATTCACGCCTAGCTCTGCAACCAGTGTTGTCAAACAGGAAGGAGAAGTGGGTTCAACTTAAAAATTCAATCCCATGCTTAGAGCTCACTTTTCACTTTTATAAACATCAAAATCAACCATTTACCCAAAAATTTACCCAAAACTTACTATTTGTCATTATTTCTATTTTTGACCCTGGCCAAAATCCGAATATCCCGAAAGCTAGTGTTATGTGTCACCTTAAGGAAAAATAATCCCTTGTCTAATAAGTCCAAAACCTGTTATATCAATAACAGAGTCTGATAACAACTCATTTCAACAATTTTCTTGAGGCTGAAAGACCCACAACTCTTCTGGTACTGATTTAAAACCCTTCTGAAACTAGCACATTTCACCCTCAATTTATGCAAAATAATGCTCGCAATCAAAAACGGTAAAAATGGCCAGAACTGCTCCTGTTTTACTACAGGATATGGACTGGTCTTATTTTCCAATGGAGTTGTGGTCAATATTGCTGTTTTACCTTCTTTATGTGCTAAACTAGCAGTCTGAAACACAAATTTTAACAATAAAGTCAGCTCTTTTGCACAAACCTTGTCAATTTTTGTGTCAGATTGAGTGAAAATCCTTTATTCTAACTGTTCACAGAACTGCTACTACAATGAAAGGAGCATAAATCACCTTTGGAAATTGGCTATATAGTTTAAGGATATATTTCTAATCATTAGAAAGAATATAAGCATTGAAAACACAACCATTATAGCTATTATGAAAAATATGTGTTCAGACAAGCCTGAATTCGACTAATTTCAACGCAATAACCAATTCCATCAACAAAACAGCTGAAAAGCCATATGATACATGGAAAACCGAATGCACATGTATGCTCAGATTTGTCGATCAAACCGGTGAAAAGTTAGCATTTGCCACAGATTAAAGTCTTGTCAATCGCACTATTTCAACATATTTGCGGCACTAAACTGCACATTTCAGAGACTGAAAGAAGACATTGAGCAAAAATGAGTGGATTTAATGCAACACTGCCTGAAATGAAAAATATAAGCATAAATGTGATGGAATTAACTAATTTCCACAATAAAATTGCAATTTTACCCTGTCTGAATGCCAAAAAAGCTGAAAAATTGAAACATTTACTTTCCTACATTGCAGATTTTCTTTGTTATTGAATTACCTCCCTTGTTTAAACACAATTTGATCAGATCTTTAGCAGTCAAATGCAGTCTTATGTTCATTTTCTTTATAGAAATTGATAGAAACGCTCTAAAAAGGGCATTTTATGGATTAATGTTGACACAAGAAATATGTCAGTTCACCTATAAGGTGGCATAACACAGTTGAAAGCTGATTTTCTGTTTCCTGGGACACTCCAACTTTTATTCTCTCATTATTTCTCATAATATCCATACTGGTTTGATAGAAAAGAGTTTTCCTGTATCAAGGAGTGCCAGAATTGTAGGAAAATGACTGGAAGTCACACTCTCAGTCTATATTATGGAAAGAATTGACCAGAAAAGTGGTCTGAAACAAGGTGAAAAAAGTAGGGCAGAATTATCAATTTGACCCTTTATTCCAAAAATCACCCAACAAAAACGCAGGGGTTTAGTGTAAAATTGAAGAGCTGATAATTCTCTCAAAACAGTAGGCAATCTGTGGATGCAGTCAGAAATACCACGTTACCAGCTCCTTTTCAATCAATTTTGGACGGGAAAGCTGGTATTCAAATTTACCTCTAAATTCACGCCTAGCTCTGCAACCAGTGTTGTCAAACAGGAAGGAGAAGTGGGTTCAACTTAAAAATTCAATCCCATGCTTAGAGCTCACTTTTCACTTTTATAAACATCAAAATCAACCATTTACCCAAAAATTTACCCAAAACTTACTATTTGTCATTATTTCTATTTTTGACCCTGGCCAAAATCCGAATATCCCGAAAGCTAGTGTTATGTGTCACCTTAGGTCACGTGGCTGTCGCGTCACGTGACATACTCTTATCTCAAAATGGAGGTATACCGCCTGCAGCGAGACTTGTGTACTGTACTGGGATCGATTAAACAACCCTTTATCTTTGTCCACAGCCGTCGGTGTGGAATTTAACCCTTATTCCTGAAAATTGTTCTTTGTTATTACCCAATATCACAAATATTTAAGGTGTATCGCTTTGGGAATTAAGCTGTAGCGGCAATTTTAAGCCGTAGCGCTAAAAAAATAATATTTTTAAGGCGTAGCGGGGCCGATACGCCATAAGGGTCTGGGGAGAACCCTGGCCGGGTCACTGTAACACTATTACTTTTATTGTAATGTTCAAATATGTATACATGTACTTAAGTCTAATTACAATGAAATAAAAGTATCTAAAAGAGAACTGTATTGTTCGTTTTTAAGAAAAGTCACATAGCTGTTCACAGAGCATACTGTCCGTTTTGCCAGTGTACGAGCAGACGGCAATTTTCTGTTTTTCTTTCATAACTTCAAACTTTTTCATCTAATATGCCTTCTGCCATTTGGGTAGAAAAGTACGCTTTCTGTTAATTATGTATAGGGTTTTTCGCATTGATAGTGACATTTGATTCATTTTTAGGAGACGTTCGTTGCGTCTCCGTTGATTTAGATGTGAAAACAAATTTGAAAAGGTTAGACATTTTGCGATCCTCTGGAAGATAAACAGTCGTAAACTGGATGTCGTAAACAAATTTACAGGATGTCGTAAAAAGAAAATTGAAACTTTTAATATTCACACTACAGTGACTGTTTATGAATATGATTTGATGCATAAATTTACAACTAATGTGTGTAAGTTTTATGTCTTTTAAACACCGCTTATGATTTCATAAAGGGAACTCATCAACTCATAATTATTGTACAGCAATCGGTGTTATAAATAGCTCCATTGGGAATAACCTGTAAGTGTGTGTGCATATTCTATGTAAATATATCCGGTTTACAGAATTGATTTGTTTACTGCTCTCTATCGCGAATTCTACAGCTTAAACTCGACATGTTTTGATTTAATATTGACACAATAACATGTGGTATTTGTCTCCAAATAGATTTCTGAATGCCACTTGCTTGATCGGACAACTGTCGACAACTTGTCAATCCCTGCCTTTGTGCATGTACATGAACTATCGAAACTATCGATAGTTCAAAACACTATTGCCGATAGTTATCAATATTCAGTTTTACAATCGATGCAGTACTATCGTCCCCGTCACCATTGCAATATATCGATAGTTCGATCTATCGTTACAGCCCTACTAGTAGATATCACTAAGACAAACATTCTGACAAAGTTTCAATATGTTCAAGCCAAAAATGTGGCTTCCAGTGTTAACAAAATTTTCCTTAAATTTGGCCTAGTGACCTAGTTTTTGACTGGACATGACCCATATTTGAACTTGGCCTAGATATCATCAAGAAAAACATTCTGACACAGGTTCAACATGCTCAAGTTTAAAATGCAGCTTCCAGAGTGTTAACAAGATTTTCTTTCAATTTGGCCTAGTGACCTAGTTTTTGACCCGACATGACCTATATTCGAAACTGGCCTAGATATCATCAAGACAAACATTCTGACAAAGTTTCAACATGCACAAGTTTAAAATGCAGCTTCCAGATTGTAAACAAGATTTGCATTCAATTTGGCCTAGTGACCTAGTTTTTGACCCGAATCTGCTCAATTGCTAATATCTGGTGAAAATAAGTATCAAGGGTGGGAATGAAACTGCAAGGGGTGGACATAGTAAATGGAACAGCTTATGAATACAGAACATTTGTGATAAGGCATTAATTACATCTTTGAACGATTTTGAAAGACGACCACCAAAGGAAAATTCCTGTAATGTTTGGTTGATATTGGTCCAGTGGTTTAGAGGGGGGTGTTGTTTGAAGCTAAAAGTTCATATTACTATTAAATACACCTTTTCTGATGCCATCTGGTGGCTATGTTTTTCTAACAATCAACATGGCATGAACAAGTTATGTTACTAAGAGAGTCACTGAAGGTAACATTTCTACTAAGTTATCTGGAAATCAGACAAGCACTTTCATAATCTTGAATAGAATTTTCTGTTGCCGCCTGGCCGCCATGCTTTTCAACCATATAATAAAGCTTGAGCACTTATTGAAGACATATGCTTACCAACCTTTCCTAATTCTCAAGGGGGAGTTTCATGATCTCAAAGTGGGAGATTGGGGTTTGAAGTTGGAGATTTTCTGCGTGGTGAATTTAACAGCAAAAATGGTCAAAATAGAACGGAATTTTAAGATACATGTAACTATGCAGGAGACAATACTTTCAATATTAAAGGAAAAAAATAAAAAATACTCATTTTGAGAATGTTTTCTATTTAACAGAATATTTTCAGCTGTAAGTTAGCATGTATTATTTTGGCATGTTTTCAAATCCATGCATCGATATAAAAAAAATGTTGTGTCAATGACTTTCATATTGCATCCAAGAAAATAAACATCTTAACAACATTTTAATTAGACATACTTTTGAATGAATATTCTGGGTACCAATGGAATGTTTGTTAATCTAATGACACAGGGACAATAAATTACGTAATCATTTAGTTGACGGATACACATTGTTTTGAACTTGTTGAAAGAAATGGCCTATAATCAGTGACAATATGTTAAGTAGTATATGTTAGAAAATGGTTGTATCATAATTTTCAGTACATTTATCCTACATTTATTTAACCCATAGGAACATTTCTGAGAAATGGTTTGAACCAGAGCTATCTGTAAGACAGCATGCTGGACTATACATCTATTTGATACTGTAGTAAACAGGGGTAAATGAGATAATTGCTTGATAGGATAAAATATTTCCGTATTGGGTGATTGTTATGTTTGGATAGTGATCAATGTCAACAAACAGGCATCCAGTGAGTCATCAGTAACTTGACAGGTTATAGTATTTCGATGTCCCTAAAGGGGAATAATTCAGTCTTGTCATGCAGTCATTTGATAACATCCATTAAGTGTGTCAAGTTTCAAAGCAATCCATCTGTGGTTTGTGAGAAAAGGCGTTGCAAGCAAGACTTTAACCAAAATTACTAAGTCCAAAAAGGAGCATCATTTAGTCAAAATATGATGTACAGTTATGGGACTTGTCCTGCAAGGTCATGTCATGACGTCCAATAAGTGTATTAAGTTTCAAAGCAATAGCATCTGTGGTTTTTGAGAAAAGGCCTTGCATGCAAAACTTTAACCAAAGCTGCAATGTCAACGCCAACGCAGACACAAATACGACTGCAATAGCCCTACTTATTATTCGAATAGTTGAGCTAAAAATGGGCCATTATATTCTGGGGAGGAAGTTTTTAAAAGTTTTTCACTTTAGGCACAAAGGCAAAGGCAAAAACAGATCCACACCTTGGTGCAATGTGTGTTTTTGACCAAATCAATGAACATGGCCTGAAGGAATGTGGTGGAGAGTCACCCAAGGAACATAATGTGTGAACGTTATGAAAATCAGCCAAGTTTCATCACAATTACCCCATTGGTTACAGAGAAGAAGTCCTTTGAAGCAAAACACATGACAAGCCACACCTGATTGACTTTCAGCCAGTGGAGCTTAGCATGTGTCAGTGTGGTAAATATCTACTGTGTCAAGTTATTGCCCAACAACTATATGGGTCATTATCAAAATTTATATACATTGTGGTTTAAGATTTTCTGTAAAATAAAGATTGATGAATTTCATTTGTTTCTGCCGGAGAACTTTCATTAACATTATAACTTTGCTATATATGAATATGCAATCAAAAAATTGTCCTGTTTGAGAGTTTGACACTTTTTTAGAAGGTCCGCACACACTTTGTTGTCTGTGGTGTTACTATCATATAATCACACACTGATCAAATACAATCATATGTTTATACTTCCAAGTCACTGGATATCATTATATGAATAAGATTATCATAACTAGACAAAAAATGAATTTCATTGGTTAATCAGATTAGAGGTTTTAAGGTAGTTAAGGGGTCGAAATTAATATGGGTCAGTTTGTGACATCTTACAACATTGACAGAGTAGTAAAAATAAATGAAGGAAAGAGGTAAAGATAGCCTTTGGAAAAAAGAGATAAATCTCTATGATCATGTCCTACTTGTAGTCACATTAATAATTCTTAGTAAATTTTGTGCACCAATTTATATGCTGTAACACCACAGACAAATTGCAACACCAAGGACACACACATGTAACACCATGGACACCAGTATGTTTAATATTTTACTTTTTCAAGATTAAACATAGAACCAAAGAAAGAGACAAACCATCAAATTGTCTCCTGACAATATCAAAACTATAAACGCAAAAAAGAGGGATTTAACGTTTGAACGTTTGCCGCCTTTTAAATTGTCTGTGGTGTTACATTTTTGTCTGTGGTGTAACTATATAAATGAAAATGACAGACGAAAGCAGTCGACCGTTTTTCTTTTATGTTTGGTGAACAATTAATATTAAACATAGCTGGAAATCAGCAATATTCAGGATTTAGTTCAAGCAATTTTCATGTATTTTTACAAAAAAGTGTATTTGTCTTTGGTGTTATAGTAAAATGTCTATGGTGTTGCTTTTTGAAACAAATATAGCCTGCATAAATAGTGTGACATTCTTTTTCTTTATTTATGTGAACTGTACTGACATTTCAATGTGTGATATATGTCAATAATTTCTTCTAGACAACAAATGTTATGAATAAAGAAAATATCAGAAACAAAGGGCATATTTTTCTGTGGTGTTACCAAAATCATTCTGTGGTGTTACTTTTCTGAAAGTAACACCACAGACAAACCAGTGCATAAATTTTCGATAAAAAATAATAAAGGATTCCGTCTAATTTTTAAATGTACTTCCTGTTAAACACAAGAGTTGAAATATTATGAATTTACAAAAATCTTGCCAGCTTCTTGTATTAAGAACTAGTCACATGAACACCACAGACAATTATTTGTTATACTACTCTAATCCCACTTACCTTTTTTTTTTTTGCCAATTCTTGACATGTTTTTCTAATTTCGTCTGCTCATGGCATGAACAGGATATGGAGTCCTGGGAGAAACTATTATCATTAAAATAGGGCAAGAAAGACAACTCTAATTCATCATAGTCATATATGGTTACACCAGACATGAAAACTCGGGACAGGTCTTTTAAGCCAATTTTAGGATAAATCACCACAGATTTTGAGGATTTATTTTTGAAAATTTAACTATTAATAGGGCAAAGAAAACTTGGATTGAGTCAAAATATCAATATCATCATTTTTAAGGGAATACCAAAAAAGTAAAACTAAATTTAAGAAAAATAACAGTGAAAAATGTGAAAAACTTGTCCTTTAAGAAGGTATAAATCAGTAATGTCAATTAGATATGCACAGTTATCTATAAGGTTGAAGAAAATACAAATTATATATTATGCAAAAACATCTTGTTTGCAATGAATTTTATTGGCAAAGAGTTATTATACCAAAATAACAGAGAAGTGCATGTTTTTTGAAAATGACCCATATATCTGTCTACCTCTCTTATGTGTATCATGGTGGAGTGCACTTGTGAAAGGCACATTTCTTAGCCTAGTACTGGTTTGTTTACCCAAGGATCATGAATAAGTGAACTCTCGCCCTAATATTTATAACTGAAATAATGTTGAAAACGGCGTAACACTCCAATAAAACAAACCACTCTTGTGACTCAAATAAACCCTATGGTGTGGGTACTCAAACAAATTGTTTGGTAAAGACGTTTATTTTTAGTATCGATTTTTTTTTCCCGTGCATAACGTTAAACATTGTTTGGAGATCGAATGAGGTACATGAAATACCGCTAATGGAGTCTTAGGAGATCAAAAGAAAAACGTGCAACGTTTCTTCGGCTGTGTTGATTTAGATCTATCTGTTTCTCTACACAGAGTAATCGTATAGATCTACATCTACATGTGTACCTACAGCATTGATTATCCGTGTACATACGAACATAAATTATTATAACTGCGCAGTTCAATCTACTTTAATTCAAAGAGATATGATTATTTACACCCGGTTTCCATAAAGACTGTAAATGTATGTCTAGACAATAGAATTAATGGTTTGATAAAATGTGATTAAAGTTATTACTCACAATGTATTTGGCTTTCTTCACATATCCAGTCGTTTATAGCCACCGTCCGAGATAATCTAAACTGTCTCGATCGTCACAGAAGACTGAAATGGTTAAAACTATTCCACCCTCTAGATAAAACGAAGGACGTGTGCGGTCAATTCACGGAAAACATGAATTCTAGTTTCGGTATTGAAAAGTTGACACGGGATCGATTCTTTTTTCGCAAACGGTTAAATAATGCAACGTGGTTTATCTCAAGTTACCTCATATACAGCAGACGACCCTGTGAACACATAGTGGCGAAAAGAGAAATTGCTCATAATTAGCAATTGTTTTTGCAACAATATTTTTAATTTTAGTTAATCATCATACTTTCATTCATTGAAATATTGAAATCTTCCATGTATTAGTCGGCATAATCTTTAATATACATATACATAGGTGTCGATTATATTGAAATTAAATTCATATATTCAGAAATGTCCAGTTCTTCGAATTCGGAGCTCAAAACTTTCTAGTCACTGCCTTATGTAATAGAGAATGTGAATGCCAAGTTAAACACTCTACAATTGTTGAAATGCAACGTAAATACTAAGTGACTTTTACGTTTGATTGATTGAGTTGGGTTTCAGTCATGTCACGGCGGCCAGTTCACCTATGCATATGTTTCCTGGCTTTCTCACGCTAGTAATACACACAACACTCTTTCCAAGCAATTGGCCGCTTTTCCACATAGACTGTAAGCCCATTGGTGAAATACGAAAGACGCTTGTCACAATGACTTGTGTCAAACGACGGAAATAATGTTGGCCGAGCTGGGGTTCGAACTCACAAATGACAATGAGGAGTTTTAAAGAGAATATTATTATTTGACAAAATGAGTGCATACAAGCAAGGCAACAAAGAAGGAAATAAATTGGTGTGATTCTAAAGAAAATCTAGTTTCAATCTGACAAAAACAATTTCCCTTTCCTGTTAGATACTTGATACTGAACAATTTTGTGATGAGTCATTTTTGAAAAACGACCCTCTTTTGGGGAATGAAACAAAAATGAAACGATGGACAACAAAAGAACCGTGTCTTACTGAATTGTTGGTATCACTTTAAAGTGACGTAATTAGCGCACAACTTGTGGTGCTACACTTCTAGGGTGCATTCATCTTTACATTACATAATTGAACCGTCCCGCAAGAAAACCAACATTATGGCCTCTGCGTAATGTAACTACCCATATCAGACTGCGCAGTCCGCACAGACTGATCCGGACCGACACATTCCGTCCCAGGGGATAGAGGTATAGGGTAATGATTCCTGAAACAGAAAATCCACAGGAGGCGAAAAGTATCTATCCGGGTAAGCCTGCGCGGCATGCTCAGGCTGATCCAGGTCGATACTTTACGCTGAGTCCACAATGTTGGTTTTCACACGGGACGGCTCATATATAACTGGAGTTTGATGATCATGTGAGCCGTTCCACGAGAAAACCAACAGTGTGGACTCTGCGATAAGTATGGACCTGGATCAGCCTAAGCAGGCTCACCTGGACAGACACTTTTCGCCTCCTGTGGATTTTCTGTTGCAGGAATCATTGCTCTATAGTCTATACCTATATCCTCTTGAGACGGAATATGTCGGCCTGAATTAGTCTGCGCGGATTGCGCTGACTGATCTGGGTCGATACATAACGCAGAGTCTAGTATGTTGGTTTTCTCGTGGAATGGCTCATGTGTTCAATGTAACCTCATCCAACATATAAACAAGAGCGACGCGGAGCGAACGCTTACGTTTTTTTCTAAGTCGAAAAGGGGCATTACTGAATACTTATTAAAGCAAGAGTTATGTGACTTGGCATAGCCTAGCGTATTGTTCCTAGGAACATGTGTACCAATATTTATTGAAAATGGTTGAACGGGTATTGAGTTATGAGGTAAGGTTAACGCTTTCCCTCATACGACAATTCTGCAGCAGACGACTTTGAACGTATTTTGTCAAAAAATAGAAAATCTCTATAATTAGATGGATAACCTATGACAAAAAGTGGAAAACATTGTGGCAAAAGGAGAAATTGCACGTTTTGTGCAATTTCTTCTTTTGTCACTATGTTTTCAAAAAAGCTGTCTGCTGCAGAGGCGTCAGAAAGCGTCTATATGAGGGAAAGGGTTAAAGTTTTGTGACGACGCCAGGGGTATCACAATAGCCCGAATTTTCTTTCTTTGAAAAACAGTCGAGCTAAAAATCTGCAGCAGACGACTTCTTTGAAAACATCGTGGCTAACATAATAGAAAGTCTCTTAAAATGACAGTGTAACTACTGAAAAGAGTTGAAATCCCATAGGTAAAAGGATAAATTGCCCATAAAAAACTATATTCTTTTGTCACATCGTTTTCAATCGCCGTCTGTTGCAGATGCGTCGAAAAGCGGCTACATTTGGGTAGGCGTTAATCCCAAACAGCCAGGCGCGGTTCAAGTCTATGTTGGATAAGAAATAGATTATATATAACATTAATTTTTCAAAAATTCATGTATATAGCCTACATACAGCGTCTCGTAAATATCCCTTGCACATTGAGACAAAACAATTCCCTGAAAATGTAAAGATCTAGTTTCACTTTCGATTTTATACACGAGTCATTGCACATGGGAAAATGTACAAGTAAGCTCTTATGACCAGTATAGATCCAGATTAGCCTGTAACCGAACAGTCTGATTGATCAAGATCTACACTGTTCACATATGACTCACACACGTTTGTAAGAAGGTTCTGCCAATTTGTGTAGATTTTGACAAGACTGAGCAGGTGGACCAGATGATCTAAACCTACACTGTTCTGAAATGCCAACGTATACATTTTCTCATGCACATCATTATAATGTTCTAGTGCACACTTTGACCGACTTTGAAATACCCATTTCCTTCATAGGTTTATCCTTTATCGACTCGAGAATACAATGCCCATTCACCAAAGCATTGCTGGAAAAGGAGAGACGATTCAAAGAACTCTCTCGATAGTTGTTTTTTAAACTCTCCTTGAAGAGAGTGTATGAAATGACTGCCAGGGGCGTAGCTCCCTTTAGGCACTGTAGGCACGTGCCTACACATTTTTTTCTAAAAACGCCCCAAAATGCAGCTGCAGCAATACACATCTGCGTAATGTATCGACCAGATCAGCCTGCGCTCTCCACGCAGACTGATCCGGCCGACACATTCCGTCTAAGGGGGGATAAATAGAGTAGTGATTCCTGAAACAGAAAAACCACAGGAGGCGAAAAGTGTATATCCGGCTACACCCGTGTGACATGCTTAGGCTGATCCGGGTCGATACTTTACGCAGAGTCCACAATGTTGATTTTCTCACAAGACGGCCTACACATTGATTATTGCCAAGCTACTCCCCTGACTGCTTTATCCGGCTTTGAGGGGGGGGGGGGGGGGGGGGGGGGGGGGGGGGGGGGGGGGGGGGGGGGAGATCAGGCCCTCTGGAGCAAAACAAATACATTTTTGTCATCGATGCCAAAACATATCTTTCGTGCCCTAAACGAGCATTGATTTACCAATTGTGTCGGCATATATCTTTGATCTACAAATGAGCCACGTCTATAGCGATGTGATTTTGGTCTTAATGCATCTGTGAACAGTGAAGACTCGGTTGAGCATGTACATCCACACAGTCTCACCAGAGTCTTCTCCGTCCGCATATACGTTATAGTTTCGACACAAGACTGGACGTGTAGCGTTTTATACCAATATAAATGAAAATGAAGCGAAGTTTGATTATGACCCCCAACTCACTAGACGTACGCCGCTTAACTGTGTGTGTTCTTTTTTGTTCTTGCTTTAATGACATATATTACCACGATACGTACGGTCATCTGTATTATGTAGCCTTATCCCACATATAGACGCTTTCTGACGCCTCTGAAGCAGACGACATTGGAAATCATTGTTTCAAAAGGTGAAATTGCTCACACAATGTTTCCAATTGTATTCAATAACTGTTATATCATTTATAGAGGCTCCATATTTTGGACTTGGGCCTAATGTTGTTTTTTTTCAAATTCGTATGCTGCAAAATGGTCGTATGAGGGAAAGGGATAGAATAAGACACAAGAGTCACTACCTTCTCCCAGAATGCCAAAGTAAATAAGGAACATGTACACTTCGATACTATTTGAGACAACACTGATTAATTATTTTGTCTGACCAACTTAGTAAATTACTAGAATGTATCTTTAATCAGTGACAAACATCTTTGGAAGATGTTTTGAAATTTATTAAAAACGAAACGTATCAGTTTTGAAATAAAACAAAACAAAACAAAACAAGACCTTACAAGACATTAATTCTCGCAGCAGCCTATAAATATGGAACGCCGAATCTACATAAACTCAAATATTTGAAGAGCTCTTCAAATATTTAGAGAGCTCTTCAAATAATTAGAGAGCTCTCCAATTGAATTAATGATATCATCAATTCAATTGGAGAGCTCTCTAATTGATTTAAAGACCTCTCTAATTCAATTGAAGATATCTCCAAATCAACAATTCATTTGTTGCTCTCACTAATTGAATTAATGATATCATCAATTCAATTGGAGAGCTCTCTAAATATTTGAAGAGCTCTTCAAATATTTGAGTTTATGTAGATTTGCGTTCCCCCTTCAAATATTTAGAGAGCTCTTCAAATAATTAGAGAGCTCTCCAATTTAATTACTGATATCATCAATTCAATTGGAGAGCTCTCTAATTGATTTGCAGACCTCTCTAATTCAATTGAAGATATCTACAAATCAACAATTCATTTGTTGCTCCCACTAATTAAATTAGAGAGCTCTCCAAATCAATTGGAGATATCTTTAATTCAATTAGAGAGAGCAACGAATGAATTGGAGATATCTCCAATTCTTCCAAATTAAACATATCCATAATTGATTTGGAGATATCTCCAATTGAATTGCAGAGCTCTCCAATTGATTTGAAGATATCTCTAATTGATTTGGAGATATCTTCAATTAAGTTGATTTAGAGATATCTTCAATTGAATTAGAGAGCTCTCCAATTCAATTGAAGAGCTCTTCAATTGAATTAATGATATCATCAATTCAATTGGAGAGCTCTCTAAATATTTGAAGAGCTCTTCAAATATTTGAGTTTATGTAGATTTGGCGTTCCATATATAAATGTCCACATTAAACACCATAATTTCAATTAACTCGGCTGTTTAAGGAAATATAGTCTCGAACCAGGGACGTAGATCTTATTTACGTTCCTGCTCAAACTCGTAAACTCCCTGCAAGTGATAGCCGTTTCGATTGCTGTTAAATTGACATTTGGAGACAAATATATTTCGGTTAGGCAACGTTTCCGGGGTAAAGTGTCACACGAGCACACAACCATATCCAAAGCCGGGTAAAGTTGGGCACTCCCAACACAAAACCGCCGAAGTGTTAGAAAAATACGTAAAACGTTAAGAGTTCTGACATTGCGCGGTGCGATCACGTACGTGTACCGTGCCAAGCTCTCGATATGTGGTTACTTTGTACGTTCACGATAGGAGACGTTATTATGAGAATGCCGCATGCGCTTTATGCATCTTTCCATATATGTCAATCGTGTAGTGTTTAAATCGAGGGCTTGGCGTGAAACGGTTGTAACTAAAAACCTATTTTGAAAACCCTGGTTTAGGGGCAATTTTGACCCCTTTGTAAACAATGCAAATTTAGGTGCCATTGCTCAGAACGAGCAATGGCACCTAAATTTCCATTGTTTACCAAGAAAAATGATTTAACGCTTATAAAGACTTTATGGCGAGGTGATTAACCTTGGTAAAACAATACCGATTTTAGTTACAACTGTTTCACACCAAGCCCTCGGTGTTGTGTTTCATTCTATAAATAGTTGAAGCATAACATAGAAGCTGTATTGGTTTTGAAACATGATAAAGCTATTCTTAATTAATGTAGTGAAGGTTTTTAAATGTTATTTTATGTTTAATACTTGTAATGTTACAATAAATAATAATTTAACCCCCCTTTCCCACATGTAGATGCTTCTACAGCAGACGAGTGTTGCAAACATTGAGGTAAAAGAAGTGATGGCATAATAAGCCATTTGATTAGAAATTTCTCCATTTTTCACATTGTTTTGAAGTTTATGATAAACAAATCAACACTTTCTGCACACAAAAACTGTCCGTGATGTGTTAACCCTTTCCTCATACAAACGCTTTCTGACGCCTCTGCAGCAGATGGCTATTTGAAAACATAGTGACAAAAGAAGAAATTGCACAAAACGTGCAATTTCTCCTTTTGTCACAATGTTTTCCACTTTTAGTCATAGGTTATCCATTCAAGTATAGAGACAAAATATGTTCAAAGTCGTCTGCTGCAGAATTGTCGTATGAGGGAAAGGATTAACGTGCTACATGGGTGGGGTTATCTTTCTAATCACCTGAACGGATGGCTGAGGGGGGTCTATTCTAATTAATTCTCCCTTTGAAGAACATTCACAACTTCGTAGAAAATAGGAATGTAATTTATGATTGTGTTAACTTGGCTCCCGATTTTATTAAATGCCTCGCATGTGTTTAATAGTTCATAATTTAAGTACTACATGTATTAATTATCTTGACAACAGACGATTTTGGAAACATATATGCAAATAGATATATATAATATATATTGAAAGTTCTATAAATGATAGTGTAATAATCACATAGAGTTGAAACAAAAATTATGAGACATTTCTCCTTTTGCCACAATATTTTAAAAAAGACGTCTACTCCACATGTGCCAATATACGTCCGTACATGGAATAAGTGAATCGAGTATATTTCGCCTAAAGACAGTTTCGCTCCACCACGCAACCTTTTTTTTTTTTTGCTGCATTTTGCAACAACGTGTGTACTTATGGAAGGGTATTAACGCATAAATTGCATCTTTCCTTCGTACATTACAACTTGCATTCGTACATTCACATCTTGCATTCGTACATTCACATCTTGCATTCGTACATTCACATCTTGCTTTGTGACATTCACATCTTGCTATTCTAATTTCAATAACGCCTTCCTCTTTACGAATGACAAATGTCAGTGTGCATAGCAGTAACAATGACGAATAGCCGAATGTAGAAAGCCGAATGTAAACAGCATAATACAGAAGGCATAATACGACACGTGGTGTAATAATGACGCGACAACCAAATTATGCTGGTGGCGCTACGTGTGTGTTGTCGGCAATTTCCGTAAATGACTCTCAAATATCCTTTTTTTCCGATTTTTTTATTTGGATTTTACGTCGTTTTCAACATAATTTAAATAACATCACATCAACAGTTCACTTATTCATGATCCCTGTGTAACAAACCAGTACTAGGCTAAACAATATGCCTAGTCTTCGGAGATTCCATCATGCCAACCGCAACTGGAGATCGAACCCGGGACGCTAACCACTCGACCATGGCGAATCCCACTGAGAGCGTTTGTATCAGGGAAACTTTATATACATTCTTTTGAAGTCATTGTGGAAAAAAGTTATATAATGATATCTCAGAGTACAAACTTTGTATAGCTTCAACAGTGCTTTGATCTTTGATACGGCTATATATGAGACGTCCCGCGAGAAAACCAACATTGTGGATTCTGCGTAAAGTATCGACCCGGATCAGCCAAAGCATGCCGCGCATGCTTACCCGGAAAGACACTTTTCGCCTGCTGTGGATTTTCTGTTTCAGGAATCCGCATTACTCTATACCTCTATCCCCCTGAGACGAAATGTG
>JASEVX010001419.1:0-16901 GCA_031761405.1 Serripes groenlandicus | reverse complement strand
ACAATATTTTGCAAATGAAATAACTTATTATCAGTTTACAAAAAACTGCCTTCAATTATTCGAATGCATGCCATTTAAATATCCAAACTATCAAGTGACAAAGAGTATGAATAAATCAACATTATGTGACACCTTTCAGACTCCATCATTATTTACATCCTCTGATTTCAGAAGATATTCATTGCTTTTGA
The DNA here is from genome assembly GCA_031761405.1 of Serripes groenlandicus. NCBI lineage: Eukaryota > Metazoa > Mollusca > Bivalvia > Cardiida > Cardiidae > Serripes > Serripes groenlandicus. The sequence continues at coordinate 16,710 of JASEVX010001419.1, read as the reverse complement.
ACTATTCAATATATTGTGTGCGCGAGCGTTACATTATATATAATCAACTGCATATTTTAGCTGGGAATTATTTAAGAATACTGCATTAAGGCTTATTCCTGTTATAGGGCATTATCTTATTATTATTTTTTTAATATCTGTATAATCTTTTATGTTTTCACGAAGGAGGAATCATCATCGAATAATCGGCATCTCTCTCTATATATGTCTGTCTGTCTGGCTGTCTTTCTGTCAGTCTGTATGCCAGTCAGTGAGTCAATTTCTCGTTCTCTCTCTATTTCTCCCCATCTCTCCCTGTCTCTCCTATATCTCTTTGTATGCCTCTCTCTCTCTCTCTCTCTCTCTCTCTCTCTCTCTCTCTCTCTCTCTCTCTCTCTCTCTCTCTCCTTCTCTCTCTCTCTCTCTCTCTCTCTCTCTCCTCTCTCTCTCTCTCTCTCTCCTCTCTCTCTCTCTCTGTCTGTCTCTGTCTCTGTATCTCTGTTTATATATGACTGTCTCTCTGTCTCTGTTTATATATGATTGTCTCTCTGTCTCTGTTTATATATGACTGTCTCTTTGTCTCTATATGACAGTCTCTCTGTCTCTGTCCCTTTCTCTGTCTCCCTCTATCTGTATCTCTCTCTATCGCTCTCATCGCTCTTCTCTCTCTCGCTCTCCCCTCTCTCTCTCTGTCAATGTATCCCTGTCTATGTCTGTCTCTGTCTCTGTATCTCTGTTTATATATGACTGTCTCTCTGTCTCTGTTTATATATGACTGTCTCTTTATCTCTATATGACAGTCTCTCTGTCTATGTCCCTTTCTCTCTCTATCTGTATCTCTCTCTATCGCTCTCTCGCTCTCCCGCTCTATCGCTCTCTCGCTCTCTCGCTCTCTCGCTCTCTCGCTCTCTCGCTCTCTCGCTCTCTCGCTCTATCGCTTCTCTCTCTCTCTCTCTCTCTCTCTCTCTCTCTCTCCTCTTCTCTCTCTCTCTCTCTCTTTCTCTCCTCTCTCTCTCTCTCTCTCTCTCCCTCTCTCTCTCTCTCTCTCTCTCTCTCTCTCTCTCTCTCTCCTCTCTCTCTCTCTCTCTTCTCTCTCTCCTCTCTCTCTCTCTCTCTCTCTCTCTCTCTCTCTCTCTCTCTCTCTCTCTCTCTCAATTAAGTCACCATATCAATTATAAGTGTATTGTTAAGATATACATTCTTTTTCTCATGTAACACACTTGGTTTAAGATTAAAAGAGTTATGACTGTTCTGTTCTGACATATATACATATACCATTGAACGTATCGATCTGTGACCTGCTATAACACCTTAGATCCTTGCCCCTGATGCAGACGTCTGTTGACGAATTAATATAAATCAGGCGGATTTGGGAGATCATTGTTAATAACTAATGGTTGGTAAAAAAAGCCATCTCTCGCAATGAGCAATGGTATCTTTGAACCTTCTCCAACATGACGACGCATTTAGCCTCATCTGCAGAATACGAAAGTGCACAATTGTAACTTGACATAATGTTTTCAAAAGTCTTCTGCTGTAAATGCGTCCAATTGCGACTGAAAGTGGGGAAGGATAAATGTGTATACCTGAAAGAACTCTTTAAATTTAGAGTTGACTGCTCCGAAGATCTGATGAATTTTGTTTAATATCTTGAACTTTGGAGGAAGAGGATGTTGTTTTTACAGAGTTGATAACAATGTGAAATTAGGCGATAGTGCTTGGATTGAACACTTCCTCTTTTTCGATTACTGTAATCTTCGTTTGCTGCTTAGGCATAAACTATCGTTTGCAAACAGTAAAACAAAAAGGATAAACATCAGAAAATCTATTTTCGTGACAACAGATGGGGACAAAATAACGCGGCATTTCAAAATAAACCAGTCTGAATTCTTAACTGTTAGGTCAATAGAACGTGATGTTATACAAAACAAGAGGGCCACGAGACCATGGATCGCTTACCCGAGAATGTACTCTTAAAGACAATATCAATATTTACAGGACAAGAAACTATTCTTATCAATGCTGTTAACTCTTTCCTATTTAAATATTTAAATTGAATTTGAAATATAATTGCAAATTTACGTAATTGAAATTTTTAAACGTATCAGAATAACCCGAGCACACTTTGTAGAGCATCTTTTTTGGGCCAAACTATCTTAACATTAGAAAAGCACCCGAAAAACTTAAAGTTTTGTCTTTTTACTCCTTTTCTGATGCCGTCACTTCCACGTATTTCTGATACTCTAAATGGCTTATTGTTTAAAGAAATTGTCGACGACGACGCACGACACACGGCGGACGACGCCGGACGCCGTACATAGGGCGAAGTCGATAGTTCACATTATTGTGCTCAGGTCAGCATACAACAGATTTCCATCTTTCTAATTCACGGTTCGATGAATATGGAATTCATCATCCATCCGTTCTTACCTCGGCAATGACGTTGACGTTATGGTCGACATTGTTCCATTGGTGGAGTAAATTTATACGACAAGTAACACAATTTCAAAATTTCCAACTCTGATGGTAGGTCATATACTGATGCAGGAATCAGCACCTCTATTGTCAATGTCACCGTTAACTCTTTCCCACATACATACGCTTTCTGACGCCTCTGCAACATACGTCTTTTGCAAAAAACGAGCAATTTCTCCTTATGCCGCAATGTTTTCAACTTTTTTCCATAATCATATGTTCATTTATAGAAATTTCCAGCCTTCTTGCCAACATGTTTTCAAAGTTGTCTGCTGTAATTTGCTGTATGTGGGAAAGGGTTTATCACGCATTTGAGCTACTTTATGGTGTGATTAATACGTAGCACTTGTCCACTCCTTCTGTGTGTCGGTATTGACGTTGACATTACGTTCGACATCGTACCATCGACAAGGTATTTATAGGAAAGTTAGTGTCCATAGTGGAATAAGTACCTCTATAATGTATATTATCAACGTCCCTGATCGAAATAAAATATATATATATATAAGGTATAAAAAACAATACCAACCCACTTGCTGGAGTTCAAGAGTTGCATTGACTCCAACCGTTTAGACCAATTTAGCCGGCTCTTACGGTTCAAGCAAGGGTCAGCCTGACTGCGGCTGCCATTATTTTTAGCGTCCCCAACCCAAACTATCAATAGATAGATCTTTATTTGACAAGCACATAAATACATAGTCATATATACATGTTTATAAAACATATGCTTTACAAAAGGATCAAGTATCTTAAAATCCTTTTTCGTTATTGTTTCTTATTGAAACACAATCAGACAAAAACAAAAAAGAGAAAATACAAATAAAGTTTCAGCTAACCTATATTACAAAATTATTATACCGATCCTTCTATATGGATCAGAACTTTGGAACAATATGACTACCACCGACTTAACACAGATCGAAATATTTCAACATTTTGTCGCAAAAAAAACCTACATGGATTTGCAAGAAGAACAAGATCTGATATTGCAGAGTCCATGCTAGGTTTATATTCGTATTAACGATTATGCCGTAACTGCATATTGAAAGTAGCTATATTCGAATTAACGATTCTACCGTACTTGTATATTGAAAGTAGCTTCATTCGTATTAACGATTCTACCGTAACTGCATATATAAAAGTAGCTATATTCGTATTAACGATTCTACCATAACTGCATATTGAAAGTAGCTATATTCGTATTAACGATTATGACGTAATTGCATATATAAAAGTATCTGTACTCCTATTAACGATTCTACCGTAACTGCATGTATAAAAGTAGCTTTATTCGTATAAACGATTCTACCGTAACTGCATATATAAAAGTAGCTATATTCGTATTAACGATTCTACCGTAACTGCATATTGAAAGTAGCTATATTCGTATTAACGATTCTACCGTTACTGCATATATAAAAGTAGCTATATTCGTATTAACGATTCTACCGCAACTACATATATAAAAGTAGCTTTATTCATATTAACGATTCTACCGTTACTGCATATATAAAAGTAGCTATATTCGTATTAACGATTCTACCGTAACTGCATATATAAAAGTAGCTATATTCGTATTAACGATTCTACCGTAACTGCATATATAAAAGTATCTATTTTCGTATTAACGATTCTACCGTAACTGCATATATATAAGTAGCTATATTCGTATTAACGATTCTACCGTACTTGCATATTGAAAGTAGCTATATTCGTATTAACGATTCTACTATAACTGCATATTGAAAGTAGCTATATTCGTATTAACGATTCTACTATAACTGCATATTGAAAGTAGCTATATTCGTATTAACGATTACTACTACTATAACTGCATATTGAAAGTAGCTATATTCGTATTAACGATTCTACTGTAACTGCATATATAAAAGTAGAGATATTCGTATTAACGATTATACCGTAACTGCATATATAAAAGTATCTATATTCGTATTAACGATTCTACCCTAATGCATGTATAATAGTATTAACGAGTCTACCGTAATTGCATATTGAAAGTAGCTATATTCGTACAAATGATTTTACCGTAATTACATATTGAAAGTAGCTATATTCGTATTAACGATTCTACCGTACTTGCATATTGAAAGTAGCTATATTCGTATTAACGATTCTACTATAACTGCATGTTGAAAATAGCTATATTCGTATTAACGATTCTACCGTAACTGCATATATAAAAGTAGCTATATTCGTATTAACGATTCTACCGTAACTGCATATATATAAGTAGCTATATTCGTATTAACGATTCTATCGTACTTGCATATTGAAAGTAGCTATATTCGTATTAACGATTATAATATAACTGCATATTGAAAGTAGCTATATTCGTATTAACGATTCTACCGTAACTGCATATATAAAAGTAGCTATATTCGTATTAACGATTCTACCGTAACTGCATATATATAAGTAGCTATATTCGTATTAACGATTCTATCGTACTTGCATATTGAAAGTAGCTATATTCGTATTAACGATTCTAATATAACTGCATATTGAAAGTAGCTATATTCGTATTAACGATTCTACCGTAACTGCATATATAAAAGTAGCTATATTCGTATTAACGATTCTACCGTAACTGCATATATAAAAGTAGCTATATATTTGTATTAACGATTCTACCGTACTTGCATATTGAAAGTAGTTATATTCGTATTAACGATTCTACCGTACTTGCATATTGAAAGTAGCTATATTCGTATAAACGATTCTACCGTAACTGCATATATAAAAGTAGCTATATTCGTATTAACGATTCTACCCTAACTGCATATATAATAGTATTAACGATTCTACCGTAACTGCATATATAAATAGCTATATTCGTATTAACGATTCTATCGTAACTGCCTATTGAAAGAGCTATATTCGTATTAACGATTCTACCGTATCTGCATATTGAAAGTAGCTATATTCGTATTAACGATTATGCCGTAACTGCATATATAAAAGTAGCTATATTCGTATTAACGATTCTACCGTAACTGCATATATACAAGTAGCTATATTCGTACTAACGATTCTACTATAACTGCATATTGAAAGTAGCTATATTCGTATTAACGATTCTACTGTAACTGCATATTGAAAGAGCTATATTCGTATTAACGATTCTACCGTAACTGCACATATACAAGTAGCTATATTCGTACTAACGATTCTACCATAACTGCATATTGAAAATAGCTATATTCGTATTAACGATTCTACCGTAACTGCATATTGAAAGTAGCGATATTCGTATTAACGATTCTACCGTAGCTGCATATTGAAAGTAGCTATATTCGTATTAACGATTCTACCGTAACTGCATATATAAAAGTAGCTATATTCGTATTAACGATTCTACCGTAACTGCATATATAAAAGTAGCTTTATTCGTATTAACGATTCTACCGTAATAACTGCATGCATAGAAGTAGCTCTTCTCCGTATTCAAAATTCATTTTTTTTTGTTTTGTATGTTATGGAACCATTTATGTCATTATTACCATCATACCATAAATGTATATAATTGCCTCGATGCCAGACTTAAATAATGTATGATATTCATTTTCAATTACGCTTTGATTATGATGTTTAACCCTTTCCCTCATATAGACGTTTTCTGACGCCCCTGCAGCAGACGGCTTTTTGAAAACATAGTGACAAAAGAAGAAATTGCTCAAAACGAGCAATTTCTCCTTTTGCCACAATGTTTTCCACTTTTAGTCAAAGGTTATCCATTCAGTTAAAGAGATTTTCTATTTTATGACACGATATGTTCAAAGTCGTCTGCTTCAGAATTGTCGTATGAGGGAAAGGGCTATTGACAATTATGTCTATAGGAAGGGGAGAACTCATGAAAAAGTGTTATTTAAAAAAGAAGCGAGTAATAGAAAAGAATGGAAACAGTTTCTGGGGAGTATGGCTTCCTGAGTTATCATTGGATAAGTAAGGAAATATTGTAGGAGAAGAATTAGTTGATAAGATGGTGTATAGCAAATTCAGGGTTACGTTTTTCGAAATAAGTCGTATATAAGATGAAAGTAAGTAGGTAAACACATACTATTTCCATTAAAGTTAACCCTTTCCCTTATATGACAATTATACAGCAGGCGACTTTGAACATATTTTGTCAAAAAATAGAAAATCTCTATAATTGAACAAATAACCTTTGACTAGAAGTTGAAATCATTGTGGCAAAGGGAGAAATTGCTCGTTTTGAGCAATTTCTTCTTTTGTCACTATGTTTCCAAAAAGCCGTCTGCTGCAGAGGCGTCAGAAAGCGTCTATATGAGGGAAAGGTTTAAATGTGAAAATGTACGGTATTTGCATTAATCAAACACAACTTGATTGATCTGTCGTACATAGAGTGAAATATATTTTCTGGTTTAAGATGTAAAATGTAGATAATTCTATTTATTGCAAGCATGATCAAAACATTATATAAGTTATTATCGATTTTAATTTGATTTTATGAATTAATATGAGCCGTTCCACGAGAAAACAACTGGACTCAGCGTAATATATCGATTCAGACCAGCCTGGGCAGTCCGCGCAAGCTAATCCGGGTCGACACATTCCGATTCAGTTGGATATAGGTTTAAAGTGATGGTTCCTGAAACAGAAAATCCACAGGAGGCGAAACGGGTCTGTCCGGGTTAGCATGCGCGGCATGCTTAGTCTGATCCGGACCGATACTTTACGCAGAGTCCACATTGTTGGTTTTCTCGTGGAACGGTTCATATGTATAATATACTTACAGTGAACACTCGCTTTTTCGACATAGGATTTGTCAATATCACGCTTTGAAATATGTTTTTTCTTCAATCACATACTTACATTCGATTTATCACGCTTTGAAAGATGTTTTTTATTTAATAACACACTTACATTCGATTTATGTAACTGATCACTTTGCAATTATATTTCGAATTATTGTCATAGTTTTGTCGATTTCGCCTCTATATACTTACGGGGGTAAGGGAAAATGAAAAACATAATACAAAGTAAATGTTACATGGTATTAGATTCGATTCTCAGAGCGCTAGATAAAATGAGTGTTTATTTCAAATTTCCAAACCCTTATTTGACACTCAAACCCTGTGTTGTAGGCACAGGTGTATGTACCGATTTGATAACTTCACTATATTACTATACTTAACACTATGTTGAGGATACAATATAGGGGCGTAAAATGATCAATCAATACAAACACCTGTGGTTGTAGGTACTCAAAATAATCGTCTGAGTGAATATACTCACAACATAGAATTTGATTCAGTCCTAAGAGAAACTAGGTGGGAAACGACCAGTTTCATCCTCCTTTTCTAGTCATCTGATTCTCCTGATATATATAATGTTATGTGTTTATTATTGTTGAATGTCTATGATTGATTGATTGATTGATTGATTGATTTGTGTTTTACGCCGCTTTCAACAATTTTTCATTTATATCACGGCGTTTCCTGGGTAAGTTACCAGTATTACTGTTCCATTATAAGAAATACCTTCTGGAAAAGGTTCCATACTAACACTATCTTAATTACTTGCCGTTATTATGTTAATAATTGTGTTTAAAGTAGTTGGAGTGTCTGTCTTCACATGATTGAAAATTAATTATATTTGTATTTCATGCCATAGTTTTTCATTGAAATTTGCATGTTGTTAAATGTTATGTTTGTGTGTGTTATAATATTATTGAAAGCCATATGAAAATAAGATATGTATAGCCATTGTTAAATTGTCTGTATGTGTCTTAGATGTTACCTTAAAAAATAAAGATATTATTATTATCAGTAGTAGTAGTAGTATTTATTCTGACACCATCCAGTCAGTCGTAATGCTAACCCCGCAACCCTGAGCGCCAAGGAAGGAAGCCATTACTACCAGCGTTGGGTTGATTGATTTATTTATTTTTGGGGTTTTACGCCGCTTTCAACATTATTTCAGTTATATCACGGCGACAGTTCACTTATTCATGATCCCTGGGTAGACAAACCAGTACTAGGCTAGAAAATGTGCCTTGCACAAGGGCACTCCACCATGACCGTAGTGCCGCGACTGGGGATCGAACCCGGGACACCCGGTTTCGAAATCCCCGACGCTAACCACTTGACCACAGCGGATTCCTGCGTTGGGTTGAACTGCAATAAACAATTATTGCCGTTATAGATTATAGCTGGTGGTCAACTGTGCCGCCCCATTACCACGTTGAATCGACAATTATAAAAGATGTAAGGGATGAAAACCTCTTTCTGGACGTACGGTAGTGACACGTTGACGTCCGCTCCTAGGCCAGGGGTTGCGAGTTCGAATCCGGCCAACTTCATTTCCGACGATTGGCAAAAGTCAATGAGACATGCGTCATTCGTCTTCCACCAATGGACTAAGTCTATGTGGAAAAGCAGCCAGTTGCTTGGGAAGATTGTTGTGTGGAGTACTGGTGTGAGAAAACCAGGAAATGCATGAGTAGGTGAACTGGCCGCCGTGATATGACTGAGAAATTGTTAAAAACGGCGTTAAACCCCAATCAATCAATTAATCAAAAAAGTCCGTTCCTAGGACGATCAGCCAATCGCCCCCACTGTGTGTCCGAGACACAGAACTAGGTGAAATGCCATAAACCTCATGCATTCAAACAGGTTAGGCAAGTTAACCCTTTCCCTCATACAGTCGCTGTTTGACGCCTATATATGCAGTAGACAATTTTTTGAAAACATTGTGTCAAAAGAAGACATTGCTCATAATGAGCAATGTCTCCTTTTCCCTCAATGTTTTCGTCTTTATTCTTTGTTTTTCCTTTTTTTATAAAGATTTTTTCAATATATCTCAATCGAGATGTGTTCTAAGTCGACTGCTGTAGTTTTTGTTGTATGTTGGAAATAATTAAAATCATTGTAGAGACATATCAATCGGCGAATCCTCGTAGTCCCATCTGGATGTACACTGATCGGTGTGGTATGTTGCTTTAACGGGTTTCAAGAAACGTCTGGCAAATATTGTATATTGGGGTCAGAAAGCGTAGTTGAACAGGCAAGAAGTATATATATATATATTTGTATGTATTTATTATGTATATACATATGTTAGTGTTTATATGGGTTTACGCATGTGTGTGTGCATTAATTAATATAGATATATAAGTTGACGGTCATATGATAGATAAGGTTGTTTTTTTAGTACATCAAAATACATGTTAATATATAACCTTCATTAAATAAAGCTATCATTATTATTATTACCGTTATCTACGCTAGCCAAACAAATCCTAAATATGGTTTTCATTGAGCATCGTTCAAATACAAATATCACTCCTTGGCGCTCAAGGTTGCGGGGTTAGCATTACGACTGACTGGCTGGTGTCAGGATAAATGTTGTAAACAGTTGTACTGGTTACTTACCCAGGAAATGCCGTGGTATAACTCAAAACTTGTTGAAAGCGGCGTAAAACACCAAATTATCAATCAATCAATCACAATCAAGTATTCAATCAATCCATCACAATCAATCAATCACAATCAATCAACCAATCAATCAATAAATCAATCAATCAATCAATCAATCAATCAATCAATCAATCAATCAAATACGAATGTCATGATTGAACTACACTGTAAATTGTTTCATTTTATTTCCAAATTGAGTACATTTGAAATGTAGCAAATATATAGTACAGTCAAAACGTTTGGAATAAGGATTTCCTGTCTATAGCAACCGACCTTTTAGTTTCCTAATTGCTCATTTAATGAACCTGCAATTAACTCTTTCAGCGCCGAATTGTTTAAAGTAGACTCTTCCATATTCAAAAGCGGGCGTCCCCATTACTCATGTAATCAAAGTTTGGACAATTTTGATAACTAAAAGGCAAACAATGCTGATTTCAGGTGAGACAGCTCGTTACGTTACGTTACAAAAACCTCAATATTGCCTTTGGCGCTGAAAGGGTTAAAGACAATCTGTGAACAAAGACCATATTTTCTGTTCCCGTATGTGGTATATGTATACACAGGTTGCACCGCATATATTGACACTCTTATACAGAGCTATCAGTATTCCGAACAAGGATCACAATACCCTAAATAAATTCCTTCTTTGTTTCCATGTAAATCAACCAGTTTCTACCTTCAAAACCCACACTTTCTATGCGTCTCTCAGGTAGAACCCACGACATCATTGAAAAGAGTTACTTCTAAGCTTTAAAGTAATTAAAATAATCCAAAGAGAAAAAAAAGTGGGGTGGGGCGGAAAGGGGAATCTTGCATTATGCAAGAAAATATTCACCCTGCGAAAATGGTTACCGTCTTTTTAGTCAAAATCGGGCTGGGGCGAAACTTGTTTTTCACAAACTCTTCTTTCACTTTCAAACAAGGTCAAAATACTAAAAATGATAAAAGTAATCATGTATCCAGTGCATCCTATACGCATTTACAATGGATTTAAACTCAATGCCATATATTCAATGCATTCTGGTGAAAGTTCATGTATACAATCATTTTTACGCAAACAAATGAGCCGAATTACGAGAAAACCAACATTGTGGAATCTGCGTAAAGTATCGACCCGGATCAGCCTAAGCATGCAGCGCAGGCTAACCCGGATAGTCACTTTTCGCCTCCTGTGGATTTTCTGTTTCAGGTATCGTTACTCTATACCTCTATCCCCCTGTGACGGAATGTGTCGGCCCGGATTAGCCTGTGCGGACTGTGCGTGCTGATCTGGGTTATTTGGCTCTAAATCAGCATGACCGCTGATGTAAAAAGTTGGCGTAATTTAACCTTTACCAATAGATATATTGTTTCAGAAAATGACATTCTACATAGTCAATTAGCACTTATCAGAGTACAATTAATCTGCATCAGAAAACATTGAAAACATATTGCCAACAGTTTTGAAGATCTCTCTCTCTATTAAGTTAAAGTGTAATTATTGAATTGAGTTGAAAACATTGCGGCAAAATAAGCAATTTCTCATTTTCGAACAATGTTTTTCAAACGTCGTCTAATGCAGATGAATCCAAAGGCGTCGGTTGATTACTATATATATATATATTATATGACTCGGTAATAGGGTAATAGGGTAATAAGGTGAACACTGGGCACTTTTATATATATTTTATTAATGAAAAAGGGTCAACAGTTTCCAAATGCAGTATAAATACATACACATGAAAAAACCAAATTGATTTGTGTTTTTATATACATGTACTTGTATAATTCTGTTTTTTAACAGAAATCAGACGTTGCGCTGTTTGTCAGGTAGATATGAAGCGTTGTTAGAGTCCCTCTGGTAGCAAGACACTTTGGTGGTGGCTTCATGAAGGTCTGGAAATAAAAATAATAAAAATAGCAGGTTAGCGTAAATTGTATCTATTTCAAGGGGAGTAACTCTCTCGACTAAGCCAGTCACTTGACCAAAATAGTGCAGTATGTAATAATAATTATTATTATTAAATAATTATAATTACGATAATAATAATAATGTTTATTAAAACAAGAAGAAGAAGAAGAAGAAGAAGAAGAAGAAGAAGAAGAAGAAGAAGAAGAAGAAGAAGAAGAAGAAGAAGAAGAAGAAGAAGAAGAAGAAGAAGAAGAAGAAGAAGAAGAAGAAGAAGAAGAAGAAGAAGAAGAAGAAGAAGAAGAAGAAGAAGAAGAAGAAGAAGAAGAAGAAGAAGAAGAAGAAGAAGAAGAAGAAGAAGAAGAAGAAGAACGTTCTCTGATAATAATACCATGGGAATAGGAATTCAAATGTCGCCATCTGCAAAAGTTGTCTTATATATACGAGATATAGAGATTTTCCATTTTTTTAGTAGATATGTTTCAAAGTCGTCTGCTACATATTTGCTGTATGTGTGAAATGGGGGTTAAAAAGACTTACTCCGTATGAACTCTGTGGCGGGTGTTCTAGATGTTTTGAAATCGTCAGGTCGATATCGTAAGCCCAGCCGAATGCATTGAGTACGCCCTCGTTGTACAGCAAGAAGACGGGGTAGAAGTTATCACAGTTCATGTCCAGAGTAAGATTGTACCAGTAGTGGAGACCTGTGAAATACACAAATAGTCAAATAGTCAAATAGTCAAATCAGAGCTCTAGAAAGGCGGCATTTCTCATGTCCTAAAATCATTGTTTGACATTCAAACCCTATGTTGTGGGTACTCAAAAGAATCGTCTCAATGAGACGAGTCTTTTAAGTACCCACTTCATAGGATTTGGTTTAGTAATAAGAGGAATATTGTGGGGAAAAGAGCTGTTCACTCCCTCTTTTCTAGACCTCTGGTCATATTCAAGTTTGAATTTAAAAGTTTAATAGTAATTCAAGGCCACCGCCCGAAATGCATTACATACAATATAGCCGAGCCACGGTAGCTCAGTCGGTAGCGACGCGGGCTATCAATCCAGGGGTTGCGAGTTCGAATCCCAGCTCGGCCAACTTTTCTTTCCGACGATTGACAAAAGTCAATGCGACATGCGTCATTCGCCTTCCACCAATGGGCTAAGTCTATGTGGAAAAGCAGCCAGTTGCTTGGGAAGATTGTTGTGTGGAGTACTGGTGTGAGACAACCAGAAAATGCATGAGTAGGTGAACTGGCCGCCGTAATATAACTGAGAAATTGTTAAAAACGGCGTTAACGCCAATCAATCAATCAATAAATCAATCAACATACAATATAAATACAATACATATATAGCAAGCTTGTGTCATGGGACGGTATCCAGATAAAGTTAGAATATTAATTGAACATGGTTATGTCCCTTGCTCTGTTATATTAGTTACAGGATGATATACATAGCCACGTCCCTGACATAGCAAGATAATTTACGTAGTGTTTCATAATGTTTGGAATTCATAAGAGTATAGAAATCATTTACGTGTGTTCCATCATGGTACGAATCAAATAAGTAGTGAGTACGAATGTTGTTATATCTACTACATACAAGGAAAGCATGGTATTCGCAGTCTAAAACATATATTTTCGTTATCACGACCGAGGACAAGATAACGAGGAGTGAACTGGTCTTTTCCCCACTATATCTCTCTTATGACTCAACAAAACCCTATGTATAGGGTACTAAAAAGAATCGTCTAACTGATAACTAAGAAAAACTGTTGAAAGTAGCGTAAAAAATACATACCAAATAACACTTTTACATAGAGGGCTAAATAATGAGGAGTACACTGGCCTTTTCCTAACAATATTTCCCTTATGACTCAACAAAACCCTATATTGTGGGTACTAAAACGAATCGTCTCAGTGAGACGATTCTATTTTAGTACCCATAACATAGGGTTTGAGTGTCAAATAAAGGTGGTTTTTGGAATTTGAAATTCAGTCAAACCTGTGCTAAAGACCACCTTTGTTTAGCAATTCCGTGGTTACAGCATCCACACTTTGAATTTGTCAACTACTACACAAATGAACCTGTATTAAAGACAACATGTGAACAGAGACCAGATTGTTCTCTTCCCATGGGTGGTCTTTAAACACAGTCTGGGTTCAGGGTCACTTGAGCATTAGTTAACTTATCAAGCATTGGTCAGTCAACACAATACAATGGTTAAATAATTACCCATGGAAACAAAGCAGGAGCCCTTCGTCCACATGCTTTTGTCTGCCTCAGCCTGAGTCATTGGTATTTTGATTGAATCGGTGATTGGGTTTGTACCATTCTGAATCCACAGACCGGTCCCAGTGCCTTCTGAATCAAACTGGGCCTTCGTTCGACCATTACATAAGGTGGCTGCAATCGTGAAAACAAAAAAAAATGGATTATTGTGACGATTAAATAAAACAAGGTAGTTCAACCTTTCCCATATACAGACGCGTTCGGTCGCCTCTGCAGAAGACAACTTTTGAAAACATTGTGGAAAAAATGAAAATTGCTCTTACATAACATTCTTTCCGTACAAGAACAATAATTTTAATGTGCATTATCAACTATAGTATTTTGGGGCATTTTTAGAACAAATGTGTAGGCACGTGCCTACAGTGCCTAAAGGGGGCTACGCCCCTGCCAAATATTTACTTGAGTCTTTTTCGCAAAGGATAAACTAAGTTAATACATTTTAAAATCTTATACTATCATGCAATAGTCTATGAAATATAATATATTTGTTAATTAATCGAAGTATTTTTGTTTTATTTATTTAGTATACGATTATGCACGTATAAATATATATATAATTATTTGCATATAATTATTACATTTCCATAGCTGTTCATCCTCATATATATATAGTTGTTGAATTGAACTTGTGTACATGCTGTCCTGGATCTTTGTATTATATTTATATATTATACATATAGTTATGTAACTAGAAAATTTGTAAAATTGACATATATATATTGTTGAATTGAACTTGTGTACATGCTGTCCTGGATCTTTGTATTATATTTTATATTATACATATATTTATGTAACTAGAAACTTTGTAAAATTGACATATATATATTGTTGAATTGAACTTGTGTACATGCTGTCCTGGATCTTTGTATTATATTTTATATTATACATATATTTATGTAACTAGAAACTTTGTAAAATTGACATATATATATATAGTTGTTGAATTGAACTTGTGTACATGCTGTCCTGGATCTTTGTATTATATTTTATATTATACATATATTTATGTAACTAGAAAAATTGACGTTACGGAATAAAGCATCTTAAATCTTTAATAATGGGAGTGTTTGAAACTATACCTGGGTCGACAAAGTAAGCTGTGCTGTAATAGTAGTCACCGTCCATAACCATTGGTTTGTTTTGAAGATTTGGCGTTGGAAAGTTGTTTGGATTCGGCTTGTAATCTTTGCGGAACTAAAATGCAAATTCAAAGTCTTCATAATTTTGTCTTAAAACAGCGTAAACCAATCAGTAAAACTGGTCTTACCCATGTCCCGGAGACCCGTCTGTGCTAATGCTATTTTCCCTAAATTCTTCACGTATCCGTCAAGTTTTTATTTTTATTTTCATAAACCGCATAACAGTCCTGAACATATGTAGGTTGTAACTATAATTGTATTTTTGTACCAAGGTTAACCACATCGCCATAAAGTCTTCATAATCGTCAAATCATTTTTCTGGATAAACAATGGAAATTAAGGTGCCATTGCTCGTTCTGAGCAATGGCACATACATTTGCATTGTTTACAAAGGTGTCAAAATTGTCCATAAACCAGGGTTTTCAAAATAGGTCTTTAGTTACACCCGTTTCACTCCAAGCCCTCGACATGTACGTGAGAGCCAGGACACACATGATAGGTGAACGGGCCACCGTGACATAAATGACATATCGTTGAAAACGGCGTTAAACTTCCATCAACCAACTGTCTTCGTGATCGGAATGAGGGGAATATGGTTTCGGACTGACCCACCGCCGTCTCCAATCTCCTTCGCAGAGTTGTCGTTCCTTACACTCACTCATACATATTATGAATGTAATGAGTCGATAGTGTTAAGAATGCGCTGTCTCGGGTACTGCGTGAGTACTCGGGTAAGCCATGAATTAACTGAAATACTATTGAAAGCTGTGAAAAGCACCGTTCAAACTTTCAGACGCATGATGAGCCATTTCTTCTTTTGCCACAACGTGTTCATTTCTATTCGATAATAATTATTTCCATTGTAGAGCATTTCCACATTTTTTTCCTTATAATGTTTACATATATATGTGTTGTATGTAGGAAAGGCCTATTGGTGTATTCGACTGTACTTACTCCTGCTTGTATCCCAGCAATATATCCAGCAGGGTCGAAGATCAGGATTATACCAGTGTCACCACCCTTGAAGTATCTGCTACCCAGAAATGTACCTAGTAAAATTACAAAAAAAGGGGGTAAATACATCATTGTTTAACCCTTTCAGACATACAACGAACCTGCAGCGGACGACTTTGAAATCATCTGGAGATATATAATATATGGAAAATCTCTGCATAGATTCAAGATTTTTTTTCTCACAAAAGATGAAGTGTCCATCTTGTACATACAATCAAACAAACACACAAACAAACATCCACACACATATATATATATTAAAACAAAGATTTAGTTTGAAATAAAAGCATTGTTACAAAATCGTCTGCTGCAAATGATTCCAAATGTGTCTGCATGTTGGAGAGGGTTGATGTTGGATTGTCAGGGACGTAGCTCCCTTTAGGCACTGTAGGAACGTGCCTACACACAGCTGCGGCGATAGACATCTGCGTAATGTATCGACCAGATCAGCCTGCGCAGACTAATC
>JASEVX010001418.1:0-16905 GCA_031761405.1 Serripes groenlandicus | reverse complement strand
GTCACCAATACTACTGGTCCATTTGTGTTCACGTCAGCGAGCCAGTTGTAATGCTAACCCAAAAGAACCTGAGCGCCAAGGAGGGAAAGCCATTACTTCACTGTTTAAAGTCTTTGGTATGACCCGTCCGAGGATCGAACCCGCGACCTCCCGCATCGATTAAAGCGGTGGAATGTGGAAGACAGTGGTGCAGAGGTAGAGCGTCAGCCTCTCGTATCAAAGGTCCCTGGTTCGAGTCCCGTGATGAGCGGGTCCTGACTTTGGGATTTTTCCACACAAACGGCACGAGTACTGGTTAAGTCTCCAGGAAGCAGACATCGAGAGTGATTAATCTAAGCCAAAGGCTTGTTTCGCAATCGATGTAAAATAAATAAGATGTAAAAAAAATAAGTTTAAACTAAACCGATTAAAGCGTGCCGTTCAGTTTTTCTGTGTTTTTTTTTGTCATAATTTTATTTCTTAATTTTCCTCAGATTCGTGTACACGACTAGATAGCGAGCGGGGAAGACGTGGATCTGGATCTTCACTCTTCGCAAAGTATGACAGGTATACTTTTATTTTCCCTAAATACATTATTTATTTAATTTAACCTACAACACTTTTAAATCCATCTCAAAAATATTCTCTAAACCTTCATCCAGATTTGCCCAAAAAATTACGTTAGCTTTGAGATGATACCATTTTGACGGGTTAAGCTGTATTATTGACATAACTTCTTAAGTACGTTTTAACTTTTCCCACATACAACGACACATCTGCAGCAGACTACTTTGAAAACCTTGTGGGGAAAGGGTTGAACATAGCAGTTTTGGCTTCCTTCTTTGGCGCTCAGAATTACGGTGATAGGTCTACGACTGATGGATGCATCGCTGACTGGATAAACAATACCGGTTAATAACCGGTTAATTAACCGGGGAAATGCCGTGATGTGACTGTAATACTGTTGAAATCGGAGTAAAACATATACAAACAAACTCTTACACCTTACACATTCGTGAACTATTTTATTCCCTGTACTCGGATCCGAGTACAGGGAATAACATATCGACTTCCAGAATGAGAGATACGTATACTATATATACAGAGCTGTAGATAAGGGGCATTTTTCATGTTCTAAAATTCTTATTTGACATTTAAACCCTATGTTGTGGGTACTCAAAAGAATCGTCTCATTGAGACGATTCTTTTGAGTACCCACAACATAGGATTTGGTTGGGTAATAAGAGCAATATTGTGGGGGAAAAGACCAGTTCACTCCCTCTTATCAAGTCCTCTGCATGGTACAGGGTTATTATCGCTGTTTATTTGATAAATGAAGACTTTCATTGGACTTAATATAGGGAACATTTGTGTCATTAGCTTACGTCTAATACCGTTAATTTTAACTAGCATCTCATCTATTTTTTAACCTGTGTTCAGATTCCCTTAGCCCTTTCCCACATACAGACGCTTTCTGACGCATTTGCAGTAGACGCATTTTGAAGACATTGTGGCAAAAGAGGTAATTGCTGATAATGAATTATTTCTCATTTTGCCCCGACATTATTAAATCTTTTATACAATTATGTTTTCATTCATACAGAGTTTCCATATTTCCCCCCCAGATGATTTCAAATTCTGCTGCAGCAGATTTGTCGGGTTTTGGAAAGTGTTAACCCTTTCCAACACATAACAAATCTGCAGCAGACGACTTCGAAAATATCTTCGCAATTAATGGAAAATTCCTATAAATGAATTCATAATTATTGCCTTTTATCTAAAAAATATCATTATATATACTATTTTCAAAAGACGTCTGCTGCAAACACGTTAAAAAGCGTCTGCAACTTAGAAAGGGTAACTCCTTTTTTTTTTAGGAGACTGGTACTGTGTTTTTTTTTCTGTGAGCGCAATTAATGGATTATGTTATACTTAATTCAATTCATCCTGCGAACTAGACACACGTTAACCCGTATCCTGCTGAATGTGCCGTCAAATAGTTTCTACATTCTTGAATATCTTAACCTTTCCAACGTATATCAACAACAAATCTGCAGCAGACGACTTTGTGAAAACATTTAATAAATCTGTATGGATGAATGAACAACTCTTGAGTAAAGTTTAATAAAGTTGAATGAAAACATTGTGGCAAAAGGAGAAATTGCATATTATGAGCAATTTCCTCTTTTGCCGCAAAGTTTCAAAAAGTCGCCTGCTGTAGATGCGTCCGTAAACGTCTATATGTGGGAAACAGTTAACAAGTCATTGACGTTTATGTAGGATCGTCTTTACTATGATTTAACCCCCTTTCCCACATACAAAATTGAAATCTGTAGCAGACGACTTTAAAACATCTAAACAGTATATGGTAAACGTCTATAAATAAGGGTATTTGAAGATATTTAGCTCAGTATGGGCCATTTATCCTGCTTTCACAATGTTTTTCAAAAGTCGTCAGCGTGGAACATTTAATTGAACTAGTTTATGGCATTTGTTTAACTTCTTGACAACGTCCAAAAATTCAAATTTGCAAAAGTGTAGCCCCAATAACTATATAGATTTTTATGTTTATCGAATTGAATATTTACAATTTTTTTTTTAAATCTCATTCAATGGCTTTCGTCGGATCAAGTTATTCAACTTTGATATATAATTAAGCACACCTGTCTCATTTTGAACTAGAAAATTCTGTAAATTAAGAATTCCGTATAACAAGTATTTATCTCTGTCCACACCTTATATAGCAGAGACATGTACATACATTTATGTCTCTGGCTATATATACGAGTGGTGCTACGCGGAAACCAGTCATTACGTTATTATAACACATCGACTAACGCATTCATCATAGGGACCGAACTGGATACTGTTGTAAAGAAGTTCCTTCTGACCCTTATTGACGAACAGTGTAGGGCCAGATAAGACCGTGCGGATGCGCTGGTTGATCGGGATATACACTGGTCGCAAGGACATTACCGTTGGTATTGGCAAAGCGCCTCTCTTATAGTTCTATACAACAAAATGTCAAAAATCAAAGACACTCTAGAACGAGACTTAAATACCCCGTTTTCCGGCATCATAATACCATCAAATCGACAGAACTCTATCTGTGACGTAAGCATAAGTGATACGGAAACGTAATAATATGGTACCCGGTGGCGACCGATACGGAAACGTAATAATATGGTACCCGGTGGCGACCGATGCATCAGGCGTAATGTAGTAACCAGTTGCTGATATATAACAAATATGCGTGGAATGCTGGGAAATTAGAAAGCTACAAAATAGCAGCCACAGTACATTTACTTGGATACGGTTGTTGTTGACGTTGAACAACTTCCAATCGATCTAGTATCCGTCTGTCTCTCAGGTATCAAATAAATCACTGAAATCGCCGTGTGGACATGGATTACTGTTGTATGTGGACTGATCCGCATCGCCATTCACCTTTTCCCATATACAACAAATCTGTAGCAGACGATTTTGAAAACATGTAGTCAAAAATTTAAAAAATCTCCCATCCACTACAATATAATTTCAAATGAATATGAAAGTATTCTAGCCAATGGAGAGATTGCTCATGGTGAACAATCGAAAGTCGTCTGCAGCAGTTAAATTACGCCTGCATGTGGGGCAAAGCGTTAACATCTCTCCTATGGTCAGTTTTCTGGTGATCTCTTGATGGTTGGTTTGAAACGACCACTGAATTATTTCACTAGATAAGATTGTGGTTTTCAAACGTTTAAACAAATCAATCTTCATGAGCCTAATATTCCATGAACTAGTACGATTAAGTTTAACCCTTTCCCCACACACAGACGATTCCTGACGCATCTGTAACAGACGACTTTTATTTTGTTTATATATTTTTTTCATTTGCCACAATGTTTTCAACCCTGTTCAATAATTTCACCTTCATATATAGAACTTTCTATAGTTTTGCCTTGATTTCAAAGTCATCTGCTGCAGACTTGTTGCATGTGGGAAAGGGTTAAAGTCATGGTACATTTAAAAAAAAAAATGCTGGGAAGGCCCCGAGATCACGATTGAATGACCTTTTTAGAGATTAGCTTATGTTCACGGCTTTCGTTTTCTTTTGGTGGTTTTACGCCGATGTTAACATGTTTTCAGCTTTAACATGGCGTCAGTTCGCTTATAATTGATCAATGGGTTAACAAACTGGTTATAGGCTAGGAAACGCGCCTTGCAAAGGGGCACTCCTGTATGATCGCCGTAACTGGGGATCGAAACCGAGATGCCCGGTTCCAAATCCCAGTCGCTAACAACTCGGCCACGGCGAATTCTCACGAAGACTATTCAATTGTACCAGGGAAACAATATTACATTATATTAATATAGTGTCCCTGATTGAACGTCAAAGATAATACAACTGATAGCGACATTGATCAGGTACCAGGCTCATGAATCATCATCATTTGGGTTTATTTACCCTCGCCTTTCGGCATGAAGCCATTTGGCGAAAGGTTCATGAAACTACGTCGAAACTGCTTAAGTCAGTACTCGGATGAGCCTGGTATGAACGGCTTGCACTTTAATATTTCTTAAAGGGACTGAACACCATAATGGTCCAAAATCGTCATATTTTATACTTATTCTAATTAATCCAAAATACGTCGATATATATGTAACGGAATGTTGTAAAAGGTCGTATAAGTCTTGTTTTTCATTATTTCATAGGAAATAAGCAGTTAAAAAAACGCCCGCTCCGTGTTTTCCCGTTTAAAAATACCGTGGAATTTCCTCTTGCTCATTTGAATTTGTGGATTCAATTCGGCATTCTCTAACACTATCGACTCATTACATTCATGTATGCGTGAGTGTAAGGAACGACAACTCTGCGAAGGAGATTGTCAATTCGGTTGTAGTGATCACGTGATAAATATACAGCGATATTTTTAGATTTACTGGGTTACTAACCCAGTAGATTTTACAATGCAAAATAACGAAAAATATCCGCAATATTAATAGTGTGCATATATTGTTACATCAGTCAGCAAATCCCAATGCCTTACATGCAAAAACATCAAGGTAATAGCAATTTTTAAATTTTTTTTTTTTCGCTTTTTTCTCATATGGGATTCAGTCCCTTTAATCTTGTTAGTGGTAAAAGGTGAATTTGCTCATTATGAACAGACTCTTTATGTTGATATTAATATATCAAACATCTCGTAACCCTTTCCCTTATGCAGACGAATTATGAATATGATGATGAACAATTTCTTTTTCTACCACAATGGTTTCAACTCTATTTGATAATTATATTCTCCTTTATAGTGTCTATATTCTTTGCTAGATATATCCAAAACGTCTTCTGCTACATATGTGACTCATTCAGCGCAAGTGGCAACATTGAGGTTGTTTTTGCAAACAATACTGTTTCAGGTGAGTCAGCTCTTAACGAGTTTTCTCACGTAAAATCAGCATTGTCTGCCTTTAAATTATCTAAATATTCCAAAACGTTTAATACATGATGAATGGAGTCGCGCGATTTTGAGCATGGAATAGCACATTAAGCGCAACAGTTGTTTTTTTAGATGCGAGAATTGGTTTTAATATGGCTTCAATGACTATAAGAACTTGTAAATGAAACGACCCCAATACACATAAGGAAGAAACAGAACAGACTGCACAATATTAATTGCAAACTGGCTATACACATGTACAACCATGAAAGTTATGTCTGTTCTGTTCTAGAATTTGTACCCAAGTATCTGATTGTTCAGAAGCTTAACTTAATTCTCGTAATTGACCAATCAGAAATTCTTACTTGGAACATGAAGTTCATTTCCGAGCGCAGCGAACGTTTTAACATGTTTATAGTTACAGGGCCTGATTTATCTTCACTGGTTACAAATTCAAAGAGTTTGACGTTTTTATGACTTCGTTCAGAAACAGAAAAAGTCTCGTGGGAACCTATGAATATCAATCTGTTCGATATTGACCCCTATCCTCTCTGGGAAGCATTTTGCACTTATTCACTGTATTGTACGTTTTGCTTGATGGATTGACTTACACCTAAAACATGCTTATACTAACTTACTTATAAGCTAAACCCCTTTCTCACTTGCAGATGTATGTTGACCCATTTTCAGCAGACGACTTCTGAAAACAAAGTGACAAAAAGGAGCATTTTGTATTAATTTGCTTGATGGATTGAGTTACACCTGAAACATGCTTATACCAACTTACTTATAAGCTTAACCTATTTCTCACTTGCAGACGTATGTTGACCCATTTTCAGCAGACGACTTCTGAAAACATGATGACAAAAAGGAGCATTTTGCATGTATTAGACGGTTTGCTTGATGGATTGCGTTACACCTGAAACATGTTGATACCAACTTACTTATAAACTAAATATATTCCCATCTGCAGACGCATGCTGACGTACCAGCTGCAGACGACTTCTGCAAACATTATGTAATACAAAAGTAGTTTGCATTTATTGCACGGTTTGCTTGATGGATTGAGTTACACTTTAGATTTGCTGATTACTACCTGTGAGCAAAACCTATTCCCCATCTGCACACGCATTTTGACAGACAACTTCTGCAACAGACTTATTCCCACATGCAGACGCATCTGCAGCAGACGACTTCAGAAAACATAAAGCATCATTATGCATTTATTGTACGTTTTGATTGATGGATTGAGTTGCACCTAAATCAGGCTGAAACCAACTTTTTTTATAAGCTTAACCCCTTTCCCACATGCAAGTCGCATTCTGAAACCTTTGCAGCAGACGACGTTTGAAAACTGTGTAACAAAAAGAAGAAATTGCTCATTTATGAGCAATTTCTTCTTTTGCCACAATGTTTTCAACTCAAAGTTTTTGCTCTTATTTACAAAAGTTTTGTTAAAGTCGTTTACTGCAGATTTCCTGTTTGATTGGAAGAGTTAAAATATCACACCATGAGACGAAAGTCTTGGTTGCTCTGACGGTAATGGCGGATGCGAGTATATGAATGAACGACATTTTATGCACCGCGACTCGCTATCTCGGAACTCAATGCATCTTCGTACAGTGAAGACTAAGACGTGCCTGTTTATCCATACAATCTCATCAGAGCCTCCACCATCTGAATACATGAAGTTATTCATAGATGCATCTTTTGACAAGAAAATAGAAAAGTAACCCCTTTTAGTTTTACGCCAAGTTATCACTTCAAATTGCACATACAGTAACACCTGTGCTAAAGACCACATTGGAATACAGATATATCCTATCTATAGCAACAACACGTTTAGTTTCTAAATTACCTGTTTTACCCAAATTACCCATTTTCTGCATTCAGATTTCTGCCCTGTGAACAAAGACCAGATTGATGTCTTCCCATGGATGGTCTCTGTACACAGGTTCTACTGTACATGTATTTAAAAAACCGATTTAACGGAGGGTCATTGTGGCCAGCATCATCCATCTTAAATAAAACATATAAATGTATTTATTGTTTTGAATGACCAGTTGTTTTCAGCAATATTTCAGTTCAGATCATGACGACCAGTTCATCTAAGCATGCGTTACCTTGGCTCTCTGGTACCAGTACTCAACAAAAGACATTCTTACATAGCAAGTGATTACCTATATATAATACATGTATATATTTTCCAGTGATGTAACAAGAAATACCATAGGGAAAACCTTAGAAATGGTATTTCTTATTACATCCCTGGAAACTATATAATGAATATTATGAGTATTATAAATACTATATACTAATATATATTTACTCATAACATATTTATTGTTAGGTATGACGGAGAATGACAACGACCACATATCTATGCACGTGGATAATCAAGGTATATATTTCAAAAAAAGCAAGTAATTACCTTCCGAGCCTCATATACTTTTAGAAGAGTATATCGGTAATCGATTCTTGTCACGATGAATTTTGTTTATCATAGGAGGGAACAATGGCCGAGTAAGGGTTCGAACTCCTGGCCCCTGGATTATTGGCCATCGACGTTACCGTCTGAACTAGCTCAGTGGTTTAGTGGTACCTGCGTCCGCTTCGGGAGCGGGAGTTCGCGGGTTCGATGCTCGGCCGGGTCATACCAAAATACTTTAAAAAGTGTTGTTATATCTTTCCCTCATTAGCATTCAGGATTGTGGGGTTAGCAATTGCGACTGACTCGCTGTTGTCTGGAAAAATGGACCAGTCGCACTGGTAACTTATCCATGACACTCCGTGGTATAACTGAGAAATTGTTGAAAGCGGCGCAAAACACCATACAAACAAACACAATATACCAGCTGAACTTTCGCGTCTCGACCCAAGCCCTACGAAAGAAAAGAAACAGATGAGAGATACGTGGGAAGATTATAAAATGTGTGATAGGGAATCCATGCAAGTTCTCATTATTTAACCAGGTAATTTATGAATCTTTAATAATCCCACGTTTCGGGCCTGTCACTTCTGAGTAAAAAATGCGGTCATTGGTCTGTTTTACATTTTCGGATATTAACCCTTTCTCACATACAACAAATCTGCAGCGGTCGTCTTTTAAGGTAATTGCAAGACAAAGGGCATGCAATGGCTTCCATATCTATAGAATATTTTTTAACAGTTATGACAACTGTAACACCCTTTCCCACTTAAAACAAATCTGACTACTTTGAAACCGAATTGGGAGAAATATGGACACTCTCTGTAAATGAAAGAAGAGCTATTGTTTGAGCTGAACACCTTGTGGCAAAAGCGTATTCGTCTACATGTGGGAAAGTGTTAATGTACTGAATTATCAGCAAACAGGTAATTCCATTCTTTAAATATTACCGCATCGCTGGTGTATTGGTAGATCGTCCGCCTAGAGTGCGGGAGGTCGCGGGTTCGATCCCCGGCCGGGTCATACCAAAATACTTTAAAATGGTAGTGGCTGCCCTCCTTAGCGCTCAGGGATGTGGGGTTTAGCATTACGACTGACTCACTGATCAATGGACCAATAATACTGGTTAAGTACCAAGGAAACTCAGTGATTTCAGACAGTTTATCTTTACAGCCGTGATGTGTCTAAAAAACGCAGTGATATAACTGAAAACATGTTGAAAGCGTCGTGAAGTACCATACAAACACATCTTTAAATACTAGTCAGATGTCAATACAATTTCATTTTCTGTGATTTCAGACAGTTAATCTTTACAACAAGCACGTTCGTTCGGACAGACCGTCCACCAAACCTATGGAATCCGCTGTGGTCGAGTGGTTAGCGTCGGGGATTTCGAAACCGGGTGTCCCGGGTTCGATCCCCAGTCGCGGCACTACGGTCATGGTGGAGTGCCCTTGGGCAAGGCACATTTTCTAGCCTAGTACTGGTTTGTTTACCCAGGGATCATGAATAATTAAATTTAATTGCGCGCTAAATGACCTTAGCTGTCGATGCGCCATAAAACAATATACATTCATTCATTCCACCAAACCTATAATCGTCCACCTATATGGTTGGGGATACAGAAACGTGTTTTATGCATTTTGACGAGCTGACGAGCTTCTGCTTCAGAATTCAAATTGACCCAACCTTGTATCTTCCAAACGTGTACAAAACAAAAACATTTTGGATCTACCCTGAATGGTGGCATCAGAACGAGTTTGACTGTGAATAATAATATATCCAAACACTAAACCATTTTCTTTGTCAGTATAGTACCATCTTTGATGTTAACTCTTTTAGCGTCGATAAAACTATTGACGTTTTATTTTTTGCAAACAATACACATTCAGCTCATAATGAGCTCTATTAATTGAAATTACATGAAAAAACGGAATCGTCCTGTTGTGAACATGGAAATTCGGCGCTGCAAGAGTTAACCCTTTCCCTCATACGGCAATTCTGCAGCAGACGACTTTGAACGTATTTTGTCAAAACATAGAAAATCTCCATAATTGAATGGATAACCTATGACAAAAAGTGGAAAACATTGTGGCAAAAGGAGAAATTGCACGTTTTGTGCAATTTCTCTTTTTGTCACTATGTTTTCAAAAGGCCGTCTGCTGCAGAGGCGTCAGAAAGCGTCTATATGAGGGAAAGGTTTAATTAATTGAAGATGGGCAATGACGGTTTGAACTAGACTGTACATATTAACAGCATCGTCTAAGTCAAACATTATTTACAAGAGTAACAAGAAAGAAACTCGTGTCTATTTTGAAAGTAAGGTAGGTGAATACGATTACAATAAGGCGTACTCAAATTCGGTCAGTATCAATATCAATTTGCCAAATTTCACTCGTACAATCCGAGATATTATTATTTCTGTGAGACGTAACGGTTTTCATTCCGTGTTGTGTTTGGTCGACTGCCAAAAATGTAACAAAACGTCTATTTTAAAGTATCTTATGATGTGTCGATATATTTCGACCGCGGGGAAACAAAAAGAGCCTTCATAACCCTCCGGTATTGTTGTATTGGTTTTGTTTACGCTGTTTTCAACATTATTTCAGTTATATCATGGCGACAGTTCACTTATTCCTGATCCATCATGACCGCCGTGCCGCGACTGAGAATCGAACCCGGGACGCCCGGTTTCAAATCCCCGACGCTAACCACTCGACCACGGCGAATTCCTCCTCAGGTATTGTGTATAAGAAAAAGTGAAGGCTCTGATGAGACTGTACATAATCATAGTATCGCATCGTAAGGTCTTCACTGTTCGTATAAATATAATATGGAGATGTTGCACCCGCTGACAGAAAACCTACAGGTAAATATATTGATTGATTGTTTGGTGTTTTGCGCCGCTTTCAACAATGTGTCTGTTATATATCACGGCGTTTCCTGAGTCAGTTACCAGTACTACTGGTCCATTTATCCTTACAACTATCCGTCAGTCGTGGTGCTAACCCCGCATCGCTGAGAGCCAAGGAAGGCAGCAAATACTAACATATGTAGAGTCGTTGGTAAGGCCCGGCCGGGAATCGAACACGCGATCTCCCGCACCCGAGGCGGACGCTCTATCACTGCATCAGCGGGACGGTTAATGTATATATAGCATTGTATAACAGAAACATTATTATGTGCGGTGATAAAGGAAATCCAACCTTAACATAATTCTTACACGTGTGGACACGATCAGCATGCACATCCATGCTACAAATAATAAGAAAGCCTGCTCTACGGAACTTTCTTGAAACTGTCCATTACTTCTTAACGAACAGTGCAGAGCCAGATCAGATTGGAAGATGGCGCGTAGCTGACTGCACGCAAAATACGCAGCTGCGTACACATTGTCTACAGTACTCGAATTTTAAAAAGTTCAAATCTGTAATAAAAACTTGACATGGGGTAGGCGTAAGTAAAAAACAACCGATCTGAGTTGATAGATTTGACGAAAATCGACAAATGCAACACATTCTACTATCTCAAAATTTACGAGAAAATACGCTTATTTCACCGTCAAGATCAGTCGTATTTTGCTACTGAAATGCTCCCAGAAGCCACCACAGGCGATATAGAGGGTAAAATAAATCACAGGGGAGCATGCCCCCGGACCTCCTTACAACTTGCGTACACACTCTGTATACCCTGGCTACGCCCCTGGGACGGATACGATGGCTGATCTGGACCTACAGATGCAGCATGGTTTGTTTTCGGAGAGCTCCGTTCAGATAGGTATATGGAATTATTGGTTGAGGTTTACTTCATTGTCAATGGTATTTCAGTTATACCATGGCGGTCAGTTCACTTTTACGTATTTATTTGCTGGCTTTCCCGCACCAGTAACTAACACAACATTCTTCCCATGCTGAGGTAACTGGCTGTCTTCCCTCACATAGACTGTTTAGACCCGCTACACTCAATGACTTTCGTCAATCATCGGAAAGAATGAATGGTCGAGCCGGAGTTCAAACTCACGACTCCAGAATGGATCGCCTTCATCGTTACCGACTGAAGTATATCTGCTGTTAATATTTACAGTCCATCCCGTGTTTAAAGACCACCCAATGGGAAGGGAACAATCTGGTCTTTGTTAACAGGTGGTCTTAACTATCAGGGTTATATCACGGCGTTTCCTGAGTAAGTTACTGGTCCGTTTATAACAGGAGATGAGTAATTGGGGAATTAAAAGGGTGGTTGCTATAGACAGGGAAGACAGTGGTGCAGAGGTAGAGCGTCGGTCTCTCGTATCAAAGGTCCCAGGTTCGAGTCCCTTGATTAGCAGGCTCTGGCGTTTGGATTTCTCCACACAAACGGCTCGAGTATTGGTTAAGTCTCCGGGGAACAGACATCGGGCGTGATTACTATAAGCTGAAAGCTTGTTTCACAATCGATATCAAATAAATAAGTTTAAACTAAACAAAGTTGGTCTGTAGCACATGTTTGAATGTAAATAAAGGCCCCCTTGGTGATGCAGCGGTGCGGTATATTAATATGTAGTTCCAGACACCTTGTTATGAATCAACATTATGATTTAATTTGATATACACCGAATCAAATCATCGTAAACTATAATTACCCTACACGAGTTATTGGTATCGTTTATATTTATTGCATTGAAGAGATCTTTTGAAGGTATTTTTCTACATTCCTCTCGGTTAATACGGAATATATCTGATTACGGCGAGATCGAGAGACCCGGTAGCTCATTCGGTAGCGACGCGGGCTGTCAATCAAGGTGTTGGGAGTTCGAACCCAAGCAAGGTCAATTTTCATTCCGACGTTTCACATATTTGATAAGACAAACGTCATTCATCATTCACTAAAAGGTTTACAATATATGTGGAAAAGGAGCAACTTGCTTGGATAAAACTGTTGTGTTGAGTTATGTTGTTAGAAAGCACATTTGTAGGTGAACTGATCACCGTGATATGACTGAAATATTGATGGAAACGGCGTTAACCCTTTCCCTCATATAGAGACGCTTTCTGAAACCTCTAGAGCAAACGGCTTTTTAAAAACATAGTGACAAAAGAAGAAACTGCTCAAAACGAGCAATTTCTCCTTTTGACACAATATTTTCAACTTTGATTTATAGGTTATCCATTCAATTATAGAGATTTTCTATTTTTTGACAAAATAAGTCAAGAAAGTAGTCTGCTGCAGAATTGTCGTATGAGGGAAATGGTTAATCCCCAAGTAACCGATAAATCTTACGGTGAGATCAAAGTTCGGTTAGTTAGAAAGGACATGGACTCTTCTTGCAGTTGTGATCAGTGCAGATTCGGTTAAGCCTGTACGTAAACCTAGACTTGACAGAGTATTCACTATTGACACTTAAACCTTTCCCTCATACGACAATTCTGCAGCAGACGTCTTTGAACATATTTTGTCAATAGATAACTATGTCTAAAAGTGGAAAACACTGTGGCAAAAGGAGAAATTGCTGGTTTTGGGCAATTTCTTCTATTGTCATTATGTTTTCAAAAGACGGTCTGCTACAGAGGCGTCAGAAAGCTGGTTTCTTCTCGTCCAAAATTAGCAGCAAAACAATACTTTTAGATATTTAGGCAAATGTAATTATGAAGAAAGGTCTGTGAATAAAAGTCCCATTTTTGGTTTTAGTTGAAAACATTGTGGCAAAAGGAGAAATTGCTCATTATGAGCTCTTTTATCTCTTCTTTTTCACAATATCTTCTAATTGTGTCAGCTGAGGATTTGTTTAACAACACCACGATAATTCGACATCGTAACATGAAACAATAACAAGATAACACGCTTAATGGTCAAGATGTCTAATAATGATAATGCAACATCAACTTGACATAACAACATGTTTTCTGGACATAATAACGTGTAAACTTGACATCAAAACACATTGATTAGACATAATAGCATGACAGTTAGACATAACAGTAACATGTTCGTTTGACATAATAAGACATAATATAGACATAATAACGTGAATGATAGACATAATAGCATGCCGAAGAGACATAATAACATGTCAGTTTGGCATAATAACATGCCAGTTAGACAAAATAGCATATCGGATAGACATAAAAACATGCCATTTGGACATAATAACATGTCAGCTACACATGCTAACATGTAAAATAGACATAATAGCATGTAAGTTTAACATAACAACATGTAAGTTAGACATACTAACATGGCAGGTGCACATAATAACACATACGTTAGACAAATTAAGATGTGAGTTAGACATAATAACATGACATATCACAACATAAGACAGCTGTGGCGTTCCATACTTTCACTTAGATGCAACAAGACTCCTCATGGCACCGAGTCCCGGTAGCTCAGTCGGTAACGACACGGGCTGTCAATCCAGGGGTTATGAGTTCGAATCCCGGCTCGGCCAACTTTCTTTCCGACGTTTGACAAAAGTCATTGCGACATGCGGCATTCGTCTTCCACCAATGGGCTAAGTCTATGTGGAAAAGCAGCCAGTTGCTTGGGAAGATTGCTGTGTGGAGTACTGGTGTGAGAAAACCAGGAAACACATGAATAGATGAACTGGCCGCCGTGATATGACTGAGAAATTGTTAAAAAACGGCGTTAAACCCCATTCAATCAATCAATCAACTCCTTATGGCCTGATGCGGTTCATCTGTTAACCATTTCTTACATATAGAAGCTTTCTAACGCCTCCGCAGCAGACTCAGCAAACGACAATTAAATGATACTAGAAGCAATTTACTAAATTAACCCTTTCCCTCATATAGACGCTTTCTGACGCCTCTGCAGCAGACGGCTTTTTGAAAACATAGTAACAAAAGTAGAAATTGCACACAACGTGCAATTTCTCCTTTTGCCACAATGTTTTCCACTTTTTGTCATAGGTTATCCATTCAATTATGGAGATTTTCTATGTTTTGACAAAATACGTTCAAAGTCGTCTGCTGAAGAATTGTCGTATGGGGGAAAGGGTTGACAGAGGTGATACTTTCTCATGCTAAAGAAGTTATATATATAGTTCATGGTTGTACACCATCGCTGTCGCCAGTGCTCGAATCCGCCAATATCACATAACAAAACAAAACAAAATGAAATCGTCTGGGATTATTTTAAAGATTAAATACAAGGCCATTAGCACTTCTTATTGAAAACATCATGTATTTCTCGTTTTTCCCCCCATGAAATCCAAGAACAGCAGCGGTTGACTTCCGCTTCGATTTACTCTTCACATTGCATCATATAGTTATAGGTAAAAAATTATATATCCAAACACTAAACTATTTTCGTTGTCAGTAGTAACATTCTTTGATGTTAACTCTTTCAGCGTCGATAAAACTATTGACGTTTTATTTTTTGCAAACAATACAGATAACATGAAAAAACGGAATCGTCCTGTTGTGAACATGGAAATTCGGCGCTGCAAGAGTTAACCCTTTCCCTCATACGACAATTCCGCAGCAAACGACTTTGAACGTATTTTGTCAAAAAATAGAAAATCTCTATAATTGAATGGATAACCTATGACTAAAAGTGGAAAACATTGTGGCAAAAGGAGAAATTGCACGTTTTGTGCAATTTCTTCTTTTGTCACTATGTTTTCCAAAAAGCCGTCTGCTGCAGAGGCGTCAGAAAGCGTCTATACGAGGGAAATGGTTAAAGGTGCTGAACTCCAAATTATAGAAAGTAAAGTCAAAGTTTTAAAAGTTTTCAAAAGTTGTCTTGAAATATTAGAATCATAATTCTGGGTTAAAATTAAAGTAATCATTTAAATTTCCAGTACAATTATCATCTAGATATTGATCGTGTATGCTTCATTTTTACTGGGTAGACATACCCAGTGAGCAACGTTTTGTACATTTTCATGACTTTCAATTGATTGCTTTTTAACATTTACTTACAAAATAGTTTACTATTTATAAGTTACTTTGTTGTCACTTTTAGCAATATTTGCAGAAGTATCAACGTTTTCAAAATTTTGATCTCCATCTGGATTTCAGCAAATTTAATAAGGCAAAATTATATTATGTGAACCCAGAAACATAATGTGAATCAGAAGAGCATGTATTATAACCATGTTCAGTCTATATTGGTTGGTTTATCATGTTAAGCTTGTTTGCGTAGTATTTTACGCCGCTTTCAATACTTGTTCAGTGATATAACGGCGTTTTCTGGGTGAGTTAACAACGCTTCTGGTCCATTTTACCTGGCATAAGCGAGACAGGCGTATAATGCCCTATATTACTGAGCGCCAATGAGGGAAAAGCCATCATTACCATTTTTTTTCAAGTAGTTTATATGACCTGACTGGGTATCGATCCCGCGACTTCCGAGACGTACACTCTACCATCGCGACTTCCGGACCTCGGAAGGGTACACTCTACCATCGCGATTTCCGGACTTCGGAAGGGTACACTCTACCATCGCGACTTGCGAGGCGTACAATCTACCATCGCGATTTCCGGGGCGTACACTCTACTATCGCTATTTCCGAGACGTACACTCTACCATCACGACTTACGAGGCGTACACTCTACCATCGCGACTTACGAGGCGTACAAGCTACCATCGCGACTTACGAGTCGTACACTCTACCATCACGACTTACGAGGCGTACACTCTACCATCGCGACTTACGAGGCGTACAAGCTA
This sequence comes from Serripes groenlandicus, assembly GCA_031761405.1. Taxonomy (NCBI): domain Eukaryota; kingdom Metazoa; phylum Mollusca; class Bivalvia; order Cardiida; family Cardiidae; genus Serripes; species Serripes groenlandicus. The sequence continues at coordinate 402 of JASEVX010001418.1, read as the reverse complement.
CCATCGCGACTTACGAGGCGTACACTCTACCATCGCGACTTACGAGTCGTACACTCTACCATCGCGACTTCCGAGGCGTACACTCTACCATCGCGACTTACGAGGCGTACAATCTACCATCGCGACTTACGAGGCGTACACTCTACCATCGCGACTTACCGTAGGAGTACAATCTACCATCGCTATTTCCGAGACGTACAATCTACCATCGCAACTTCCGAGGCGTACAAGCTACCATCGATATTTCTGAGGCGTACACTCTACCATCGCTATTTCCGAGGCGTACAATCTACCATCGCGACTTCCGAGGCGTACAATCTACCATCGCGACTTCCGAGGCGTACACTCTACAATCGCAACTTCCGATGCGTACACTCTACCATCGCAACTTCCGAGGCGTAC